>PVKZ01001723.1:0-333196 GCA_004027375.1 Macroglossus sobrinus
TTTTTTTTTTTAATTCTACATATAAGTGATACCATGTAGTATTTGTCTTTCTCTGCCTGTAGTATTTCATTTAGCACCATGTCCTCTAGGTTCATCCATGTTGTCACAAATGACAGGATTCTTTTTCTTTTTTAAAACTGAATACTATTTCTTTGTATATATCATATTTTTTGCTCCATTTACGTGTTGACCTTTGCGTATGTCCTTTGCATGTGTCCTTTAACTGTCTCCTCTAATCCTCTTTTCTTCCTCTTGCCACACATTCTTTGTAAAAACCTCAGTTCTCACAGTTCATGCAAAGTTTTACAGTAACCTATATCTATATGCTTTTTTTCTTTAAAAAAGAAACCTGACATGAATTATGCTTCTTGCTAGTTTGAAGATCCCCCTTCTAGAAAAGCTTGCTATCTCTGTTGCTCGGCTGACCCCATGCTAGCCCCCTTCCCAGGGAGCAGTGGGGAACGCCTATGCTACTAGTGCCTCTATCACTTTTCCAAAAACAACTTTGTTCTGTCCTGATTATAGAATTAATACATGCACATTGTACAGATTTTAGAAAAAGAAGTATAAAGAAGAAAGTAAAAAAAGAAAGTTATAATCAAGACATGACCACTGTATGAATATTTATTGTCTGTTTGTTTATCTTTGGAGCTTTCCTCCTCAGGAGATGCTGGCAAAGAATAAGCCCCCCCACCCACACCCCATCCTGCCTGCATACGGAGCTGCTTATGTGGCTCTGTGCAGGTGACTGAAGACTTTCACTGTGATCTTTAGGTTTCAGAAAGTTGTCAGGCTGGGAATAAGTGCAGCATTTGAGTGTCCTGGCTGAATTCCAGCTGAAGCCCTCATGGTTCCAGGGTCTCTGCTGCAGCTTCAGTTGGATTAGTTACCCATTAGTGCTCCTGACCCTGGGTGGAGGGGTGCAGGCACTGGTGAATCAGGAGTGGCTGCTTTTAAGTGAAGGGAGCCCTGCTGAGTGGGCTCGGTAAATTATCCCACTGGAGAGGGAAAGCTCTGCTGAGATCAAAGCCTCTGGGGGAGAGCAGGGTGTCACAGACCCTCCCGCTGTCTTCACCCACCAGCACACCCTCCCCAGGTGAGGACCTGCGGAGGTGGAACACCACAGGGCCTTTCGCTATTGTGGAATCTTGATCTACCATGGAGAATGTGCATGCTTATTGCACACCCGGGCTTTACTCTGCCCAAGTTTTACAAACGTTTAACCCATCTTTCATTTAAGGGCAAAGAAGAAATTGAGTTGCACACATGCCTAAGCTGCGCACTGCAAGCATCCTAGGTAGTGGTGTTTTAATTTTTTTTTAATTTAATTTTATTATTAGTTGCAAGTATACAGTACATTGGTTAGACATTTATATAGTTTGTAAAATGATCCCCCTTATTGCTCTTTCTCTCTTCTGGCTCTCCACCTAGCCATTACATTAATGCTAAATGCATTCCCTATGTCATGCTCCCCATCCCCATGACCATCGATATTTTGATCATAGACAAAATCTGGGATGCAAAAATCAATTATCTGCTCCAATGAATGGCAGGTGGTAAAGGTGAAAAGTTTATAAGGACCAATAGCCCAGAGACCATGCTGGCAAAAGATGTTGCTTAAACATTCTGTTTATGTAGGAAGGGAGACAGCATGCCCTATGCCTTGAACCAGAAAAAAATCAAAATATACTGAGTCCAACAGTACCCAAACTTCTAATTGCTGTTGACTTGAAGTTAGCAGCAAACTTTACATAATACTAATAAATGACCTTTCTACAGGGGTGCACTTGTTACAAATACCTAGGGCCCTTTAATGATGGAATAACATATCTCTGATATGCAGATTTTTACAGCACAGCAATTAAGCAGTTTAGAATTTTACGACAGTGTTTGGGCTTTATACAACAACAGAAAAGGGGGGCAATAAAGGCCTGTGATGGATGAGCTAATCCCCGCTGGAAATATACCACGTAATGCCGTGGAGACAATACATTATGGATCTCATTGTGGTGATTGGTTGTTAATCTCCCTTCTCATCCTCCCCCAGGTCCCTTCCTGTCCCCGCACCCCCACCTGCAGAGTACACAAACTGGGAGGCAGCCTTGTTGTTGGGACATGAGTCGTGGGTACAGATGGGAAAGTTGGGGCACAGCAATCTGCTGTGTGCACAGAATACAGAGCAAAAGGGGCTTGCAGAGAGGCAGCTTGTCAGCAGGGGACAGAACTGGGGGCCATATGCTGTTCTTCTTCTCCCTTCTGTCACCAAGTCTGCCACCTCATCCTTCTGTCAGGGGACACTAATGATGAACATGTTTTAAACAGTTTTGTTTACCTAGCAACAGCTTTTCTAAGAGGGGGTCTTAATTAGTCACCTTAAACAATTTTTGGTTGGGATTTTTTTTAAGCATTCATTCACTTGTTCATTCATCTGGAAGAATCTCTTGCTCATTCCACACGCACCATACCCCACCCCCATACCCTGTGGCTGTTGTTACTGTTTCCATGAGAAGTGTGTCTGCATCACAAAACTAGTTTTAATAGCTAATGCCATTTTTCTTTCTTTCATACATACTTTAATACCACAATTAGCTTTGAAGGGTAGATTTTTCTCTACTTGTTGGAGGCAGTACTCCTTTGTGAAGCTCATCAAATAGGATCTGCATTTTAAAATGAAGTCCCATTTGGCGAATTTTTTTTCATAATTTTGTACTCCTCATTGTAGTCACTCTCACGTTAAAGAAACAGGCTCAGAGCTGATTTAGCAGTTGACTCAATCATGACAGAAGAAAACTTCTAATTTGAATTTCATCAATTATGTTATTGGTTTTCTTTTCAAATTTGATTCACAAAGCACAGTGAAAGCAAAGTAGCCTCCTAGTGTTTTCTGAGTTACTTTTGCCTTTGGTTTTTATTATTTAGTATAAAGAAATTGGAATACTATGAATTCATAGATTTATATTTATAAAAAATGTATGCCTTATTTTTAAAAGTCTGGTAAGATGCAAAGTGTTCAAAGCGAATTAGAAAGACATTTTAAAATAGCATCATCTAAAATGATGAGTGAAATACTTTTTTTGTAATAAAATGTGTGAAGATAGGTTAACAAACAAATGACAATGCTACTGAATTTGTTTAATCATTAACTCTCATTAGACAATAGCTTCCATCAAAATCAAATGGCACAGGCTGATTCATGTAGGACTAACTCACTCTTACATTACTGAACCAGCTTCTGCCTTATTGTAAAAAAAAAAAACAAAAACAAAAACAAAAAACACCTCTTTCAAACAACTAGTTGTTTCTCTTAGAATTTATGATCCACTTAAGCCACTGGAATATTCACCATTGAATATCAAGCTAAATGTTTATTCAGAAGAAGGTGGAGTGATTAAAATATAGGCATGGTTGGAATAGAAAAGACCTGATCCCAGAAGATAGTTCTTAGAATAAATATTATATTTTTGTTGGTAACTTAATTTGTGTTATAGTAAGTCAAAGAATTGTTTTTAAGTGAATATTTATTTTTTCTCCACATGATTGTAATATTCCAGAAATAGGTTTTAGTTCAGAACTCTAGAGATAACTTTTTTATAGTCAGCTGATATTTTAAAATTTTAATAAACTGACTTTATATTTAGAGTAGCTTAAGGTTTATGGAAAAAATGGAGCAGAAAGTACAGAGTTCCCAAATATCTGTTTACCTCCCCCTACAGTTTCCCCTATTATTAATATTTTACATTCATATGTTACATTAGTTATAACCAATGAACCAATTGATACATTATTATTCAGTAAAACCTTTACTTTACATTAGGTTTCACCCTTAGCATTGTCCAGTTCTGTGGAGTTTGACAAATGTATATCTCCATGTATCCAGCATTATTGTATCATATAGAATAGTTTCACTGCCCTGATTACCCTGTGTTCCACCTGTTCATTCTTGCTTCTCACTCTAACTCCTGGCAACCATTGATCTTTTCACTGTTTCTATAGCTTTGCCTTTTCTAGAATGTCATACATTTGGAATCATATAGTAGGCAGCCTTTTCATATTGGCTTTTTTTATTTAGTAGCATGCATTTAAGTTTCATGCATGCTTTTTCATGGCTTGATAGCTCATTTCAGATGTGGTGAAACAAGTTCCGCGTAGTAGTGAAAAATGAAAACCAAGAGCCTCAAGTCTTTTCACATTTATGAAGCATGATAAGGGTGTTTAGGGGTTTTGCAGGAACATCTGTCATCCAATTGGCAGGCAGGATGGATCTGATTAATTTTACTGGCTTGGCTAGTGTGCCTCTTTATTCATCACCCTCTAAATTACTCCCTCAGAAAACTACACCTCATCAGAAAGACACCCTCCTGGGCAGAGGTGGTCTGGTCTCCAATATTGGGTAAGGAATAACAGAAGAGCTTCATTCTCTACGAAAGAGTTCTCAAGGCCCTGTGAGAAGGAAGTGGGGGGAAGTTCTACTTCTAAATGTGACATATGTTTGATAAATATACAAAATAATTGTTCTAGCATTAGAGTAGGCATCTTGGAAGACATTCTCTGCTTTAAATACTTTCATAATAAAACTTTAATATTAAAAAATTCTAGTTAACTGTAATTAATCTCAGTGTAATATAAAAAATTGAGACAAGTTTTTGTACTTTGTTCATTATATACAGTCATTAAAACTAATCTTCGGAGAGTTGAAGATATCATATCAAAATGTTAATCACATACTGTTAAGTGGAAAAAATCAAACTATATTACTAAGTAGACTAGTGTGATTTTTATTATGTAAAACATGAGCATATGCATGTTATGTATTTATATGTGTATCAAGAAAAAAATCAAATATTTCAAAATGAGCTAACATTAGAGTGTGGAATTATGAATGATTTTTTCTTTTTGTCTGTTTTTTTAGTTTTCTTCAATGAACATAATATATATAAGAACAAAATAAAAGTTACCAAAATCACTTCATTTCTATTCAGTATGAATGCTAACATGTCCGAGAATACATCATTGGACCAAACATGTAATACAGATGGAAGAGTCGAATGGAATCTTGTGTCACATTAGTAAATGTCCAGAAATGGATCAGGTGACAAAGATAAAGACACAGAAAGATCAGGTAAACTAGAAACCCTGAAGTACCAAGCTTCCACATAAGCCTGGACAAGACTTCAGAAAAACTAATTAGGAATAATTTGTGATGGCTAACATTTGCGCAGCGCTTTACTGCTTAGAAAGTACTTTGCTTTTAATTGCAGTTAATCGAATTCTCACAAGAACTCAGTGAGTTGGGTACGAGTGTCCTCCTTTTACAGGTGAATGAGTTGAGTTCACAGCTCTAACCTGCAGCATTGACAAGACAGTTCCAAGATTTGCACGAACTTCATGAAAATAATGTAAAAAAGAAATTGTTTATGCATTGTCCATAGGGAGAACTCTATAGATTCAAACAATATTGGTCCTTTTGCTTGTTTTGAGATAGGTGTTGAGTTTACATAAGAGAATATCTACATTTATATATTACCTGTGCTTTGCTTCTTTGGAAAAAAGAATGTAAAGTAAGCCTTTCTTTACCAATCCAGTTTGTTAATATGAATTACACATTATAAGCTCTAGAATGCTGCACGTCTTTAAAAATATAACTTTAAGTCAGAAGCCTGAATGTTATATGGTGTTTTTCGCTTTATTTTTTAAAATTTATTTAATTAATTAATTTATTTATTTATTTATTTATTTATTTATTTTTATTTTAGGCAAGGCAACCCTTGGTTGACCTCACAGACTGCAAAGACCTTGTCAGTTTATAATCTCCTAATTTTTTATTTTTTATGCCTGGTTTTCCTAAGTGGTCTCCCATCCAAGTACTAACCAGGCCCGACCCTGCTTAGCTTTGTTTTTTGTAATTGTGTACACTCTCTGGTGTGTTAATGAGAAATGAGAAGCACCACAGTAAAAAGAAAGGGAAGAAACCGAGAGCCAACCAATCCCAATGTTTTTAGTTTCCTCAATCTGCTGGATGCTTCATTTAAAAGTTTACATCTTTTCGTAGAAAAATTAATTTCTCTTTCACAAGTTCCACTCACATTTTGTTGCTAATAAAACCAAGGATGTAAATACTATTAAGTACAAAACAGCATGCTGCATAATTGTTTCAAAGCAATTACAGATTATATCGAGCCATTTGTGGAGCAGAAACAGTTTTTTCCAAGACACCAGCTCCCTGTACCTTGAAATTTTATTGGTCTAAGAATTTCATGCACCATATGTTCAAATATGAGACTAGCTGCAATTGAACAAACAACTTTCTGATATATAAGTGAATGATAACCTGATTTTAAATGTGTTTATCTAATGAGATAGTAACTGTAATTTACAACACATATAAAAACTCCCACTGTTACTCCTGGTACACCTTTTCGCTAAAAAGGGTGATACAGGGAGATATGCTAATGACGATCGGCTTGATTTTTACCAAGTCAGTAATAAAATTTGCATTTGATATTGTGCACAGTAAACTGGGTTATTAGCCTTGAAAATGAGTCTCATAAAATTTAAATATAGGCTTAAATCATATTAACTGTCCTGTACGTTTTCTGAGAGGCTTTAAAGCATTGTGTTGCTTCCATGGTGTAGGAAATACAGATGTTTGTTTGCCTTCAAGGGAGCCCCCAAAAGGATACAAATGTGAGCTTGAGAGATGCACTAGAAAAGCATCCACAATTAGGCTTCCTGGTTTGAGGACCTGGCCCAGGTCAAGTTTACCTGTAGATCAAGGAGGCTAGGGAAGGAATGCCTTTCCAAAGAAGTCTTCTAAAAGGTTTCTGGCTAAAGACTTAGTGTCAATTCCTGGCCCAAGGACTGCTTGGACTGCCAACAATAGGACTTTGAAATCCCAATGGCTTGATGATGCAGGAAAGTTGACAGCTGTGAAATCCTCAAAATAGAGACTGAAGAGGCAGATTAAGTGCCAAAGGGCCTAGTAGTAGCAATTTCTCCAGCGACTTCCAAACGGAGGATCCTGCTTCTCAGTCCACACTAAATTATAACCATGTAGTGTTATGAGAAAGAGACACATCTGAGGATGCAGCCCCCTGGTGTTGACTCCCTAAATGAGTTAGACATGCTGCCCTGGCACACTGGGTGTATGTTGCTAAGTAGCCTTGTAGGACCCAGGCAGCAACCTGATCACAGTAATCCACTGCCCCGACCCGCAGGGCAAAACAACGCAGGGTGAGGAGGAACCTGTGGAGGATGAAGGTAGGACAGGAGACACAAAGAAATGGAGGCAAGACAAAGTTCTGGTCAAGCCTCGTTTATTGTAGGTAGGGGTAGAGTATAAAAAGGGGAGGATTTGCATAATCACGGTTGCCTTGGATATCGAACTGCAGAACATTCCATTTCCTTATATGACCCCAAAATGCAGAAGGGTCCCGGGAGAGGAGGGGGGCTGCAAGGTCAGATTAGTTTAAGCAAATGGCTCAAGGGGCCCAGGGCAAGTCAGGGCATGTCAGGGCAACTGACTTTAGGCTGTCTATCCTATCAGATAGCACAGGGCGAGGCAGATTCTGTCCCAAGGCGAAGTTGCCTAGATCTCAGATATAAGAGCCTTGATAAGAATGGCTCCCGACAATCCACCCCTAAGCCAAAGCCTCAGTCCCACCCACCACTGACTCATAGCCAAGCCTTGTGGAGCTTCTTGGATGTGTAACTAACAAGCAAAGGCTGACTCCCAGGAGATATGGGGGACCCTCAACTTCTAACTCCAAGACTTTTATCAGGACACCAGCTTTAATTAAAAATTTTTCTACCCATTAAAATTCAGTGTGATTCACATACATCTCCACTTTCCTTAATCACTACCCCAAATCTAAGCTCTTTAGATGTCAATCCCCTCCTGCATATATCTCCCCACCCCCTTTTTTTCCCTCCTGAGTTAGGTTTCTTCTCTATTCTTCTCTTTCCAAATGTTCCATCCTGCCCTGTGGAACTCTTCTTCCACAGTTAAAGGACTCATGTTTGTTCTCAAGTTCTTAACTGAACTCTCACTCAGCCCCCTTGCCTCAAAAGAACCCTAGCTCACAGTAAGGAATAGTGCGTCTCCTGCTACCCTTCGAAGGAGAAGCTCCACTTCGTGTGCTGCAAGGCTGATGGGTGACTGAATGCCTCTCTTCCTGAGCACTGCCAATCTAGACCATGAACCTTCCATCTCAATGTGAAAATCTTTGCTCGAAGGAACTCTCTGTACCACTCTTTCTTATTCATCCCTTTTGCTAACATCTATTCTTCCTTCCTTTTTCATTAAAAACTTCAATGCCTCGTTCAGAACTTTCTTCTCCACTGATCTGTTTATGAAGAAGACTCTTTAGAAACCTTAGCCTCTCGGTATCTTGTTTTCCTAAGAACTAGTGACTCACATCCTCCCATCACAAACTTCAAACTCACACTCCCATGGACACAGCATAGACCTTGTAATCTCCCAGATTATCTCAGTCTCTGCACTAATAACCCAGAAGTTCCACTCTCTGATCTCACCCTTCTGACCTATTTCCCGATCTATGACCTCATTAGGACGTCTAGCCCCTTACCCCCATCTAACTTCTCCCCATCTAGCTACCCTTCTGATGTTCCCTGTTTTTCTTGGCGTTCTGTAGCACTCCACCCCCACCATCTCGAGTGAAACTTTTTGGCCAGAGCCATTAATAAACTGCATGTTGCTAACTGCAAAAGAGACTTTCCCAGCTCCCTAGCAGCATGTGTCTCTACTGGGCCCTCCCTTGTCAGTCTCCTCCTGTCACGTGTCTGCAGCACTGCCTCCTAACTCTCCAGCTGTTCAGTGTGAGGGTCACTGGGGCTCCACTGCTTTTTCTTCCTCCCTTAAATGTTGGTGTCCCTCAGGACTTAGCCCCATGACATCTTATCAACTAATTCCCCGCAGTGCCCTTGACTGTTCTTGTTAACTCCCATAGCCTTAAGCAAAGTCTGTATGCTGACAACCCCCAGACAAGTATTTCCTCAGTTGCACATATAATTTTCCAATGTGGGAAAGTTGTTTAACTTTTCTGTGCCTCAGTTTTCTCATGTATAAAATGGGATAATAATAGCACTTACTTCAAGGTTTGTCATGAGGGGAAAAAATGAGTTAATTCAAGGAAGCACTTAAAAACAGTGCTTGGTCCTTGACGAGCCCTCAGTAAATATTTCCTACCATTGTAAGTACTATTATAATTATTACAGAGCATCTCTTCTTAGATGCCTCCCTGGAAATTTAAACTTAGTACACTTGAAAACTGGAAATGATCACCAGTCACCTTTCTCTTATAAGCTTTCTCCTGCTGGGTCTTTTATCTCAGTGAGCACTGATATTATTTACTCATACCAAACATAATTCAATTCTTCTTTCTCTTTAGCCCATATATCTGATCAGTCACCAAATCTTACAAATTATGCTTCATCTTAAATCAATTCCCTATTTCCTAAACTAACAGCTAGTTCCCTAAACCAAGTCTTTATTTAGCATACCTGGATTCTTGCAGCAGTCTGCTGATCTCTTGACCTGTCCACTACATTGCCCACATAGTACGTTACTTAAATGATCTTCCAAAGCCCAAATAGAAAATATCATCTCTCCTCTTAATTGTTCCCCAGTTCCCTCAAGATAGAGTCTAAACTCTTTAGCCTAGTTTATAAAGCTATTTGTAGAGTGCATCACCTATCCTCTGGCATCTACCCTAATGCCCAGAGTCTTAAGACTCCTTTCTCTCTGTGTCACGGATCAACAAACTATGGTCTGAAGGCCAAATCCAGCCCACTGATAGTTTTTATGTGACTTTCCAGCTAAGGATGGTTTTAAATTATTTAATGTGAAATGTAAAGACAAACAAAAGCAAGAGGATTAGCTTTTTGGTAAGAACAGTTGCTTCAGGGATTTAGGACATTGCCTCTTGGCCCACAAACCCAAAACATTAGCTTCTGGTCCTTAACAGGAAAAGTTTGTCAACTCTGCTGTATGATCAATTCACTAAACTTCTCTCAGTTCCTTTACTCTATATCTTCAGGACCTAACTCCTGTTCATTCTTTAAATATTAGCTTACATGTCACCTTTGCCAGTCATACTTTTAGATTCTAAAAATCAATCATAAGTACCCATCTCCTTAGTTAAGTTTATTCATAAGTATTTTATTCTTTTTGGCGCTATTATAAATGGGATTATTTTCCTCATTTTTTTGTCACAAACTCCTTTGTTAGTGTATAGATACACAGTTGATATTTGCATGTTCAACTTTAATGAATTTATTAGTTCTAGCAGCTTTTCAGTGGATTCTTTAGGGTTTTCTTTATGTACTATTATGCCATCTACAAATAGAAACAATTTTATTTCTTTCCTTCCAGTTTGGATGTCTTTATTTCTTTTTCATGCCACATTGCTATGTCTAGGATTTCCAGTACCATGCTGAATAGGAGTGGCGACAGTGGGCATCCTTGCCTTGTTCCGGATCTTAGAGGAAGAACTTTCAGTTTTTTACCATTGATGTAAGCTGTGAGTTTTCATATATGGCCTTTATCATGTAGAAGTAATTTCCTTCTATTCCTGGTTTGTTGAGAGTTTTTATCATAAACGTTTGTTGCAATTTGTCAAATGGTTTTTTGTTTGTTTGTTTGTTTTGTGTTAAATGGTATGGAGGTTTCTCAAAAAATTAAAACTAGAACTACCAGTATTCCCACTTCTGGGTATTTATCAAAGAAAATGATAATCAGAATCTTGAAGCAATATTAGCACTATTCACAATAGCCAAAATGTAGAAACAACTGTCTATCAACAGATCAATGTATAAAGAAAATGTGGTATATACACATAATGGAATACTTTTCAGCCTTAAAAAAGAAGAAAATTTTGCAATATGTGACAACATGGACAATAACTGAGGATGCTATGCTAAGTAAAATAAGCCAGTGACAGAAAGACGGACACTATATGATTCCACTTACATAAGGTGTCTAAAATAGTCAAAGTCATAGAATCAAAGAGTATACTGGTCTTTGAGGGAGGGAGAAGTGGGGAGATACTAATCAACACAAGTAAAGTTTTAGTTAAGAAAGATGAATAAGCTAGAGATCTGCTAAATGTTATTCTAAATGTTCCCAGCAAACTTTAAATTTTTTTTTTCTTTTTCAGAATTTATTACATACAAGGGGCCATTGTTCATTCTGTAACTCTTAGAGTAGTACAAGGCACAAACAGGTCTTCAGTTAGCATTTGTTTATTATTTCAATTTAAAGAATTAATTCATATCTCAATCTTAATAAAGACTACATTGTGCTGTCATGGTATATTTTCTTCTACATTGATATGAGTTCCTTGATTGTGTGCTTTATCTCTATATCTTTAATATCTAATACAGTTGCAGCACAGACTAAATACTAAAAAAATATTGAAAATAACTAGTTAAGTTTTATGTTTTATTTATTATGTTTTAAAATATGTTTTATTTATTATGGTGACATCAATTAATGAAATCTAATAAGTTTCAAGTGTACAATTCAACAGGCAATTATATATATGTTGCAGTGTGTGTTCACCACCCATAATTAGATTTAAGTGTCCTTAGTGTTAATAAAGGCATTCCTCAAATAATCTTGTATGCTGTGGAAGCCCAAAAGGTGAAAAGATCTTACAGTAATGTGTTCTTTGAAGCGAATTTGAATTTGCAAGTCATGTCTTTCAGTAGTTAGTCCCTTGGCCACTCTTTCTGCAATTCCAAAGACTACCAGCAGGTGTCAGTGGAGACCTTTTAGATCATCTTTAGATTCAGGCATGAATAACTGAAAGGTACGATTAAAATTATGTCCAGACTAATTTTTAACTTTTTTCAACAAAAAGATAGCGATTTGCAGAACATTATAAATACTGACCAAAAACTAATTAACTTTATTTATATATTACCTGTATCTAAAACACCTTAGAATAATACAAAAAGGACAGTGACACAAAGATTTACGTTTTGTCCTCTATAATCAACTGTTACCAGTCAATACTTCCTTTATCTCTAGTTTACCTTTTCAACTAGAAGAGACATTTGAAGTTATTATACCTAACTGGTTTTTAGAGCCTCTGTACCCTGCTTTTTCCTGATTCTGTCAGATGAATTTCCGGTCTGCCCTCCTAAATGTCAAAATAAAAAAGAAACACAATAGATGACTGTAGTTTTTCTCCCTTTTCTACATAAATTTAATATAAACCATGTGACGGGTTTTTTATTCAAGCTAGATTTTCTTTAAAATTAGGATGGTTAAGGAAGAAAGGAGAAAAGAGAATTCAAGAGACTTCTTAGGAGGCCATAATAAGAGTAGTAATAGAGATTCCCACCATCCATAAGAACTACATAGTATCTCCTTTATCTAGACTCTCTAAGTTTGCAGAAGGAATCTCTTATTTAAAATTATAGACTTGTTCATTGGGAGTTAATTTTTTTATGGGCCTTCATTTTGCATAAACCAACAGTTAACTATAATGGAGAACAAACTGAAGTCAGCTCTTACCAGACATCAGGTTCATGCACTTCCCCAAAAGAATATTCTCAGTAGGCCCTGCTAGTGTGCAGTGTGTGTGTGTGTGTGTGTGTGTGTGTGTGTGTGTGTGTGTGTGTGTAAAGGGAGGAGAAAGAGCAATTTTTAAATTAACAAAATGTTAAGAATCCTAATTTTCTTTTTTAAAAGAGAATAAAAACCATCAAAATGTGTTCATAATTTATGTTTCCAAGCTTTTAAAACAATGACCATGTATTTCTTAATTAGGGACCATTTTATTTTTGTAAGGTAGAAAGGGGATAATGCTTTCTAAAATTGTAACTTGGAAACCTGATTTCTAGTTTTCCCATCAAATTATACCTACCCAACAAAACTGCAAAAATTATTGGGGTAAATTAAATAATGATTTCAGCTGGTTTTACAGTTACCCCCAATCTTCTGCAGCAGAGAATTCTATACACTGGAAGCTGCCATACATGTGTGTTTATCCTGTGTGATTTCCCAGACGAGTTAGCACTGAGGTGTACCGGGTGCAGTTTTTCCACTCAGTGTTGCATTTTACTTAAGGGCATTTTAGAGCCCTTAAGTATGTAACAGAAAGCAAACATTTTATGTCAATGCATTCAATGACAGCTGCCTCTGAAAAAGTCATTGTCACGTATATTTAGTTCATTCTGATCTGACGCTAAGTTCCATGAGTATCAGCATACTGAGAGGCGTCATTTAGTTAGGCAGCTTGCCAGACTTGGGCAGAAAACATTCGTACCAAACATGCCTTGTGATCATTGTCTTGAAAACTGAGCGTGGAAAGCATTGTCCTGAAGTTACCGGAAAGTTCCTGGCTGCAGGGCCACACCCTGAGATACATGTATTTCTGTTCCCAGAACACGCCTCCATTGTTTACTCAGAAAACACTGGCACTGATTCTGCACTGATCTGGTTTCACTGAACATGTGCTGGGATAAAAGCTCTAACTTTCATAGTTTGAGGGATCTTTGCTGGTCCACATAAAAGGAAAGTTCATCCCCAAATGCAGTTTCCCCCTACTCTTTCTATTTTTGTTAATATATGGGATTTTCAAAAAAGGCTATATAGCAACAAAATCATAGTCTATTGCTCAATGGAAATATAGTTACCAAGTAGTACCACATACAAGCATGATTCCGATTTCAATGCTCTACTTGTATATCAATGGCAATTTGAAGATTTTTGAGCCAAAGTAATGAGTGGATTTTTGCAATTCACTTTCATCTTTCCTTACTATGTGACCTCTTACTTGGGAACACTGATTGCTTTCTGCCATTTGCTTAATGATTTTGACTTCATCCCATTGGGCATCAGATTGGAATAAAAAAAGGAACAAAGAGTCACGTTGCCCTATTTCTAGTAATATAAACGAAATTGCATGAAAACTAAAGCCAAAAATAAGTATTCAAAAATGCAAATGCATTTGAAAATAGATAATAAATTTCAGAAAAGCTGTTATGTTGTTTTCAATTTGAGCTGACATTAAATTTTAACTCTATAGGAATAGAGTAGGAATAGAGGTAGACAACACCAAACAACTGCTTTATGGCCCAGTTAGCCCCAGTGTTCATGTGCTGAGTGCACTTACTCCCAAATATGGAATTAATTAGCGTAGGGTGTGTGGCAAATGGATGGGATCCTTAGATAGGGGAATTAAATTTTGGTTTGGACAAGACAAACTCCCTCGTTATTGCAAGATAGTCTCTGAAACTATCCATCATATTTACCGCATTTCTCACAGGAGGTTTTCTGGTGTTTATTTTGCCATTCATTTGATAAGCAAACATTTATTGAGTCATCACTATGTCCAAGGCTCTGGTATGTGCTACCATATGGATATACATGTTGTCATGTCCTGGCTCTTGTTTTCTCTGAACCTCTAACATTAATTTAAAAGAAAGAGAATGAGAGCATAAAATATGTTCCTTTACACATTCCAAATTATTGTTTAAAGCACCAGAAATTTTGTATGACACACATAATTTGTTTTGTGTGTTATATACAAAGACATGTTAACTTCTCAGAAGAGTGAGGAGCAGGGAACCATTTCTTTGACCAAATTATTTACACATGACTCAGGCTTCAATCTATTGCTAGAGAGAAAAACAATGAGATTTCCTATCCTATATCCCCTGGCCCTCCAGATTCCATCCACCCTGTTCTACATGCTGGGAGACAGGACCAGTTCAGTGCACGCCCTTGCCCTCAGACTTCCGACTGGGTTTGGCCAGTTGGGGAATAGAATGCAGTAGGGGTTTCCATTCCTAGCTCCATGAGGGCCTCTCTTTGGTGGCTGATTTGCTTGAACTAGTTGCGGCTCTTGTTCAGCAGCCCTCTCCACATAAATCTGTTCCTTTTTCTCCCCCTCTTCCTCTGGGCATTGCAACTCCCCTTGCCTCCCCCACCAGGAGTGGGGGTTACAGATGTTATTAGTCCCAGGCATTATAGTATTCCTTTTTTTAAAAAAACCTAACTTTTGCTAATTGCCCCTTTATTAACCTCTTTGAGTTACCTTATTTGCATGTACTACTTCCTTCCTATCAGACTCTGTTTGATACACCTATTGTAGAAGTTGGTGCAAAGTTACGCATTAATGTGTAGGATCCTTGAAACTGTAATTAATCAGAAGTAGAAAAATTGTAATAGTTAGACTTTATTTTTGATGTTTGCAGATAACTTTTAATCCTTAATCCTCCCTCTTCCTCTCTTGTCCTTTAACTAGACAAGCTGATAAAAAAGCCTGATGGAAAGTTTGTAAGTTTCTCAAAAAATTAAAAATAGAACTACCATATGACTCAGCAATTCCATTTCTTTATCCAAAGAAAACCAAAACACGAATTCAAAAAGATATATGTGTCCCTATGTTCCCTGCAGCACTATTTACAATAGCCAAGATATGGAAGCAACCTAAGTGCCCATCAATAGATGATTGGATAAAGAAGTTGTGGTACATACATACAATGGAATATTACTTGGCCATAAAAAAGAATGGAATCTTACCATTTGCCAACACATGGATAGATCTGAAAGGTATTATGCTAAGTGAAATAAGTCATACAGAGAAAGACAAACACTATACAATTTTACTTATATGTGGAATTTAAAAAAAAACAAATAAAAATAAAACAGAAACAAACTCATAGATACAGAGAAAAAAAAACTGATGGTTGCGAGATAGGAGGAGTGTTGGGATGCGGATGAAAAAGGCGAAGGGATTAGGAAGCACAAACTGGCGGTTACGAAAGAGTCACAGGGTGTGAAGTATGGCATAGGGAATGTAGTCGATAATATTGTAATAACCATGTATAGTGCCAGGTGGGTACTAGACTAATTGGAGGGATCACTTTATAAATTATATAAATGTCTAACCACTAATATAAAGTAATATTTACCATCAACTCTAATTTAAAAAATTAAAATTAAAAAAAAAAAAAAAAGAAAGCCTGGGCGCTCCCTACCTTGGTTTCAGGAAGTTCAAATCAGACAAGCCCTAGTAACCCTCCCCCCAGCCCTACCCGCAAAGCCACCACAAACACCAAGCCAGTGTCCTTTCACTGCTCTCTTAAACCATCCCAGACTTTCTTGGGAGACTGCCCTGCTCTCCACAGAAAGCCTCATTATGTGAGCCATAAACCTTTTCATACCCTCTCGGTGCATATGTGGCATCACCCATCTTGACATCTGAACCAAATTTGGGGTGGAGAGTCTGTTCTGTTGCTATGGAGGTGACCGCAATAATCTTCATCCACTAACTGTCAGTGAATTCTCATTCAGTGTACACAAACTCATCCAACACAAATTCAGCAATACACAATTAGCTAACAGAAGGAGCAAGGGGGAGAGCTGCTAGTGGCCTGCTATTCCAGTCACAGAGCCTTCTCCCTGTCACAGAGCCCACTCCCTGGACATATGGGAGAGCAGACCGTGCTCTCCCCTCCTGGCCAGCCTCCCTCCTGGTGCTTCTCAGTGTTAATCTCTGGTAATCCAAGAAATTTGTTCAAGGGAAACACATTGGCGGTATGAGACTTTCCCCATTATAAGTCAACTCTATAACTACCCCTCACCCTCCGAAAATCTTACAGCCACCACTGATACTCCTTCAGGATTCACTAAGTATTTACTTTTTTAGTTAAGGCTGTTTTTACCTATAAAGAATTAAAATGCACTCAGGCTAGCTTAGTGAAAGGAAAAGAAGACTGGGAGAACAGGCCGATACCTCAGGAATCAGGACACGCAGATAGGCCTCACTGGGAACCTTGCCCACTCCCCTCCTCTCTGCATCTATGTGAACTGTTAAATTATGCAGCATTCTGACAAAATCCTCAAGCTGCTTTCTGTCTCAAATCTTTCCAACAGGCTGATCTCTCTGCCTGAAGCTCTTTCCCAGGCAGAACAGTTGCTTGGTGAATTCCTATTCATCCTTCAGCTTTGATGCCCCGTTCTCTGGCATGCCTTTCTGCTGCTCGGACGGTCTTAGAGCTCTCACCATACTGTGTGGGGATCACATAAGGGGTTCTCGACTATATTTCTCACACGGTGAAAAACCATGTGAAAACTAAGACAGTAGCTTAGGGTTGCCAGTTGAAAAGCAGATGCCCAGGCAGATCTGGATTTCAAATCAATGACAAATTCTTTTTAAATATAATTATATCCCATACAATATTTTTATATGCCAAATCTGGTAACTGTTTCATGATTTCTTCAGCACCTAACACAGAGCCAGCACAAAACGAGCATTCAGTAACTATCTATTGAATAAGTAAAGGTAGATGTGGCGAGCTGCATGCTGATACAAGAGAGAAGTCCCAGCAGGGGAGGGGATCATACCTGTAAAAGGACAGAGCTCACATCTCCCACATACTACATCCACTCATAGAACATCCATGTTTCAAACTGAGTATCAACTAATAGAAGCAAATTTTACAAACAAAATCAAATCAATTATGGGATTCAATTAGGTAGATTTTCAAAGACAAAAATCTAATTACCTAACAATAATGAAGAAACCTTATCCAGGGAGAGTATGCAATCATGACCCTGATATTCGTATATTTCCTCCTCAAATGAGATTTAGATAAATGCCCTTTTTATAGAAGGCTTAAAAAGAAGCAAGGAAAGTATTAATTCTGCACTTTCAGATTCTACATTTTCAAAGACCTAGCCTTGAGTCGGTCCTAGGTGAGTAATAATGACCCTAGAATTTATGGAGTCTGGAACTGTGTTAAAATGCATACGTGTGACAGCTCATTTATTTTGCCTAACAGTTCAGTGGAGGAGCAGCCAAAGTTGAGGTCTCAAGACCTAACTTGCATGAGCACAAGATGAGAGGCATCAGAGCAGGACCTGTGCTCATAACAGCCAAATTGTACGTCCTGTCTGCATTCTTGACTTTTGAAGACATAAAATAATCACGTATAAATATTCATTTGAGTTTTTAAACTTCATCAATGAGAAAACAATATTATTTCAGAATTAAAATATAAATGGTTTCTGCAAGAGAAAATGCATGTGGCTGAGAGAGGATGGTCTGTATACTTGGCAGTCCTCAAAGGCATTTGAGTGACGGAAGAATAATTGTTGGGATATTGCTTCAGGAAATGTGTTGTTGACCTCCTCCTGGACCTATTAGCTTATAGCTTTCCTATTCTAGTCTAATGGTTTTGTTCTGGTGAGAGACCCAGTCTCAACCCACCCAGTTCTTATGACCTTCACAACCCTACAGGACACAAACTCCACACCAAAGGGTCTATCTAGTCTCCTCAACATTATTGTCTTGAGAACCAGGTCCCTCCCAGTCCTCAGGTGCCACACTTAGTTACTTGGCCTTGATCTCCCATTCATTCTCTTCTCAGACACAACATTCTGCTCAGAAGGAGCAGGGCACTAGTTTTCATTTGCTCAGCAATTGCAGCAAAAATAATTCCTACTCACTGATTTATTGACATGGCTCCAAGTCCCTGCCGTGGGTCAGAGCCAGGGCTCCTCTTGTCCCCATCACAGGGTGGAGAGTGGAGGTGATGGGCAGTATGAGTGGGGGAATCTGATGGAGCAAACTTGCAAAACCCCGCAAATGATAAGTTGACTCAGTGTGCAAAAATTACGCCTTTTTTTTTTACTTTAATAACCATTTTGATAAGCACTTCATGTTCTCTCAGGAGAGAAATAAAAATGTGTTTCTAGCTTTTTATTACAAATGTTATATGTAATTGCTTTTATGATGAATTAGTAGAACTCCTCGAATTACCTGGGAGCAGGCTAAGCTCGACGGGATGAGAAGATCCATTCTCACAGTAACTCTACAGAGCAGGCTAATTCTAACACAAGAAAAGTATAAGAATAGTAAAAAATAAAATTTTTTTTTACCCCTTTCCTTGCTATTAGTAGCCTGACCTCCTAGTCTGGGCCTCTTCTAAGGGCTACGAGCTTCTTTCCCCGGCCACTTGTCCAGTGCGACTTTTCTCTTTGTGTGACTCTCTCCGTAGGAAGGAGCCAGCCAAGGTGGTTGGATTTGCATGCTTAGTTTTGCTCCAGGTAACATGGTGGATTTGTAGCTTAGGAGGGGATGAGACAAGCCACAGTGAAGAGGTTGCACCTTTCTCACATTTATCAAGTGTAGATAATGGACACTAAGGGGAGGAGCCACTCGGATTTGTGCAAAATGTGGAAGCTTTGACATCAGAGACCTGACAGGAATCTCTGTTGTTCACTTGCAAGGTTAAACTCACCTCTCAGAGTCTCCATTTTCCTCACATGGCGATGGAATATAGTGACAACTGCTATGTTCTCTATGTTTGTGCCCCCCCAAAATTCACATTTGAAAAGTGATTGGCTTTGGGGGTGATTAGATGATGAGTATGGAGCCATCATGATTGAGATTAGTGGCCTTATGTAAGAGACCCCAAAGAGCTGGCTTGCCCCTTCCATTACATGAAGGCACAGCAAGACAGATGCAGCCCAGAAAAGCACCCTCACCAACCACGCTGGCACCCTGATCTCAGACTTTCAGCCTCCGAAACTGTGAGCAGTAAATTTATTCTAATTATAAGCCATGTAGTCTCTGGTATTTTATTATAGCAACCCGAATGAACTAAGCTAACACCTTACAAGATCACCATAAGAAATCTAGAAAACATATTTAATGTCATAGCAGACACTCACCCAAAATGGCCACTATTCCCGAATGATCTGAGCCCTCCACTGCTTGGGCCGCTGCACCATCACAGTGACCGCAAGTTCACATTTATTCCTTTCCTTAAAAAGAAAAAGAGAAAACCTTAAAAAAAAAAAAAAAAAAAAAAAAAACTCCAGAATGCCTATAGTGCTTACAGAGAACAAAGCATAGCGAGGCTCAAGGGAAGTTCATAAGCAGATAAGCAGGAGGCCATGTTATGTGGAGGGTCAGAAGCAGAACTTGTAGATCACACAGACGTGGATCAGATTCCAGGCTTTGCCAGTCAACAGTCGTGCAACCTTGAGGAAGTCGCTTTTCCTTACCAGGCTTGTTTTCCCTTTTGTTAAATGAGGAAATAATGGTAGTTATCACATGAGTATTTGTGAGGATTAAACAAGACTGCTTTATTTAAAATGATTCACACAGAGACAGGTACCAGTTTTTAATGGACGAGGACCACAAGGTCCCCTCTGCTCTAGTTCTAGTCCCTTTCTTTTCAATTTTGTTTCTCATACAGTTTCAATGGCCTCCTAGTTGAGGATGATTCATAGTATAAGCCTACAGCTCTCTGGAGTCACAAAATCATTTTAAACTCAACGTACTCAACATTGAATTTAGGATTTATCCATCTCCACATCCTTGGAACTGCCTCCCCCCAAATCCCTACCACATTGAGTGGAACCACCAGCACAGAAAGTTTGCCACCTCTCACTCCCCAACCTGTCCCACTCCAAGTGTTCAGTTATCATTGGTCCTGTTAGTCTTATCTCCTAAGTTTCTCTCAAATGTTTATATATCTTCCTATCCCCAGTGACACTACTGTATTTCAAGCCACCAGCATTTTTCACCTGGATTGAAGAACTTCTTTACTGACTTCCCTTCATCTCAAGTCTCCCTCCAATTTAGTCTCCACAAGTCAAGAACATGAGTCTTCAAAATACAAATAGCTTCATGACAGCATGACCACCCCTAGTTGTCAACCCACTGAAACACCAAAAAGGCTCCTCATACCTTTTAAGTTAAAGACAATACCTAACAAGGTCTAGAAGGTTTTATCAGCCTGCTCCCAACGTGGCCTTTCACGACCACGTACTTTCCATGCTCCCTCTGCCACAGGGCCTTTGCTCACGCCATTTCCTTTTGTCTGGAATGTTCCCTGCTCCCTTCTTTAACTTTAATCCCTCCTCCACATCTCACTAGACTGGCCCTTCCTCTGGGAAGTCTTATCTAACCTTGTTGGGTTGAGAAACCTGTGATCTGCTACTTTATTCCATTTGTCACAATTAAAATTTTAAACTCACTTGTATGATTTTTTTATTAATATCTTTCTCTTTGAACATATAGTTACATCACTGAGAGCAGGATCAGTGTCTGTTTTTGCTCATTGCTACATCTCTAGTAAGGGGCATCATGCCTGGCATGTGACCTGGTTCAATGACCATTTAGTGAATGGAAGACAGCAGCAGAGTGACTGAAAGCCCTGTGGAGTGTGCTGGACCTGACCTGTACTGATTTGTGAGAATCGATTTTTAAATTTTCAGAAATTTTTCAAGGCAGTTGTTAAACCTGGACTTTATTTACAGAATATATTCTGTAAACTTATAAATAAATAGGTTATTATTAAAAATGAAAGGCAATATAAAATCAGAAGTCATTACTTCCCAGTGATGTGACTACTATCAATGCTCTCGAGGTTGTTTGTATTGTGTATCTGTGGGAGGGAAACCCTGTACCCTGGTGTGTCGGTGTGTGTGTCTTCCCACCGCCACGCTGAGAGTCAGCCATTTAAAGTCAGCCATGACGGAAGAATTGATGCTGTAGAAATAGATGAACACTGCAAATCGGGGCTTGATAAACTGTTTTGCTGGCTGTTAGAATATAAAAAATAATCAAGAGAATGTTAATAATAGAGATTATACACAAAAGTGTGCCGCATCTATAGCAGTCACACTGTGATAGTATCAAAAAACTGAGAAAACATTCTTCCAGCATTCAAAGACTGTCATCTAATTCAGCCAAAAGATGGCTCATGGCACAGAAATGAATGAAGTTCTAACATGTGTCTATACTGTTTTATTTTCATCTGACTTGTTATCATAAACAAAAACGTTCATTTTCATTTAATATTTAAATGAAGCAAAAGAAAATAAAACAGAGAGAGGTAATGATAAAGCTAGAGAAAAAGGGTGGAGGAGGCACTGCAAAGAGACCAGTAAGAACTAGTAAGATTTAGAAACATTAGGTGATTGAGAAGATGTTGGTTCTAGAGAGGGTAATTCATTTGGTCATTAATGCAACAATCACTTATTGAGCGATAACCAGGTGCCAGGCATGGCACCAAACTCTGTCAAGTCAGGTTTGTAATTTCCAGTCCTAACCTCTCATTCCCTGCCAATCAGCCTTTGCAAATTACCTGTGACTATATGGCATTGGCAGAAGACACCACTGCCTTACATGCTGAAAAATTAAGGGGTCACCTTCCTGTTTTTATTTTACTTAAACTCTCCATAACAGTTGACTTTGTTGGCTACTCTCTGCCTTTTAAAATTTTCTTTCCCCTCTGCTTCTAAAACTCCTTTTTCTTAATTTTCCTGGAACGTCTTTATCTGTTTCTTCTTTCTCTTTTGTGACTTTTTTTTCATCTCTTATTCCTTCCCAGCAATGTTCACCAGAGTTGTCCTTGGCCCTCAGGCCACACACTTGCCTTCAGTGATTCCATCGGCAACAGCTTCACTCACCACCATGCCAGAGAATTCCCCATCCAGGCCACTCTAGCCATCAGTTTGCTGAACAGAGTCACTCACGTGTCCTTCAAGCTCAACACGAGCCACAGGGAACTGGGCATCTTTCCTTTAAAATTTGTTCTGTATCCTGTAGTCTCAAAATGTTAACACCATTCATCTAGCTGCCCAACTCATTAACTTGGCAGTCACCTTATCCCCTTTATACCTTCTCCCTTCAGCATCTAATCACCACTGCTTTATATTGGTTTTCTCCTCCTGTTTCCCATGGCCAGTCTTCTCAAATTTATCAGCTGGACCCTGGAATGACTCATCCCCTGACTACAGCCTTATCCTCTCCTCACCCTCCACACTGCCATCACTTCATTTCCCTAATTAAAATTCCTCAGTGACTCCACATAGCTTATAAGAGTAGTCCTTCATAATTAGCCTTCAGTGACTTCTCTCTGACCTTTACTTTACCACACAGGATTTCCTTTCTATCACCAAGCCAAAGTGCATCTAGATCCTGAGACAAGTTAAGCCCTCTTATACACGCTATTTTATCTGCTTGAAATCATCTTCTTTCCTTTTTTGTCTACCTCAGATCCTTCAGATTTAACCCTGTTTTCCCTAATCTTTAGTCTGACTGTACTTCCCTCTCCTGTGTTCCTATAATGCTTGATGTGGCACTTGTCAGACAACTATAACTGCTAATGTACACATGGGTCTTTCCTGTCAATTTCTGGGAGATCATGGTTTACCTCACTCATATTTTCCCAAGCATGCTCTTACCCACCCTCAGGCTGATCTTCCATAAGGTGCACTTATTTGTGGGAGAGTATAAGTGTGGGGAGAGGGAGGTAAAGGAGAAGAGATCAGAGGGGAAGAGAAGGAAAAAGAAGGGAAGAGAAGGGATGAGAGAGGAGGAGGAATAAGGAGGATAAGGGTAAGGATAAGAATAGAAGCTTGTTGGTAAAGCTTGAACTCAAAAGTTAGGAGAGAGCATTTCTTTGGTTACCCCATTTTCTCCATGAATTACAAAATGAAGTTGTCTTCTGACTTGGGAGCTGGAGGACAGTGATAAAATTTTACAATAGTTATAGTGGAGAAAAGGAGAAGGTGTCAACTCAGGACATGCAGCATAAATGGCCTGGCTGAGGTCACAGACCCAGAATTTATAGGGCTCCTGATTAAAATTTTCTGTGGCATCTGTGATGGGTTTCCGTTGCTTCTCTCTTGCTCTGGGAAAACTCTGTGGCACATTGGCAAGTCCAGACTTAACAAAGGTCAGTCAGGGAATTGACCTACAGGGTTTCTGTATCTTTTGCCCTTAAGGACATGCAGAAAGTTCGGCAGCCTCCACCCAGTTTCCTGGGCTTCCCCGAGAATGCTTCTGGAAGATAGCACCCCCTTACCTAGCTGAGCAACTCTAACTGAACGTATTCCAGAAAGAATGTCACAGCTTAGTACGTTCCACTTGCTATGTGGTCAAAAGCATTATCTACCTGGCTTTGAGCTTCCTTCAAATGACTATGACATCTATTCTACCATTTATGTTGATACAGAAATAGAGATAACCTAGCTTAAAATAATTATCAGTTCTACTACAGTTGGCCATTAAAAAATATAACCAGCCTGGCCTATGTGTTCCCAATCTCTCTGAGAGCAGTCAGTTACTGCAGCATTTGGTTTTTAGCCCCAAATCCCTTTACGAGAGCTGTATAAGGTCACAGAAAACCATACACAAAAGGATCCCAAAGAAACTGAACCTGGTTGTTTTTCCACATCTTCGGAATTAGGAGCTGGGAAGAAATGGCTCTCCATTTTATTGGCTTGCCTCATTGAGGGGATAGCCACCTCTCTCAAATTGCATTTAATAGTTTCCCACTAAAATATTCATCAACCTCTTCTCGAGGGCATTGATACCTCCACTATGCCTGAGATTCAAACGATTTGTAAAAAGTACTGCTGGATGAAGTACTGCCCAGAGTGCAATTCTTTGTAGTCAGGAGCCAAGGCTGCTTTCCATAATTTTGGTGACAAAACTGGAAATCTGACTATTCAGAGCACTAAAACTCACCTTTGCTTTGTGAATGAGGGTATATCCGCAGGTTCTCCTAGGGATACAAACTGATTCAAAAAGGCAAAGGAAGATATTAAAAGTGCTTATAGAAAAGAATACTAAATACCACAGTGAAATAATATAGAGGCTGTTCTTAAAGGAGAAGCTGAGAATTAAGAATTTCAGCTGGCTCACAAGCTCGCATGCTCTCTGTCTCTCTCTCTCTCTCCTTCCCTCCCCCCATCTCTCCCCTGATATGGGGTGAGTAGTCTACACAGAGGATTATTCTATAAAACCCTGAAGCCCAAAGCTGCCTTCCACAGTGGGTTCACCATGGACTTGGTCCTCACCCTAGAGCAGCATTTACAGCATCCCCAGTTTTACTGCAAATCCAGTTCAAAGCCGCCAGTAGGGGGTTAATATAAACCCTGGTCAACACAATACTAGAGGCATTCGCATACCAGGCCTACAGTTGCTGCATAGGCACATTTGGCCCACGTTTCCAAAGAGGCAGTAGCTGTTACTGCAGAGAGCACACTGACTGCCACTGCTGGACCATTAGTATGGAAATGAGGCATGTGTGTGACAGGTGGCCTTACAACCAACACAATTAACTTTCTCCATTAGCTGACGCTCTGACAAAACAGATGCAGCATCAATAAGCACTCCCCTCCCCTTCAGAAAAGGAACGACACATTGCAAACCCCTTATTTATAAGGAGAAGCAGTATCATTTCTTCTATACACACAAAGTAGGTGGCACTGGAGTTTGCTTTTGTTTTATTGCTGTGGTTGTTTTTTAGGTTTTTTTGGTAGTTTTTGTTTGTTGTTCTGTTTTTACAGTTGCCTTGCATTAATATTGCAGTGCCTCTATGGTTTAATTAGGACTTCTAAAGTTTTCAAAAAAAAAAAAAGTCACCAAAGCAGAGGGGAGAATAAAGTTGGAAAAACCAAGCTGGAATTCTTTGCTTTTAAAATGAAATACATGGAAGAATTCCTGACTTAGCAACAGAGGGAATGGGGGAGGTTTCAGAGTTTTGCAATAGGTCTGCCCAGCAGCGACAGTACTAATTAGCAGAACCTTAGAACCTGGCACCTTGTTCTTAAGAATTTACGTCTCAATAGGAAATGTTCATAGTAAAATGGAATACTATGATTTTGGAAACCAAAACCTCCTTCAGAATTTCCTGTGTCTTTCACCAAGGACAGCAAAGAAAAATCTAAGACTTCAAGACTTTCTGAAGTCATGATGGTAACTCAGCAGTGGAATGTATTTGTCTAATTAAGATCACATTTTTTATCTTGATAGCTCATTTTGTGTTTGTCCAGTGTTTTGAAATTCCTTCAGATACAGAACTTTATCGTAGCAGAAGCAGTGCAACTCTGAAATAATAACTTCGCTATTATTGTAGAAAAATGGAAATGTGAATATTTAACATGTGTGGACCATTATTCTGTCAGATTTATTATTTCCACTATAAAATTATTTTAGAATTTGAAATAGTTATTATCCCTCTGGTGTTAACTGATCTAACACGTACTGGACCAATCATCTAGAAAAAGCCTTTTTTACCCACCTGAATGGAAATTCACTAATTCTTTTTACTGTGTTTTTTTTTTTTTTCCCAAAGCTTATTTGTAGAACCTTGAATATGAGGAATTTATCAAAAGTCTCATAGTGAAGGAGGGACTCAGTCCTGCTGACTTGTTTGGGAAGGTCAAGAGGTGGACTTTTCTTTTACTGTGCCCTGCCCTGGGCTACCAGAATGAGCAGACCTTGGTGGTTAGAGGCAAAGTGTTGGAGATTTGACCCAGGCTCTTCTTCTTGCTCATTACCCTATTCAAGCCTCAGTTCCATCACTTGTAAAATGGGAACATACTGTTAGGGATACAGGATTAAAGCGTGTTGATTAAGAAAATGCAGATTTTGAAAATCTGATCTCCACCATTCAAAGCCTAGTTCTATCACAGTACTTTCCCTGTTTATCAAAGTCTTTGGCTGGAATAGGCTGACCAGCCATCCTGAGCTGCCCAGGACTAAGGGATTTTCTAGGATATGAACCAGCGAAGTTCCAGGTAAACCAGCATGAGTTGATTACTCCAGGCTGGAATGATATCAACCTACTACAATAATTTTTGGATTGTGAGCTCCCGTTCACAAAAATTATATAAGTATCTACTCAATGATCAGCTGTCACTGTTTGAGCAAGTTCTTACATGAGAAATTAAAAAGTCATCCCGGACGATATATTCCTACTCCAGCATTCCTACTCCAGCATTCGAGGTAATAGAAAAGTCAGCAATTGAAATTGAGAAATTTTTAATGGAATTAAAAAATTTCCATTTAAATGACAAGACGGAGTGTGGGGGAATAAATGACAAGGCTGGCAGTGAAAGCTGATCCGTTAGGGTTCCTTTCAGCATTGTTCTGGATTTCCACATTTCCTTATCTATGACAGAAATTCCTTTATCTGCCCCCTCTGTGGTTTGCTAGGCAGGATCTAAGTAACAGTGATATTTTCTTAATCTGCTATATCCGTATATAAGGTGATGGAACTAAGAACGAGTATTGGTACTAAGGGAGATAGGGGCCCTTGACTTATGGACAGTTTCACTAGCTGATGAGGTCATTAAAAAAATAATAGGAGTGCATTGTTCTAGACAAATACCTGCAAGTTAATGACAAAGGTCACTCATGACAAAACTAAACTTTCCAAATAATGCCCACCCCCCCCCCTTATAGTGTATTATTATGGTGATTAGAAAGGGCCCAGATTGAAAAAAGATTAGGAGATATTGCATGGGAAGGGGTATTTTTCTCTTTCTTTGTAAGTCTTCAGAATAGTCATTTCAGGTGTAGGCTGGAAATCTTTAGTTCCCATGGTGTTCTTCAAGAAACCAGTTTTATTTTTAACTTTCTAGTTTTTGAATACATAATACCTCAACACAGTTCACATTTCAAAAATGAAAAAAGGTAACCCTGAAAACATTATGCTAAGTGAGAGAAGACAGACACAAACGGGCACAAGGTGTATGGTTCATTGATATGAAATATCTGGAATAGATAACTCCCTAGAGACAAAAGGAAGGTTGGCAGTTGTCAGGAGTGAAGGGAGGGGTAATGAGGAGAAGCTGGTTCTTGGGATAGCATTTTACTTTAGAGTGATGGAAATATGGAGCTAGATAGAGGTAGCAGCTCACACATTGTGGACATAGAATACTATTGTGTACTTTAAAATGGTTAATTCAATGTTAAGTGTATTTACATAATTAAAATACCAAATTATTTTAAGTTAATAGAGTAAATGTCTTCCTTCTTCTACTATTTACCAACTACCCAGTTCTCTCCAGAGGTAACCAATGGACCAGTTTTTATTTTATGTATGTTTTTTTAAGAAATATTTTATGCATATTCAAACAAAATCATATATATTTCTTCTGTCTTCTTTTTACACAATGGTAGCTTGCACTATACACTAACTATTCTGCACTTGGTGGCTTTGTTTGCTTATTTGTCTACTTAATAAATCTTGGAGTTCACCTAAATCAATATTTAATAATGTCAGTATTTAATTATTTTTTAACAGTTGCATTTTCAGTGTATGTATGTAACATATATAACCAATTCTCTACTGATAAACATTTAAATTATTTTCAACTTTTGCTTTAGAAGCAACAAAACAATGAGAAGCTTTGTACATATATCATTCTGCACCTGTGTGAGTATATATGTAGGATAAATTCTTAGCAGCAAAAGTGCTGAGGTAAAGAGTATATACAATTGTAATCTTGATAGAATCAAATTCCTGGGTTAAAATTTGTACCATTAACGCTCCCATCAGTGATGTATAAGAATGCCTGTTTTCCCACATTCACTGACAAAACAAATAGCTTTGACCAGAACTTTGCTGTAGCAATATAGAAAATAGTATGTTTTTTAGTTTTCGCAAAACTAGGCTTAGTTTAGCTTTGTTTTGGTTTGTTGTGCATTGCTGTGCTGTTCTGAGCTGATAGACGTATTCTAAACTGGGACTTGCCCCACTTTTTTCAAATTCACTTCATACTTATTGCTTTGAATTCCAGATGGTTTGGTTAACCTTCCTGAATGTTAAATTCATGAACAGTTTTTGAACAATCTTATTCTCTGGAAACAAAATTTTAAAGTAATTTTCAATAAAAATAATTACAGATATGTTTTCAGTCTAGCAATAATTACTTAGATTAGTTTATGAACATAGCAAACACTCAGTAAAACATTTTGGGCCTACACACAAACACAATTTAATAAATAGGTATTGAGCAGCTTGTGCTTGCACAATATCATGTCAAGTCCTATAGATGATACAATAAGGAACGAAACATAGCACAGAACAGGAATATGAAAATGACATGGCAAATGCTCTCACAGGAGAAAATGTTCTGAGAGGAAAAGTGTCCCATATGTTTATGAGAGGAAAGGATATCTGAGTGGAGCACCAGGAGTGTCCTGGTGAGGGTTCTAATGGGTGAAGATGGGGACTACGTGAATGAATGAATAGGAAACACCTTTAGAAAACATTTTGGCGTGTTTCTGTTGACTTTATTTGTAGTGATGTATTTTATCATTTTCCACTCCTGATTTTGACATTCCAGGTTTTGTCTGTAATTTCTCATCATCAGTTACATGTATTTGTTTTATTCTCCTACCTTAGGGCTCTCAACATGTAGGTGTTAATGAAATGACCTTGAACCTAGGGAACCTGATCTATCCCTGATGGAATAGCTTTCTATTTATTAGTCCATGATTAGATACACTGATTGAAACCATACGGTCAGCTGCGAAATTAGGACATTTCCACTGATCATAGTATAGAAGATTGTACCTTAAAAGCAGCCTTTAAAATTATTTTACTATTTTAAGAAAATAAAATATGTATTAAATAGACATATACAATATACATCTCTATGTTTTTCATGGAATCACTACATATTTTTAGAAAATGTTCTTGTAAGCCTCATAAATTAATTATTAGTCAAACTTTTGAGTGAGCTAGAAATAAGTATAATGGCAAGTTAATGGTGTTCTTACAAAAATTGAGTTGAAATAAAGTTTTGTGACAAAAATTCAGTTAAAAATAAATATAAATCTGGTTAGATAGAGTTTATTAAGTTTTAAAGCATCATTCTAATGTGTTAGATACTGTGCTAGTACCTATAGTTAAAATAATAATTTGAAATCATTCATTTAGGAAGATATCTGTAGCTCCTAACTTCAAAGAAAACCCACTGAAACTAAAGACGTAATAATCTTTAAACTCATTAGACAATGCCTTATATACAGCAAAATTGAGGTAAGATCATTTTACATTTAAAATCAATTTTTTTCAATTTCTTAGAGAACTGTCTCTCATGAGCCCAAGAAATAGAGTTGGAATAGAAATAAACTTGCAGAAAATTACTCAAATGTATTAATTTTTGTTTAAAGTTTAAAAAAATAAACACAAACATTTTTCTGAGCAAAACTTTTTAGGAAACGATTATTAACTAGAGATTTAATTCCTCCTCCCTCCAGAATACGTGCAAGATCATATTTTAAATGTTTGTTTCCCCAGATGTACAGGTGCAGTGGCTAGGGCAGTGATAGCAGAGACTCAGAGTTAGTGCCTCCATCAGCATAGGGTCCCTCCATCCATCAGCAGGGGAAGCCAGTACCTTCTGGCCCTACAATATCTTCTTTTACATTACACAAAACTGATCTATTTCTCTTGAGAGGGTGTAAAAATGATCACCTTTTCTTTAATCCCTTCAAAGGGGAGCTCTACTCACCTCTGTACTAAATCTAGTCTTTTTTTTTAAATCGTGGTAAACAAGTAACATAAAATTTACCATCAATTATTTTTAAATATACAGTTCGGTGGTGTTAAGTATTTTCATATTGTTGTGCCACCAATTTTTATAAACTTTATACCTATTAAGCAACAACTTCCCATTCACCACTCCTCATCCCCCTCCCCCTGGAAACGGCCATTTTCCTTTCTGTTTCTATGAATTTGAGTACTCTAGTGTCTTACGTCAAGCTGCTAAAACAAATACTGTAGACTGAGTGGCTTATCAACAGCAGACATTTATTTCTCACAGTTCTGGAGAATGGGAAGTCCAAGATCACGATATTAGTAGATCCTGTGTCTTGTGGAAACTCATTTCTTGGTTCATAGATGGCTGGCTCCTACAGCTGTGTTTTCATGTGGTGGAAGGAGTTAGAGATTGCTATGAGATGTCTTTTATGAGGACACTAAGCTCTCATGACTGACTCATTTCCCAAAAGCCTCACCTCCAAATACCACCACAATGGGAATTAGGTTTCAACATATGAATTTGGGAGGGATACAGACATTTGGTCTATAGCACCTAAATACCTCATATAAGTAAAGTATGCAGTATTTGTCATTTTGTGACTGGCTTATTTGCCTTAGCATAAGGTCCACAAGGTCTATTCATATTGCAGGATGTGTCAGAATTTCTTCCCTTTTTAAGATTGAATAAGATTCTGTTGTTTGTTTATATCACATTTTGTTTGTCTATTCATCCATCCACAGACACTGTGCTGCTTCAGCCTTTTGCCTATTGCACATAATGCTGCATTGAACACAAGCATGCCAAATCTACTTTTGGTCACAGGAGTAGTCACTTCTTGGGACATATGTTTGTTTTGTCCTTTGGCTGCAGTAAATTCAGGGGCTCCCTTGCTTTGGTAGGAGTAGATGGTTGGGGATTGCAAAGCACGAAACCCATTTCTTTTCCTCTGTGTCCCCGATCGTCTCCCACACATGTGCTGGTAGCACAGAATGGCAGCTCTGAAAGCAGTCAGCACCTTCTTAGATTCAGGACAAGTTATTAAGTCCTCAGTCCCTTCCTTTTTACCTCTGTCTTTGCACCACAGGAGGGCTTTTCTCTTCTTTTCTACACAGGAGGAGCATCGGGTTTAAACCTTAGAAAAGAAACAGCTCTTCAGGGAAATGTTCATCCTCGTATTACTGTTATACATTGTCCAAGTTTGAAAAATATTTTTGTTTTCGTTGGGAAAACATTGTCTTCTTAAGCTTCACAACAGCTCTAATGAGGGATTTCTGTCAGTGGATTGGTTGGCATAACTCAACTCTACTAGTTTAACATGCATGACTCAATTACACAAGAGTTAGCTAATGAGCAATGGGGAAGAAGTTACAGGTTAAAACAAATGGTGGCCAAATGAATCAAGTGTCGCCTTTCAGATGCCCACCATTCAACAAAGACCTGGCAAGACATTTTCTTCACTGGGTATGAATCATCCAGATAAAAAGGGAGAAACCAGGGCCACCTACGTTTAGAGCTTGTACAGTATGACCTCGAGGCCCAACATCTACCAGAAACTTCCTAGCAAAAGGCCCAGCTCCAAAGAATAAAAGGGCTTACACATCAGCATTAAATAATTCTCTTAGAGATGCAAATTTCTAATTAGTTACTGTGGCAACTATAGAGGCCTAGAAGTAAGCCCCTCATACAATGAACCTGAGAGTTTACTTTTTTGATTTACTATAGGCCTGTAAGAAGCAGGGAGAAGGAAAATAAATATTGCTTTAACTTTGACAAGAGAATAAAGTTCAGCAAGTGAAGGGATTTCTTCCTTTTGTTCACATTCCTACAGATCCAAGAAGAACATTGTACTTGATGCAGTCTTGCTGCAAAGAGAAGCCAAATTCTCAAAGGCTTTGTAAAATCATGACTGTTATAAACATGACCCAAGTGTAAACAGACTATTTCTTAACCTATGTTGGCAACTGTACTTCTTTAAAATGAATACGGTCTAAGATGATTTCAAACACATATTTAGACACAATATTTTTACTCTTTGTTTTATTTTGTGTGTTTGGTTTCTTGTTATTTTAAAATCATATATAGTTATTTTAATTTTTGTTTAGTATAGGAAAAACAAAATCTTTATTTTGTGTTTTATGAGATTTTACTCTCTAAAATCTATTTATTGGTGAGTAATCTATTTACCGACTTTGAATAATATATGAAAAGAAAAAAAGTTCTCAAAAGTCTGTGGCATCAAGGATAGAATATTAACGTTGTGGAGACATGAACTGAAAAAAAAATTGTCCTAAAAGAACTTTTCATGGGTTTTTTTTAGGACTAATTATTTAAATTAAAGTTTAGGAGACAAATGTGTAAATATTTTCCCTCCTCTTTCAAAAGCAAAAAGAAACATTATCATCAGCAAACTCGGGTAATATTTTCTCTTAGAATATGGAATATATTACTTTCAATCTACTTTTCTCAAAGATATAAGTCAAATTTAGAGTCCTAGTACTTGCTCAAAATAATTCAGATCAAACCTTGAAATCTTATAACTATTCTTTGTTTGGATTTCAAACTTGTATATTCAGGAAATAATTAAAAACTAAATGGGCTGGGAGAAGGGTAGGTTTGAATAATATTTTAAACAAAGGAAAGGTAACACTGCATGCCTTTAAAAACCTCCTTCCTCCCACTCAAGATTCTGCCTCCTGTCCCCTTTACTTTCTCACAGGTTCTGCGTAAACTCTCTATCCTTCTGCCTCATCAAACTTCACTTGTCTAGGGCCTCGATCTCAGCATCCTGCTCTTGTGTGAGAACATGTAAACTTGCATGCACTCTGCAGGTTGATATTTATTTTTTAACGGGAGTTTCTATAGACACAATAGCTTAATCCAAAGAAGTAACTTTATTTTATAGAGAAGCAGAGCAACCACAATACTTGGTTCATGACACATTCTCATCACTGGCCCATGCAAGGCTCTCTTTTATCATATTTTTCCTTATTTGTTTTCAATAATGTAATAAACATCATAAACTGACCACCAAACATGGGAACTAAAATTTTGTCCAAAACTTCTATTATCAATACAGTTCTCTATCTTATCCTCCTATTTTCCTCAAGCCATGTCAGTTGTGCTGGGTAATGTTGATAATCTCATCACATCTCTATGTATTCCTAAAACTACACTGCTTATTCTTTCTTAACTTTATAATACTGTATATCATCTCTGGAAATCTACTTTTTTATTCAACATTATCTTGCTAAGATTTATCTATAGTGCTACAATGCTGTAATTTGTTCATTTAACTTACATGGTATTACATTGTATAAATGTACCACAATTAATTTACATAATCTCTTTGCTTTGCTATTATGAATAGTGCTAAAAACATTTTCTAGATGTTTTCAGGTGTACATGACATCTTACTAAAAAAAGAAAATGCCAATTTAAAGAATATGTGAATTTCAGCTTTACAAAATAATAGCAAACAGCTTTCCAAATTGCCTATTTATTTATTCTTTCATCTGCAATATGTAAGAGATTAATGTCTTACATTCCCTCCACCATTAGGAACTGTTAGAGTTGTTTGTTTGTTTGTTTGTAAAAAGCAACTTTATTGTAAAAAAATTTAACATAAGCTAACTATATTCTCAAATGGGATTTGCTGACTCTAAAATTTAAGATGTACATCAAGTAAGTACAGTGCCTCTTTCTTAATGGTAGGAGCGATGAGGTACAACACTAATACTTTATTGTAGCAGAATTATTCTAGCATGTTCAACACCCCTGGATCACTAAATAATACATTACGTGTCAGGTCCTTGAATCGTCACTGAATTTATCGTCTATCCTGTAACACTTTACTAAGATATGCTCGATATTGGCCACTTTCTTCTTCACAGGTCCAATTTGCAGAGTGCCATCAGTGTAATGGATAAACGTGACATTTTGTAGACTGAGAAGGATTTGGGTTCCTGAAAACTATATCATGATAGCAAGCAGGAAAATTAACATAGACAACATAGCCCTAGTGAAAGATAGTGAGTATATACTACTATCTATGCCAGGAAAGGGCCAACTTCTTTTGATCTTCCCTCTTGATAGAATAAAAAATAATGCATTCAGAAGATCGATAATCTGTGTTGATCTGTTGCTGTAAAAACCTTATATTGGAATGGCAGCTACAGTTGGGGTTACCACCCAAAGTCATCCACCATCATCTGTTATGATCTATTTGTTTTTTAAAAGGAATGGGATGGTTGCAAACAGTCTTTGATCTGTATGGCATCATTCCAGTCTCTGCTTCTGTGATCACATTGCCTTTTTTTCTCTGAGTGCAATCTCCCTCTGTCTTTCTCTTATAAGGACACTTGTGATTGGAGTTACGGGCTACCCAGATAATTTTCCTGTGTCATGATCTTTAATTTAATTACATCTGCTAAGACTTTGTTTCCTTATATGACATAACTTATGGGTTCCAGGTATTAGGACCTTATATCATCTTTGGGTATTCACTATTTAGCCTCTGCCTTCTGGCCTCTAAAGATTCATGTCCACATCTCAAGAAAAATACCTTTATGCCATCTCCAAATCCATAAAAATCAACCCCTTCAGAGCATCATCTAAAGCCAAAAATTTAATCTAAATATTATCCCTCAAAAGTCCCAAATTGAATAATCTAAAATAGATATGGGCGAGAGTCTTGCTTTGATACATCCTGGGGTAACATTATTCTCTACTGTGAACCTGTGAAAATGAAAAACAAAGAATCTGCCTCCAAAATAAAATGTCAGGACAGGCTTAAATGGGAGAAAATGAAAGAAAGAAGGCGGTCACTAGTTCCAAGAAATTTTGAAATCCAGCAGAGCAAACTTTATCAGTTTTGAAGGCCTGAGTATAACCCTCTATGCTCATGGATCCAGCTTCTGTACCTCTGGGCCCATGAATCTGCCCTCAGAATCATTCTTCCTTCATTTTGTCCCATTCCATCCAAGCTGGCAGTGTTGTTGCTGATAAAACATTCTCAAAAACCTTTTGAGGCTTCCGTGAATGTCATGGAGATTGACACCATTAGACAAGAGAGTCCTCCACAGGTCTTTCTTAGATAATTCCATCTCTGTTTCTGGATTCGGCAAAGATGGTTGAGTGAATCAATGAGTCAAATGCTGAATCTCTTCAAAGGATCCTCTGTGTGAGGGAATACTCTGACTTTTTGTTCCTTTCAAAGTACTAGCCAATGATTGTCCAGCACTACCCTTGGTTTCCTCTCAGAGCATGCTTTTCTAACACTGAATCTCCTAAGTCTGACATCTTTCACACAGTCGAGACAGGCTGAGCATTTCCCGTATCAACAAGCAACACCTTGGGCAGCCTCCTATCTATCTACCTCCCTCCTAGGAACACCATGATCTATTATTATTCATGGCTATAGATCCCTTTGAGTAAGAATACCTAAGTTTCACTTCAGTCCTGCTGCCCATTATAGTAAAATTATACCCACCTTTCCTCTAATGGTTAAGTGTCATCATTGGTCTCTGACATTCCAGTACTTGTCATTCTCATTGATAATAGACAGTTAAAAAAAAAAAAGAAAAAGTAGGCAGTTCAGGTCCATAGTTGAATCTTCTGCTATTGATCATAGGCTACATATGAGAGGCACCAATGAGTTTCTCAAGTCGCCAGAGTCACTCTCACCAGTACATTCCTTATTGCCTTAGTAAAGTGAAGATATATTGGGCATTCTTGGGTAACAAAGTCAAATAATGAATTCTTTGGTCATACGTAATAAATTATGCAACCTTCTTCAGCCTTCTGATCTGTTCTCACTACCATTATAAGAAATTTAGAGCATATTTACATAATTTATAGCACATCTTTATTTTGTATAAACATAAATGATCTAATCTAACAAATTACTAGGATCAGCTTTATGTCTTAAAAACACTGAACAGTTGCACAGGCTGTGCAACCATTAAGAGGACTCCAATTACATTATAGACATATAGGTATCCCTTTGTATATTTAATACTTGTAATTTCCTATCTAAAGTGCCCTTTCTAACAAAATTATATATCATAATGGTTTCCAAAAAAATTGAAAATAACCTTGAAGGAGAAAATTCTTTTACTAGTTCACACCAGTTTTCTCTGTGGGTTAGTGGACTTTCTCTAATTTTAAAGAAATTGTGATTTATTTTTATAGGTTTTCTTGACCTACATCTAAGACTCCTTGACCTACATCTAAGATTCCCCCATCTAAGACTCCTAATACATAAAGGTGATTTGGGTTCATGTAAATAGTGGTATAAGTTTGATGACTTTTGATGAATTTAGGTAACATACATAAATATTTTCTCTTTAATTATATGCATATTTAATATGACTTTTTTCTAGAATTGACATGAATCTCTGGGCCTCAATGCATTCTAATAGTATCACTAACATTTAAATAACACATATGTAGAAAGTTACTTTAAGTTACATTTTAACATTTTAATGTTAGATTTTATATAAGATGTAGATTAATGAGGAAGATATATAATCTTTATTGGTTTTTAAAATTCAATACCTATATATGTGAAAAACTATGTCTGTTGTGAAATTTATTTTCCTAATGAGTTAATCAATTCTTTAGTATGCTAACAATTTTAGTAGTCGTGGTATCTTTCTTAATATAATTTAAAAGATATAATTTATTAAAATGAAAGAATAATTTATTCCATTTACTGGGGCAGCCAGAAAGTGTTAATGCTTTTGTTAAAAGTGAGTTCATTGCTCCAAATAGTTACAAGCAATAGACTAATATGGAGTCAAACTTTTTGCTTTAATATATCTTTTTAAAATTAAAACTTAAAAAAGATGATTTCTATTATTCTGTGATTATAGGACTTAATTCTTGGGTAACCAGAGAGACTAATCTCTTTTTTAGTTATCGTTGAATTTTTATTTATTTTTTTTTAGTGTCAAGTCAAAAAGATTGTATTTTTAAGATAATGAATATCTAATTGAAAATAATTTTAAAAATTATTTAGCACCTAGTATTGCTAAAAATCTGTCCCTGTGGCCTATTTTAAAGATTTCTTTTTGTAAAAATTTTATTAAAAGAAAGCATGTTAACTCAGAGAAAAAAAGCAAGGCTACATATAAACACATAAATACTATCAACAAACAAAAAGAATACTTGACTAATTTGATACTCTTTTAGGCCATGTCACCACAAAATAAGGAGAAATGTCTCATTTTACAGAACACACTTGCGTGCACATGAACACACAAATATTTATTCTGGATGTCATGAAGTACTCTGATTTTCTTGGAAGAGGAACTATTGGATAAATAAATAGTCTTACATCTTTAGTGTGAAGTGTGAAACTTACATCAATTATATGGTTCTATTCACACACAAAAAAAAGAATTAGAGAAAAAACATGCCATTCATTTTACTAAGAGCTCTCAAATGGAAGTATAAAATAGGTGAACTTTATATGTCTATGCTTATTTGCAAGACTATTTCATTCACAGAAAATTTTGGGTAGGTAAATTACTTTCCTTTCAAAACTTTACTTGGAAATTTTCTGACTTCAGAATGTTTCATTTTCAGAATTCATGTTACATATGTAACCTGTTAGGTACTGTTAATATGAAATATTTCCTGTATAAGTACAACATCTTAATGTTGTCATACTTTAAAAAAAAATTTAATTGAGTTGTGCATATTCATTAGTGGCTTCCTGACATCAGGAACATGATCAATTAGAAGAAAAGTAGGGGCTGAGGACTGTTTTTCCATCAGCCTCTTTATACACTGGTCAATGTATCATTGTGTTTGCATTGAGATTTGGGTAGAAATTTGATAAAAATATTTATATATTTTTTATTTAAAACTACATCAGATAAACAATTTGATAAAATAATTGTTTTGAAATTGAGAAAACAATTCTATTCACAAAAAAAGAGTATCAAAAAGAATAAAATACTTAGGAATAAACTTAACGCTTGTACACTGAAAACTACAAAACACTGCTGAAAGAAAATAAAGACACCAATAAATGGAAAGACATCCTGTGTTCATAAAGTGGAAGACTTAATATTATTCATATGTTGGTACTACCTAAAACAATGTACAGGTTCGATGCAATTTCTGTGAAAATCCCAATGATATTTTCTGCAAAAACAGAAAAACCTATCTTAAAATTCATAAAGAAACGTAAGGGTCTCCGAATAGCCAAACAATCTTGAAAATAAAAAACAAAGTTGGAGGTCTCATACTTCGTGATTTCAAAACTTACTACAAAGCTATCTTAATCAAAACAATGTGATGCTAGCATAAAGACAGACATATAGACCAATGGATTAGAATAGAGAGCTCAGAAATAAACCTCCACATTCTTGGTCAAATAATTTTCATCACAATGCCACTGTTAGGCAGTTAAGTAGACATGAGAGACAGGGGAATGCAGGCCCAACCCAGAGACCTTCCTTAGGGCCTCCCTGAAACACCCATTTTATGTTAAAGATTGCCATTACATACTGATATACCATTACATCATGAAATACCAGGAAGTAAAAACCACAGAAATAACTGCTGATTTAGTCCAACCACAAGTAGCTGCACAGTTCGTACATACACTGTCCTTTGACCTTAGCCTTATTATACCATCATTATAATACATATGCTGGGAAGTTCATGAATCTAATTATAACAGACTGAATTCTGGGTAACCACATGTACAGTAGACAAAAGGTTATGTAACAGTCAACTGTCAATCAAAATGGCCTCACATGCCAATCAGATAGCACCACCTTGTAACCTCTCAGCACGGCCCAAATATAATGCAGACTTCTCCACTTCTACGGCACTATGGCCATGTTCTGCATAGTTTCTCTCTTGAAACGTACTTTAATAAATCTTACTTTTTCTAAGTCTTGATGATCTTTAATTCTTTACTGCTTCATTGGAAAGAAGCAAGGCTCCCTTCAGAGCCACTAGGACAATGATGGATTTAGATCACTCCAACAGTGACACAAAGACCAATCAATGGGGAAAGGACAGTCTTTTCTACCAATGATGTTGGAAAAATTGAATATCCACATGCAAAAAAAAAAAGTTGGACCCTTACACCATAGACAAAAATTAACTAGAAATAAATCAAAACCCTAAATGTAAGCTCTAAAACTCTAAATTTAGAAGAAAATATGAAAAATCATTGGATTTGGCAATGATTTCATGCCACCAAGAAATAACACCAAAAATACAAGCAACAAAAAAAATGATAGGTAAGTTGGACTTCAGCAAAATTAAAAACTTTTTGCATCAAAAAACGCTATTAACAGAGTTAAAAGGCAACCCACAGAATGGGAGAATGTATTTGCAAATTATATATCAAATAAGGTTAATATCCAGAATATATAAAGAACTCCTACAGTTTAACAATAATAATAATAAAAATATCTAACAGCCTAATTCATAAATGGGCATGGGGACTTGAACAAACATTTCTCCAAGAACGTATACAAACTGTCAATAGCATATGAAAAGATGCTTAATATCACTATCATTAAGGAAATACATATGAAAACCACAATGAGATACCACTTCACACCCATTAAGATGGCTATCTTCAAAAAACAAGCAAAAAAACAAACCAGAAAATAACTAGTGTTGGCAAGAATATGGAGAAACTGGAAACTTTGTGTATTACTAGTAGGACTGTAAAATAGTATAACTGCTATGGAAAACAGTATTGTGGTTCCACAAAAAATTAAATATAGAATTGCCATGTTATCCAGCAATTCTCTTCTGGATATATACCCAAAAGAATTGAAAGCAAGGACTTAAAGGGAGTTTTGTTTGCCCATCTTTATAGCAATATTATTTACAATAGCCAAAAGGTAAAAGAAACCCAAGTGTCCTTTGATGGATGAATAGATAAACAAAATGTGGTATACACATATAATGAAATATTTTTCAGCCTTATAAAGAAAGGAAATTCTGACACATGCTGCAACATGAGTAAACCTTAAAGATAGATAAACCAGTGGCAAAAGGACAAATATTATGTGATTCCACTTACAGAGATACCTAGAGCAGTCAAATTCATAGAGAGAAAGTAGAAATGGTGGTTGCCAGGGACTCAGAGGGGAGGATGGGGAGTTAGTGTTTAATGGGTGCAGAGTTTCAGTTGAGGAGAACTAAAGAGAAAAAAAGCTATAGTAGAAGATCTAGTGTTTTTCTTAATATGAAACTGTAGAGGAAAAGAATAGTGGAACTTCAGAGTTTGGTAAATGTTCAAGGAAGAAAAGAAGTTTGAGAGCCTTTTATTGTGAGTTCAGCCAAAAAGCTAGGTTTCTTTCCAAGAATGGAGTTTCTTCCATAAGTATCACCCCTGGCGCAGAGTGGATAGTTAGGCTAACTGCAGGAGAGGGGGAAATGCAATTTCATCCATCTGACAATGCTGATGACTCTATCATAGCTGTAAATAAGTAATTAGGAATAAAATGGCATTTCCAATCAATTTCACTTAAAAAATAGTAAAAATTAAACAGCCAGTAAAACACTGTGTGGAAACAAAAAAAGGGAACTGGCCATCTGTAAAATACTAATGTCCATTGTGCTGGGCGTGTTCAGCTTGTAAGAGGGTGTTGCAGAGGAAAGCAATTTGAACAAACTAACCTGGCTGCCTTTTCTCTTTGTGATGTACCGCTGCTGTTACCTTGTGAATTCTGCAGGGCTGCCTGTGTATCTCCTGCTTTTAGTGCATTTCCTCATAGCAAAGCACACCCTTGTCACTACGGTTGAATGGCCTCACTGGTGTGTCCATGACAATGGATGTTCATTTATCAGTATAAAAGGGTTTAATGATTAAAAGGCCACACCATAACACCAAACCACAAAACCCTTTCTTTTGCTCCCATGAAGTACTTTTGATTCAAGATGTTCTTTTGACAGGATCGTGAGTGGTTCTCATTCTACTGGAGTGCCGAAACATCTGCATTTTTATCTACTGTGTTCTATTCAGTCCACACAGTTAATCTGGAATTAATGAAATACCCTTTCTTGGGTTGGCCTGCAGTCCTGCCAGGTTTTCTACCAACCTCGCTCTGGCTCCAACAAAGCAAGACTCAGGACTGACTTTAGATCCTGTACCCTCATTCAGAGCTGATAACAAAACCCATCATGGGCTCTTCTAGCCAGCTTACATCTAATTCTGCGCCCCCTCCCCCGCCTTCTCCCTCTTCAATTGGCAAAAAAGGGGAGAAGGGGTGAGAAAACTCCCACACAGCGACCATTTACCTTCTCTTTTTTTTACATATTATTGAAGCTTGTTGGAGAGGAGTGAACCAAACATTCAAAAATGTCAAAGCTGGATGGGACAGGGCTGAAAGTCAGTCTAGGGAAGAGCCAAAAAGAAAAAGAAAAAAAGCCGAAAAAACATTCCAACATCTAGGTGTCTTAAAAAGACAAGACGGATGGATTTTAAGACCACTGTGGGCAGATTCCTAGTATAGACGAGTGGCTGGAGGTTGTTACTATTCCACTGCAGTATTTCTACTGTAATATCAGTGTTCTATTGCAAGTCGATGGTGTGCCCAACACTCTCTCCTCGATGCTTGCATTGGACTATCCCTTCTGAATTTACTCTTCCCAGACCAAGAGTCCCAGCAGTGATCATTAATCCCAGAGGTTAGATGACAAAATCACTTTAGAGCCTCTTGTGGTACGCTGTATAGACTCAACAGTAGGCAGAATTGAACATCCCCTCTAGAATGCATTTGAATTAGTGCTTTCCTCCACTATGTCAGCTTTGTTATCTCAACCTCTTTGTACTCTGTTTCTTTGACACAAGCTTTAAATCTGGATTATTTTAGATTATTCACAATCATCTCTTAAAATTTTCCAAATATCAGTCTTTGACAATTAAACGCTTTTCTAAGGCTAAATTCTGTAACTCTGTTTAGTCAAGTGAACATGTTTTGGTTTGGAAAATACGACGGGAATTCTTCTTGAAAACAAAAGCGTTCAACTATTATTTCTAGAACACACAGTAATTTAAAACCCAATAACTATGATCATTAAAAGTTGCCATTTTTACTCTTTTGACTCAGATAGAGAGGTGCTAGGAATATTAAATGGTACTGGAAGAGCTGTAATATCTTATATGATAGTCTATTCAATAGTCAATGTAGTTTCCCCACTTTAAATATTTGTATTCTGAAGTGAATCAATAATCAGAAAGGAATACACATAAGTCGATATGTCTATTCGATTCTGCAATAAAGCTTAAGGGCTACCTTCGCTCATATTTCTTCTATTATTAGACTGAGACTGTTCACTTGAGTGTCATTTTGTATTCCAAAGCCTGAGAAGCTTCCAGAAATCTCTACTCAAAGCAGCAACTGGAATACCTTCAGTTCTACTATCCTTTTCTTAACTGTTTTAAGTGGCTTTACTCCAGGAGCAAATGCTTCTATCTGAAACTACGAACTATATGGTGATGGTGCTGTATGTCCTCTCTACCAGCTGTGAAAACTCCAGTGAATACCTTTCTTTGAATTTCTACTGTTTCACCTGTAAAGTGAGATTAACAGTACTCATAAAGGATGTAGGGAGAATTACATAAATACACAATACTTTTGTGTCTTTTCCTTAGGTAAAGAAAAGATCTGAAAAATACGCTGGAAGAATGGAGTATTGTTTGCTATTTGCTCAAATTATTTTAACACCAGGATTGGCAGAGGTTTATAAGGGTCAGTATATAAGGGTTGGTTCTCTATTTGACTTTAGAATAGTTTACTCTAAATTTTATTTGTGACAGGATGAGCGCTTTTCTTTCTCTGCACCAGAGTACCTGCTTAATCTTCCTTAGCTACATTTTCTTCAACTGAAACTGAGTTGATGAAAAGCTGTTGACATGCATCATAATAGATTTGTTGTGTTTTAATAGAATATTCAAATGACTATAATTATGCAGATATTAAAATTTATTTAGTTATACTACAGTTTAAACAATGGTAACATTTTCTAATTCTATATATACTTCACATAACCAGTGCTACAGAAGTTGCTGTCAACAGCCTGTTTATGGCTTGCAAACAATATATGAATTACTATAAAGTTTATATTATATGAATGCCCAAACAACATCATAAGTAAATTATACTAATATGGTGAAAAGCAAATGGTTTTTTTGGTAAAGGATCTTGTCTTGTGATCAAGTTTTGGAAAAAGTAGCAGCCACCAGAATTTACTGCTCTCTTTTGAAATAACTGATGATAGTCATTCCACTGGTAACAAGATTTATTAAACTCAAAATACTGTGAGGGTTTTACTCTCACTTTTCCAATCAAAGCACTATCTATAATAAAATTTTTAAAGGGATTCAATTATTTAATGTTCTAATATACCCAATATACTCTATGTTACTTATTATAATATTATTTAATATTTTAATTAATATAATTTAATATTATTTAGGCTATATAGCAATCTTATTTAAGTAGTCTTTAAAAAAAAAGGAAAAGTTACACATCCCAGACTTTATATTCTTGTAAACCAACACGTAAGGGACACTCCCATACTGACACTCCCAGTTAATACTTAAATCTGCTAGAATCACTGAGCATCTTCCCCGTTAGCCAGACTGGAACCCCTTATCCCAAAGCCGAGGCTGGCCAACATTCTGAGGTACACAAATTAAGAAGGAAAGGGAAGCTTGAAAAGAAACTTCTTACCCTTGATTCCAATGCATACTTGGGTCAGGAGAGAATATAATGTTTGTAGAGGGGATTAACCCCCTGCTGGTCTGTACATCTGAGAGCCCTGAGCCCTCTACTCTACCCCCCCACCCCCACCCCCCCATCCCATCATGGATCACTCAGAATAATTCAGAATTATTTCCTGACAACAAATGCCCAAAGCACAAAAGTACCATTGAGGTATAATGTCTGCAAGCTCCACAATCCCCCAAAGGTTTCTTCTCAGACAGAAAAATAACAGCATAGGGGAAAGTGTAAGGACAATGGGGTATTGCTCTGAAAAAGTAAAAAAGTCAGGACAATACCGGCTTTAAAAGAAAACTTATGATAAAACTACTTCACTTTTATATAAACTTATAGAGTCACCGAGTTCTGGGTTTATCTAGATAAAACTGTGATCTTAGAGGCTACGTTCCCTGGAATTAACCAAATACAATTGATAAAGCCCTATGTTTTTCATCTAGAAAACAGCAAGGGGAGAAATATGCTTGCTTGCTGTGTTTTTCCTTTAAAAAAAATCAGAGGTAGAAACTGCCTTCATGTGCTGAGTAAATGTCACATCTCTATCTGCCGAGCACTGGAGCAAGAGTGAACAGGACATATTTCCGTTTAATCATTCATGTGTTCAGTCATTCATATATTTATCTCTGCTGCCTTTATGCTTTGAGGTTATAAAAACTCAGAAAGTCAAGAGCTGTGTCTTTACCTTGCCTGTAACACGGTATTTAGTTTCACACAACACTTTACACAAGGAACGCCTCATAAACACTTGCACACTGTCACGCCAGTGGCGCTGATGAAGGTGGCCAGAGGTTTTATTTTGTTGCATTTAGTCCTGTTAACTAGGTGGTGCCTAAGCAGCCACCAACCAGTTTAAACCTCAAGCTGAGAAACTTGCAAGTTTCACGTATGGGGCTCTAGTTACTTGCTTTTCAGCTCCGCCCCTTAGACGTGGAAGGTTGGGCTCAGGCACATAAAAGCCAGAGAGTCAATCATTAGCAAGTGTGAATGGTGCCCGAACAACAACCACCAGATTGTGTTTGTCTAAAGTGCCAAAGTGAATTGTTCATTCGCATTTCTGAGAAATGCCTGAATAACACCAGTGAGGGGTGTTAAACCATTCCAGATTGTTAGTGAGTTTTTTGCTTAGGGAATAAAAAAACAGCTAAGTTTCTTGGATGAAGGTTAGTGTTTTTTCAGGAGCTATCAAAAGAAAATGTAGGAAAGGAAGCTATGAAGATGGGGGCTCCAACTTCCCCATGAGCTCTTTTGCCTGTCTACTCATAAGGAACATGGAGAGGGAAACTAAATGTTCATTAATTGTTCATTCCATTTCCTTCATTCATATTTTTCTTCCCTTAACACTATTTTTCTACTGCCAAGTTACGTAGGGAATGATGAGCTGAGTTTTCTGTTTTAGGTAATTTGTAATAAGTTTTTTTGATTGGCTAAAGTATCACATTGCCTAAATTTTACATTGTTAGTAGAGAATAACACAAAAAATAGGCTTCTTTGATGTATTCTGAAGGAAGAAAGACTAAAGTATATAGTATTAGAACCACAAATTGGGATTATATTTTTCTTCAAGATGCTTTGAAACGTAATTTTTGACATAACTCAGCTTGTGAACTTGTTGTCCTCATTAACGTAAGTAATTAGCAACATCTTGTTTGGTTTTGGAATTCATTAGACATTGTAGTTGGGATACTGCTTCAGTTTTAACACATCAGAATTGACAGTTAAGGTGATAACAAAAAAAAAATCAATACCATTTTCCTGTTGATTACATGCCTAATTAAATAGTACTTTAAGTTAGAAATATTTTTAACGTAGCGTTATCACATTTCTTTTACCACGAAGGCAGAATAAACTTTGGCTTAGTAAAAGGCTGTCACCAGTGAAGTTACAGGCAGAGTTGCAGAGCTAAGTTCCTTTTCTTATCTATTCACCACTCAGTCCTGCAAGAATGAGAAAAAGTTGGCAAGGTGGATTTTAGAAAGTTTCTTCCTGCCCTTTAATTCTCAAAGTGGCCCCTTATATTCTGTATTCTATTCAAAATTCTACCTACTGCAGTCAGCCGAGTCTGTTCTAGGATGGTACTTGGCAAATAACTTCATTAATTCTCCTGGTAAATTATGTTTGACTGGTCTTACCACTTGCGGCATTTGTTGCAAGCGTGAATTTAGCTCATTCAGAAGTCAATTTAATTTTTCTCGTTTTGTTTCTTGATCAGAATTTCCTGCAGTGTTACGAATTTCATGTAAGTTCTGTGAAAGAATGTTAGAACCTAGGACAGATTTATAACTAACTGCCAAGTCAGACTTCAAATGCCAGCTACTATGTACTTTATCCTGAGCTCCTTTAGCCCCCTCCTTAGAGTTCCCTTTGGCCCTCCCTGCCAAGAGATGTTTGGCTGGTTCTGATTGGGAAACGTACTATGTAGCAAAGCAATTCCACCACCACCACCCCACTTTTTTAGTTTCTAATTGTTAAAATTTTCTTTTAAAACTGTCTCTCTGTTGCTTCCACTCATTGACCACAGGAAAACTCTTCTACTATTTAATGATATAAATTACTCTCTCTGATGAATACTGTTCTCCAGACTCTACCTGTGGGGTTCCCCGACACAGTGTTCAGTTCCTTTCCTACTCTGGTTGCTTCCTCCTGGGCCAGTCCTGTCTGTCGATGCCTTCTTCAGCTGTGGTGTCAACACCAAACAGAATAATACACAGGGACCAACCACCTCATGAAAGAAGGTACTATCACTTCCCTAGTTCCAACTACCATACACCTATTAATAGAGTCCGACTGCCTTTGTTTTGGGAGGTACTTTAGTCAGGATTATTCCAGAAAGCAGAGCCTGAGATATGACATTGCAATGCGCAGTTGGTATATTTGGGGAAGCAGAACCAGGAAATGAGAATAAGGAATGAAAAGAATAAAACAGAATGAAGGAAGGTTAGTACAAGATGCACCATCCAGTTAGTCACCGTTGTGGGTAACTGAGGCTCTGTCCAACCAGGACCCTTTGAAAAGCTGAATGGAATGCAGCTCGGCATCATCTGCCAGGGAAACTGATGAAGAGCACATGTTCTCACTGGCTGGAACTGTTGCTATGGTCTGAATTTTCAAAAGTTATAGACTCACAAATGTTTTAGAGATAGACTTTGAGATTATTTTAGAGATAAGGAAACTGAGGCACAGATTAGGAAAACAAATCTAGTTTAAATAACTACCTCAATGGTCTACTGCACTTGGTGGTGGTCTTTTACACTATGCATTTGAGAGATATTTCTTAGGCATCTAAACTATATAGAAAAATTAAACGGGATCTGGATGCCATCATCTTCCCCGGAAGTTTTCTTAGAGTTCAGTTCTGCCAACATAAGACATTTCTTTCGCTTACTGAGATTCACATATACTGGAATTAGTTACTAGAAAATGCAACAAATCATTGTCTTGATTCTGCTTTTCTTTATCCTGCTACTAATGCCCTAAAGCGTTTATGTGGTTTTTAAAAAATTGTTATAGGGATATAGGGATCTAGCAGCATAGATCTGTGTTCATAATGAGTGAATAAGAAGAAGAGGCAGCTGGGGAGAGGCCAGGAGCCAGCCTTCCTGGTTGCATCTCAGGTTGGCTCAGGATCCACAGGCCTGGAGCGAGTTACCTCACCCCTCACTGCCTCATTTTCCTTATCTGTAAACTGGGGACAATTACACCACCACCCCATAGCGCTATTATGATGGTTCAATGAGTTAGTATTTGTAAGCCCTTAGAATAGTGCCTGAAACAGAATATGTTTTGTTAAAATAGTTAAGACCTTTAAAATTAACCTCTTTGGGAGGTCTTATTTTGTTTCCTTTTTTTTTTTAAACATCAAAATTAAAGCTACTTTTTTTCATTTATAAATATCTCAACTTTCTCACTTATAGATGAACCTGGACATTTATCTCTGTGGTTGCTTATTCATCTATATTTGGTTTGTATTATATACTGTTAAAGGATAAACTGAGGCATAGTAAAACTTTTAAGGGTTTATTTGAGCAAAAATTGATATGAATCAGGCAGCATCCAACCTACCAGACAGAAAGGAGCTCTGAGGAGCTGTACAAAATGAAAGACTTTATAGACAGAAGGGAGCAGGAGCAAGAAAGTTATTCTAGACCAAAACAAAACAAAACAAAACAACAAAACAAAATGTTGGTTATTGCAAAGTCACTTTCCTTTAGAGAATGGCAGGAGTCTATCTGGCACAGTATTTAACAATTGCTGAGAAGGCACTTTCTAATTGACTGGTTGAAGATTCCACTTCTGAGAGGGTTGAAGCTGTGATTAAGTTAAGCATTGGTTTGGTGCTGGAGGTCTTAGCATAGGCAACCCTTTTTGGTGTCTGTTGTCTTATTTTTCACAATACTCTATTTCATTTACTAGTAGCATAATTTTCTCTTTTTAAAAATTAATTAATTAATTATTTTTAATTGAAGAAGTGATTTAAGTCTCCTTCCCCCACCCCCGACTAACTCCCCCCTCCAATTTTCTCTTTTGGTATAAATTATAGTAAGACCATTTCTCTACCAAGTCCTGGATATTGAAAATATTGCCTACCTAAAATTTTTCATGTAGTGTTTCATAGCAATTAATAATTTTAAAAAATAAAAAGTAGACAACAAACCTAACAAAGTAGAAGAAATAAAGATGTTTGAATTGTGTCTCCTGATACAACTTTAAATTTTAGTAACTACCTACATGGGGTATTGTGTTGATGGTTCTTTTAAAATGTTTCAGGCTTATCTGAGTTGAAAAAAATATATCCATCCAGATAAATGAACTATATTTAATATAATTAAGTTACCTTTTTATCAAGTGGAAACAGCCATGTCTATATTATCCTTCTCACAAGGTTTGTAAAATTGAAAATTGAAAATTTCTTTGAAAAATGCAACACTTCCATTGGTAATCACCACTCTGCCCATATAACATGATTTAAAAAGCAGGCATTAAATATTCCACAAACTTTAAAATAGCCTGTTTGCAGAAGTTATTATTTGTGAATGGGTGGATTCAGGCATTCTTCATGAGTCTGGAAATGCAGCCACGTTTCCTTTATAAAGTTCAAAAGCTGCCTTGCTCTTTACTGACAACTGCAGGCAGGACAGTCACAGGAGACTTACACATCATCTTGACACAACAGAGTAATTTAGAAACTTACTATTTACCTCCTGCTTCTCTTTGAAAGGTCTTGACAAGGTGGTATCTGTAGGGTCATTTTATTTCTTGGGTTTTCAGCAACAATTTCTGCCCCTCTCTACTCTGTTTGCAGCAGGAGCAACCAGTTCAGAAATCTATAAACATGCCGCTGTTTTAAAAGGAAATTCTGGGGCTTAATGAAGTCTGCACGTCCTCAGGCCTGGCCTGCTGGGTTCAAACCACTGAAAGCAGCCGCGGGGTGAATGTCTCAGCCTTTAGAAACTGTCTCAGTTCTGTGAGTTTGCTCAAGTGCATGAAGGCTGTTTGCAAGGGAGGACTCCTGCCGGGTGGGTTTGCTCTCCTCCCAGGAGCTCAGGAAAGGTGAGAGGGCTCCTTCATATCTTCCCTTTTCCTTGAACTGACACAATGGTTTTTTCAGCAGGTCCCTCCGACAGGGAGCGCTCCCTCTCGCATCTCTCACACTGGGCCATTTTTCCACATTTCCAGGATTACGGCCACTTTTACTTAGATCTATGTGTGCTGCCTCCACATACAAAGAAGCACTTGGGGACAGGATTAGTAGGATTAGAAGAGATTCACATATGTCCAGTTCAAGCAATTGGTATTCAAAGCTTTACATTTTCAAATGCCACCAAGAGAGAGAAAAGGAACGGAGAGCTTGCTTTGCATTTCAGCACCTTCAAGAGAGGAACAGTGCTTTTGATTGGTGTTTAAAGCGGAGGGGATAAACAGATTCCTCCTCGGTTTAATCCAGTCTGTCATACCATGGCCTCAAATCTGGGGAACCAAATAGCAGTGCTCCCAGCCTCTAAAATCACAAACTTATGTGTTTTGGTGGTTGCTAATGTTCCAAGTAACACACTTTAGGGCGTGTGTTTACAGCGCGTTCTTTTCCCAGTTGTGCTTTGCTGTTTTATATACGGGCATTTCTTCAGGATGTCCCTTGCAAAGTATTCACAACTCTATTTACACGGGTGTGACGATGACACTCAGCTTCCCAGCCATGACTTATAGCAGAGGTTTGATTTGTTTTTATTTGTTGGTGTTGGGGGATAAAGGGGTGTTACGGGTAATGGAAAGTCAAGGAAAATGAAATCTTAAAAACAGCTGTTGAAATAGTGAAGTTGTTTCTTATACTTGTGGAGACAGAAGTAGACCCCTTTCCCCGCCCATGCAACAGAACTGTGTTTCTTACCAATCACTTCTGTTTCTAGGCCACGAAGCATCCCAATGTTTCTCCATCAGTCTCCTATTCCTATAAAGGCCTGTTCTCTTTATGAAGAAGCAAAATGTCCACGACAAACAACTACCACTTGTTTAGGTTGTATCGTTTCGCCACTCATTTCATAACTCCCATGGGCTAATATGTAAGAAAAAGTTTGCTCTGGATTATATCATGTTTTGTATTTTACTTAGCAATAGGGAATCTTGGTTATAAGGTTCTATTCTAATGTATTTTGGTAGTACTTTGATATTTTTCCCAATGCTGTAGGATTTTTAAAGATTAACTTCTTATAAACTCTGGAATATTACTGTCAAAGAAAAGGTGGTGCTAAAAATCACATCCCTTTTCTTTGGATAGTATCTTTCTAAATTCATTTTCTTAATGGAAAAAGATTTACGCTAGTTGTTAGTAGACCTGGGGTCCAGTCCCAAATCTGTCATTAATTAAATATTAACCTTAAGTGAGTCACATTATTATTTTTTGGCCCATAAATTCTTTTTGTATACAATAAAAAAGGTGGAACTGAAATATTAATAATTTGCATTTCTTGTACTGTTAAATTTTATAAACTGCTTTTACATACTTCTTTAAGGTATTTTTCGAGTTTAAACATTCTATATTTCCTTCATAATCATTTTGAAAGAAAGCCATTTATGTTATCTCTGCTATATAACAGTTGCAATCTTCACAGGACAAAAAAGTTACCTTCGAACAAATTAACTGCAACGGCTCTGCAGCAGGAATTAATTGGAATAGGTAGTGTCAAATACCAAAATACTTATATGTTGCCAAAATATATCTTTATGTCAGTAATTTTTTTCTAGATTATTTCCTCTATATTGTCCAGATTGAGTAAATTCAGTTGCTTTTATCTTCAGATTCACTGCTTCTTCCTTGTCATCTACTTTCTTTTCTTGAGCTCATCTAATGAGATTTTTATTTTGCTTATTGTATCTTTCAGTTATAAAATTTCTATTTGCTTCTTTATATCTCCTATATATTTTATGAGATCTTCTGTTTTTTCATTTGTTTCAAGTGTGTTTGTAATTGTCTGTTAACACATTTTTATCATGACTGCTTTAAAGTCCTCGTCAGATATTTTAACATTAGCGTCATCTTGGTGTTGGTATCTGCTGACTCTTTTCTCAGTGAAGTTGAAATTTCCTTGGTTCTTGGTATAATGAGTTAATTCTCAATGTGTTCTGGATATGGTGGGTATTATATTTTGAGACTTTAGCTTTTATTTAAATCTCCTGGATTAGCAGATCTCTGTGGAAACTACTCACGTAGGAGAGCAGGGAGAGGACATGGATTCTGCCAGTGGGTGGGGATATAAGTCCAGATTCCCTCCTCCCTCTAGTCAGAGTTTGATAATGATCATATAGAATGGATGATATATAAAATATAGGTTTTGGAGCCAGACAACACCGAGTTCAATCCTGGGCCCCCACTTACAATGTATCCTGGGATATGCTACATAACCTTATTGATCCTCAGTTTTCTCATCTCTAATTAGGGATGATAATATATGCCTTAGAGGCTGTTTCTAGGATTAGAAATACTACATGTGAAGAGCCTAGCACATAGTTCAACAAATACTGAACACCTCTGGTTATAAAGTAAGAATCAGTGTATTGAAAAAGGGTGTGTTGTTAAGCGCACCACCCAGGAGTCACCTAAAAGGTGATAACTTCACAGCTCTGTTTTCTCTCCATATTATTTCCTAAACAATTCTGTTTTCTAAAAATTAATTTATGTATGATACAAATATGATACATTCATAAAAATCTCTTCCTGGTGTCAGTGGCACAATTCGCAGGCCAATACCTCTGATTGACCTAGCCATACCTTTAAATGCTCCTTGACACATCCCAATGACTTCACACAACTGAATAATTTTTTTGAAAAAACTTCTCCTAAAAATTTGCCATGATAAAAAAAAAACTCACAATAGTGTGTTTGATTTTCATGGATACTGTATTTCTTGATAAGCTTTATGGTTTTCTTTGTGAATTATCCATATCTTGTTTGTTGTTATTATTTTTATTTTTCATTGTGATAAAAGACAAAAAACTTGTCTTTTGTCTTTAATTTTGTAAAATTTACCATCTTAGCCACCTTTAAGTATACATCTCAGCAATGTTAAGTTTATTCACACTGTTGTGCAAGCAATCTCCAGAGTTTCGTTATCTTAACAAAACTGAAATTCTGTACCTGTTAAATAACTCCCCTTCCTCCCCTTTCTCCCATACTTTGGCAACCATCATTCTACTTTCTGTTTTTATGACTCTGACTTGTCTACATACCTCATATAAGTGGAATCATACAGTATTTGTCTTTTTATGACTCCTGTATTTCACTTAGTATAATGTCCACAAGGTTCATCCATGTTGTAGCGTGTGTTAGAATTTCCTTCCTTTTAAAGTCTGACTAACATATCCTTGAATGTATATACCACATTTGCTTATTTATTCATCCAAAGATGGCATTTTTGTTGCTTCTACTCTTTCGCTCTTTATGAATAATGCTATGAACATGGGTTCTCTTCAAGATCCTGCTTTTAGTTCTTTTGGTATATAATAAAAGTGGAATCTCAGTAATAATATTTAAAATTGATGTACCTTATTTTGAGAGAAATGAGGAACTAAATCTTCCCTTTATATAGCCACGTACTGTGTGTATTATAGTGTAAAAAAATGTTGGTTATCAAACAGAGACTCATGGACATGGACTATAGACTAGTGGTTACTAGCAGAGTGGGAGAAGAGGGAGGCAGTAGATGGGGTAAAGGGGGTCAAATATAGGGGGCTGGGGGAGGGTAAGTGGGTAAAGGGGATCAAATATATGGTAGCTCAAGGAAACTAGACTTTGAGTGGTAAACACAATAGAATATACAGATGTGAAATTATAATGTACACCTTAAAATTATATAATTGTGTTAACCAATGTTATCTCAATAAATTTAATTTAAAAGATGTTGATTATCATCTTGGAATCTAGGAATATCAGTTAAAATGCATATGGCTGAAAATAACAGAGTACCCAAGTAGCTTTAACAATATAAGACATTATTAGATTCAATTAAAAGATTATTGGGAAGGTGACCTAGGTCTGGTCTAGTAGTTTAATCAATGCTTGTTCTTTGCTTCTTGTACTCTGTCAGTAGGTTGGCTTTTCATTCTCGTGTAACCTCATGGTCAAAAAATGGCAGCCACTATTCTAGTCATTTTTATCCTCAAGAAGCAGAAAGTATAAGTAAAAAAGATTTCCTCTTGTTAGAGAAGAAAACAGCTTTTCCAGAAGCCTCCAGCGGGCTACTTTTTATTCTCATTGGCCGGAACTGAGCCACTTTTGTCTCTAGCAGAGAAAGTAAGTATCTGACAACATGAAAATAGATTGCCATGATTGAGACCAATAGTGAGCACAAGGTCAAATATAAAAAAAAAATAGACATCTGTTTACAAGGCAGAAAGCAAGGAGTGACTTAGATAGGCAACTGGTAATGTCTTTGTGGTAAGCCCAGGACCCCCAGCATCTCAGTCCTTCCTGTGCTTAGAGGGTGATTGACTAGCCATGCCCATACTGTGATCACTGGTACATTCTTGTAGCACACCTGGGTATGTGTGAGACTTAATCCATTTATTTCCATTTATTTCTCATTCTTCTAAAAATATCATATCTTTTGTCTCTTCAAATCTCCATTATGTCATTCAGCAATTTGCAGTTTCAGCTGTGACTTTGTTTCTTATTTGACTGAGAAAATAGGATTAAAAGAAGACATCTTCCAGAAGTATATACCCCTACTTCCACCTGTCTTCCTGCATCTGGATCTATTTATTCTGTCTTTCTTCTTGTTACCATTTCTATGCTCCTATTTAAAGCCTGTTCTCTCCACTTGTGTACAACGTCCATCCCTTCTCACCTATTCGAGGACATGGATCCAGCAATTGTCTCCTTTCTCATCTGTATCATCGGTTTCCATTCAATACTAAATCATTCCCAGAAACATACAAGCAGTATTTTCCCATCCTAAAAGAAAAGAAATACTGTTCCAGTAATTGTACCATTTTTCTGTTTCTCTTGTCAGCAAAACTATTTTACAGGGTTTTTATACTTACATTCTCAATTTTTTTCTCTTTCTGTTTTTTCCTCAAATTCACACCATTCTGACTACTGTCCTCACTATACCATCAAAACTGCTCTAGTCTAAGTTGTCAGTGACTTCCAAGTTGATAAATCCACATGGTTAAATCTGTCTTCCTCTCTCTAGACCTATCAAGAGAATTTGACACTACTGATACTGCTTCTTCCTCCTGCTTTCTCTTGACTTCCAGGACACCACTGTCCTGGGACATTCCCCCTACCCTGGTGGGTGCTCCTTCTCAGCCTCCATTTTTTTTTTTCAGGAAGTATACCAAGGCTCAATCTTTGGAATGTTCTCATCTTTGTTCGTGTTAAAGCCCGTGGGGATCTTATGTAATCTCATGTCCTTCTCTGAATGGCAGATGCATTTATACAACTGCCTACTTAATATTTTCATTTGGATAGGCCTCTCAAACACCACATCCAAAATATCTCCTTCCTCCATCTTTCTCAACTCAGTTGTTAAGAGATAATTGTTAAAAAAAAAAAAAAAGATAAAAACCATGACTCCCATACAGACATAAAATAATGTCAACGATTTTATTTAATTCATTAATTAATGAGAGAAACTGGTAAAATATTCTAACCAGTTCAAATAAGCATTCAAAAAGCAAAGACATATATAGGGAATAAGAAATTCTGGAACCAATTTACAGACACATGCAAAATGGGTCTATCTATAGAAAATAGTCAATTGCATTACACTAAACACAATCATGTGCTTATTATGGACAAGAACAATTCACATTATTATTAGTTTTCTACAACTTACAAAGCTGTAACACATCTTAAAGACAATGGAAGGCAGAGATGACCTGAATGAGTGAGTTAGGATATTTACTGATCTTTCTGTCCACCCCCTCCACCATTTCAAAGTTCTTTACAATTTTTCCTGACACTGTTGATTGCATCTATATTTTTCCAGAGAATCAAGCCAAAAACTTTAGTTTTTAATATTTTTTTTCCTCACACTCTATATCCAATCTCTCAGAAAATCCTCTCTGCTCATTCTTCAAATTATATCCAGACTCTGACCACCTCTCACCACCTCCTCTACAGCAGTGCCACATTTCTTGCCTGGATTTTTACTGTAGCCTCCTAACTGGTCTCCCTGCTTTTGATCTTACCTCTTTCTTTCTATTCTCAATAGAACACAGTGAGCTCTCTAAAATATAAGTAGGCTCAAGTCACTCCTCTGCTCAAAACCCCCTCATGGCTCCCCAAAATAGAGTAAAAGCCAAAGTTCTCACTTATGAACTTAAAATTACCTATACATTCTGTACAAGCTCTGTAAATTGTTTCCCCCAATTCCAGAGGTTTCTCCCTATCATCATTTTTATTTACTACCTTTTCTTCACTCACTCAGCTTTAGCTGCACTGGCCTTCTTGCTATTTCTCTAACATTAGAGCTTTGCTCCTGCCTCTGAGCCTCTCTGTTAATCCCTCTGCCAGGAACACTCTCCCCAGATGCCTAAATTACTTGGTCTTCCTTTTCCTCCAGGTTTCTACCCAAATGTCTACCTCTTAGAGATCTACCCTGACAACCTTATTTACTATTGTGACCACTGGTTTTCTACCCCTTCTTCCTCCTAATTCCCTACTTCCCTTCTATTTTTTTGTTTTATTTTGTTTCGTTTTGTTTTGTTTTGTTTTGTTTTTTATAATAATTATCACCATCTGACATAATGCACATTTTGGTCATTTATGTTTTCTCTTTATAAGTTAAGGTAATTGAGAGAAGGAATATTTATGCCATCTCTTGCCATTTTTGCTTTTAGATATTCCTCCTATTTTTCCAGACCCAACTGATTCTGTTCTGTGTTGCCTTCTTTCTTTTCTTCACCCAGAAGTTCTAGCAAATAAGACTGGAATTAGTACTATAAGGAATGCGCATATGTCCACACCCTCCTGAGAGACTTTGTAAATGGGGATCAGATATGAATCAAATTTAGGTCTCGTCATAATTAAAAATGCTATACCATGCAATGTATGTTCTTAACAGTTATAACTGAAAGAACTATATATCTGATTAAAAAGTAGATTATATGGTATAAAAGCTAAGCACTATTGGGAAAGATTTCTCGAAGGAGGTAAAATTTTAGCTAGACTTTGAAACAAGATTAGAATTTAAATGAGTAAAGAAGCATAAGGAAACTATGCAGAGCAGAAGTTATACTCAAAAGCACAGAATGTGTGAACAAGATGTGTGGAGAGCATGAACACTGCTCAACTAGATGCTTTCCATTAGGAGGTAAGAGGATGAGAGTTGAAGAGATAAGGGCTGTAAATATCAATCTGCAGATTTCTAAGAGAAACCAAGGTGTCTGTTTCAGAGTATATTTTTATTATTTGTTTTGTTTTGTTGTTTGTTTGTTGAGCTGCTGATACAGAAAATTAGATTAATTATAATTCTTTGTTTTATACTATACTCTCATCTTTGGTTCATGAATGTTTGTTTGTGTTTGTGTTCATTTTAAAAAGTATACCAAGTACCTGTGAACACACATCTAAATACAGCAACTGGAACATTGAAAATAACTTCTACAATTTCTATAGCTTTCTCCCATCCCATACTGCTCCCTCCTTCACCTGAAGTGTCTACTATCCTGAATCTGGGTTGATCCTTCTCTTTACTTTCTTTTCTTAAAAAAAAAAAAAAATATATATATATATAAATATAAATATATATAAATATAAATATATAATATATATAAATATAAATATATATAATATATATAATATATATAAATATATATAATATATATAAATATATATAAATATAAATATATATATAAATATAAATATATTTTTTGGGGGGAGGACTCATTATTTCTCTTAATTTTATGTTGATAAGATGTATCCATATTTTTGCAGGGAGCTATAGTTATGTACCCTCATTTCTTTACCTGTTTTCCTATTAATAGCCAGTTGCTATTGTGAATAGTGATGCAATGAGCATTCTACTGTATATCTTTAGGTGTAGAGGTTAAAGAGTTTTGAGTGGAGGCATGTAATCTATTAGAATTGCTGAGTCATGGGGTACATGAATGTTCAACTTTATAATATAATACCAAGCTTTTTTCTAAAGTGGCTGTACCAGTTTATACTGCCATCAGAAATGCATAAGGGATCCTATCAAACTGCAGCGTCTTCAATATTTGGTCTACTCAAACTTCTTAATTTAATGTTTGAATGAATATAAAATACTATCTCCTTACGGTCTTTATTTGTGTTTTCCTGACTACTTAATGAAGTTAAACATCTTCTCATAAGTTTATTGGCTATATGGATTTTCTCTGCTGTGACATATTTGTTTATACCTCTTGCCAGTTTTTCCATTATGTGTTTCATATTAGTTTGTCAGCATTCTTTATATGTTTCTGATACTAGTGCTTTATTGGTCTTCTAAGTTGCAATTTTTTTTCTCAGTTAAAAAAAATTTTTTTTTTACAGTTTAAGGTAAGTTTTGATCAAAGGAAGTTCCTAATTTTAACATAGTCACATTTATCAACTATTTTCTTTCTTTTGTTCTTGTCTATTTAAAAATGTTTCTCTATCTCAAGATCATAAATTTACCAGTTTATTTTTTATTAAATGTTTTAAGGTTTTGCTCTTGAAATTTAAGCCTGATCCATTTGGAGTTTATTTTTGTTTATGACTTAAGGTAAGGATCTAATGTCAAATTTGTATGTGAATAACCATTTCTTCCATTTTCCTCCCACATTTTTCTATCTTTTTACGAATTTTTTCCAACTGAAAAAATATACTCTATTATACTTCAATGGTTGCTATATGTGCAGCTCTCTTTCTGATCTTTTTTTTCCCCTTCTATTTCTTTTGCCAATTGTAACAATTCTGCACTGCCATTATTCCTTTAGCTTTAAAATAAGCCTTGGCATCAGATAGTAAAATTATCTCTGCATCATTAGCTTATTAAGGTCTGTGAAATATTCTATAAGGATTTTCTTTTCAAATTTTACTGAAATGATAGATTATTTTGAGGATAATTGACAGTGACTTAAGATATGTGAGACCTTTACAGGAAAAGTTAGGAAACTTTATTGAATGTATTTTAAAAGATGAAAATAAAGATGAGTTATACCTTATTTATGGATAACAAGATTTTAACATTCTAAAGTTTATGCATTTATATTGTAAATATTCAAGAAATTCATGACTGGCAAAGCACTTTATACCCAATTTCTACATTGTTAGGATGCATTAGACACATATGAATGGTCCCTGACTCCCATCTGACAATTTTGATGATTGCCTTCGTGTGACACGGGAGGCATTGTGAAGCTACCATTATAAACAAAAACAGTTTTCCATTTTAGTATGTGCCCTTCTTGTTTCCATTTTAGTTTAACCTTTTTAAAAAGCATTTTAAAATATTTTAAATTTTAAAATTATCCAATAGTCAAGAATAGATAGGAAGAGGAATACATAGACATTATAGTTTTAGGGTTTTCCACTGTGATAGATTTTCTTTACGTCAAAAATATACTTGTTGTGAATGTTGATGTTAGTTTTCTAATTACATCTGAAGGAATTCCATCAGGGCATGGGGTAGAAGAGCCAAAGTGACATAGAGACTGGGAGACACTTTCTGTGAGATTTCCCAGGGTCAGTATCTGGGATGAGCTTGAGCAAATTATACATTTACTTAGCTCCTCTCAGTTCTAACATTGGCCCCTTAAACAGTGTGTCCAAATGTCCATTACTACAGGCCTGTCCACAGTCCTCCATCAGGGCTAGAATTCTCCCTTGTGCCACGTCGTATCTCAGAGATGTAGCTTTCCCAGCTGTATTCTCCATTACCTTTCTCCTTTGAGGAAATTAGAACACTTTTCTTGTGTTCTACTTTCCATATTCTTGATGCAACTTTTTACTCTAGCCCTTGTTAGCTTCAGTTGCATTGCATATCTTTTGCTTTCTGCCCGGAGCTTCTGATACAATGACACACCTGTAGGGACTCCCTTGTCACTCCCATATGTGTGGACCAGAAATGTGGAGGTATTGAATGGACCATGAGCAGCACACATCAGTCGGGGAGGGAACTGGAAACAATGGCTAAATACTTCCCCACGTCATCCCTTGGGTGAACACATCAAAGTTGTATTCTGTACACTCACCGGAAGGATCCAGAGAAATCGAGTCCCAGTTTATTAAGGGATCAACTTGATAAAGATAAAGCACCTTTTCATGAGCTATTCCTCTTTCTTTCACTCTCCTCACTCCTGCTCTCTGAGATCATTTTCCAAATAAATGTCCTGCACAAAGAGAAACCATACTAGGATAAGAAGACAGACTTCGTATTCTCAAGGTCAGTTTTCTGTGTCTCCAGTATAGGTACCTAATGTGTTAAAATAGCCAAAATTAATAGCAGAAGCCTAAAAGTCATATTCAGAGGTAGTGTCCTTCAGGGGATTATTAGCTTTCTCATTTTTTAGCATCAAGATTATAACACCGTAAGTGAAGAAGTTCATATTTTACTTGACTTCATTCCTCCAGAACTTCTATTGTGCTGATACATAGGAGGCACATAAGAAATGCTGAATGAATGAATGAATGAATGAATGAAAACAATGCCTTGTGATTTTTTTCAAGATATCAATGGTAAGACTATCATCAGGCCAAAATAAGACTGAGTCATTGCTAGCCATAAGAGTTGTTTTTTAGTAGAAACTTTGGCAAGGTTTTTGAATTACAAAGTACAGGTGTCACACACCTGCTTCTCCATAAGAAACCAATCCTATTTAACATGCCCAAAGAATCCCTGTGCTGAACTATGAGTATTAGGGATGGGTGTGTGAATAGAAAGACAATAGGAAGACTGGGCTTGTAAAATTTTGTTTGGGATTCAGAATTTCAATAAGCCTACTGGTTTACAGGGCTCCCCCTAAGATAAAAACAAAGCAAAATTTAACACACGTTTCTTCCAAGAGTCTTTTTTTTTATTTCTAATAAGCAGTCAGATACTTCCCTACCATGTTATTTGGAAGGACTGAAAATTTGTCATGTTACCTTCTAAAACTAGTGGATTCTATACCTCAGTTTTATTTCTAAAAGTCACACTTTCCACATTCCTGCTCCAACTTCTGAGAGGTACTTCGGTTTGCTAGATATTACTAACTCTCAACTTGCCAGGGATGAGGGCAATAGGAAAGGATGATTCCTGCCTTAATAGTGAGGGTAGATGTGAGAAATTTTAAAAAGAATACCAGGATAATATTTTAAGGCAAACTGTAAAAGAATAAGGCTGAACAAATATTATGGGCTGGTAAGAATATATACAGAAGATAGGGTGAGAAAATTATTTTTTTTAAGTGTGATTTTAAAAGGTTTGCAAAACACTTTTATTTAATCCTCACAATGACACATGTCATAAAGTAGTATCTTCATTGTGCAGATGACAAGATGAAAGTCCAGAAATAGTAGGAAACTTATGTAAGTGTGCATAACTGGAAGGCAGCAAATCTTATCCAGGAATCTGATGAGTTTCAAAGTCTTCCCTGTGTAATATCCACCTCTGGTCTCCACCTCTGATCTTCATATCATAAAGAGGACACTTTCATCAAATAGGGAAGTAGCATCTCTATGTTTATAATTTAAGAGTTATCCAAAAATCTATTATTGGAGTTATATCTCTCCAAGAGCTTAACTTTCCTATAATCCCATGGTATTAGTAAACTTTGGCCAGAAGACAAGCTATTTAAGAAACCTACACAATATTCTTTGTGTATCTGTATTCTTTGCTGATGTTTATTTTTGTGTCCTTTGTTATTGATGGCTTTATCAAACAGCATGAAAGATACCACAAACACTGAGAGGAATTATGCCTTTGTTATTCTAGCCCTGTCTTTTAAAAGGTTTTCAACCCCAAGATGCAATATGCCCTTTAGTTTTTAATTTTTGCAGCTACTCAAAACTCTTGTTGAATTGGTTATAGACTATTGGCCAACATCTTTCCTGCCACATATATCTTTTAACAATATTATTCTAATGTGTGTCTGTTCTTGGCATTACTTTCCTCAAAGGCATTATTTTCCATTTAATGTAATTACTTTAATTAATGAATCTAATGGGAGTAAAAGAGCTATTATTTCCTGCTTTACTTTCACAGAAGACAAAACTTTGATAAAGATTAAGAGATAGGGCAATTATAGCATGTGTACTTGAAAATTATATGTATGATTCCATTTGATTCCTTTTTTACAAATAAATGACATATAAAAGTTTCTATTTTCAGAGAAAAAGAATTTTGACTCTAGAACAAATTTTAAAATAAGCTTATAAGTCATGTCAACCAATAAAAATTGTCTTTTTCTAACTATGGATTTTCTAGCCTTGTATTCTTATTTAAGTAGTTGCATTACATATTGCACTATGAGCAATTATTAGGACATGGGAGTTGTCCCTCAATATAAAGTTGAAAGTTTTTATTTTCTCATCTTGGCAATAGAAAAAAATAAGAGTTTGTTTAGGAATTCTGTCCAGCAGCACCAAGATATCTATAGTATGAACTTCAAAAATTCTATTTCCTACCAGGTTTTCAGTCTAATAGTACTTTAGTATTTCAGTTTTTTACTTCAGCTCCACAGCACTTTCTGAGCCATCCCAGTACTCAGAAGTACCATCTCCAAAGGACCACTCAGTGTTCATCCTCGTAGCTTTATCTCAGGCGATTTGACTGGTTTGACATATTGCAAGATGTATGAATGTTGAACGAGAGTGCGTTAGAGTCCACTGGGCATCGAAATAAGATCAGCAAACTTGCTATACCTCTGACCTTGGAAAACAGCCACAATTGTGCCACAATTGTGCTGTATATGAAAATATTATAATTGAATCAATGTTACAATTTCCATAAATTTATAAAATAAACATATTTTGAGAGTGTGTTCATACAATTAACTCCATAAAATGCACTTAAGGGTAGGGTTAAGTTTATTATCAACTAAGGGCATGCACACTGTTTTCTACACCCTCCTGCTCTTTCTTTTCCTTCTTTTTACAAATTTTTTAAATTTTTTTTCTGAACGTCTACTCATATTTATTATACTTGCCATAGAAAAGGAGGAAAAACAAAGTTCTAAAGGATCTAATTGAAATACTCACCTCCGTGAATATAAATAGTCCAATATTCTGCTGTTTCTTGTTATCAGGGCTAAAGGATAACCAAAATTACTAGGAAAAAATTAGGGTTTGGAAAATTATCAAGTTTCCTTCATTAATACCTTAAATAATGTCATGTTATGAAAAGATATTAATTTCTATTATCATTTTTATATTGCAAAAATTAACCTATTCTAAATGTATGAGACTGGTTTTACAACCAATTCTTGATAATACTGTTGAGAATATCATTTCACTTGTTAAAACAGGAGACTCCAACTGGCCTGCACATAAAATATAGGATGATAAATACCTAGAAATTTTGAATGATAGTTTGTTTCCAGTCTACTGCTTCTCTCTCCAAACTCCACCCACCCCCACCCCAAAACAGTAGAAAAACGGGACTTGAGGCTTGAATTTTCTGAATAATTGCTTCAATTTTATTATATATTATAATATGCTATAAAGATGAAAATGAAAATTCAGCCATTATTGTAAATGGTGACAATTTGAATTTATAAACTTCACATTCAGATTGTTGATGTTATGCAAACAAAATAAAACATATTTATAAATGGAAAAATACAATGCAGTATAAGAAAGGACCATATAGTGCTTTTTCATTTGCTTTTAGAAATGATGATGCAGAGTCTACCTAGTCCAAACAACAGATTCTGATGGATGAAATCAATCATCTATGAAAATCTTAATTTTTGAAAAACTGTATATTGACTTTTCAAAATTTGGTAGCAGACTCCTTAATTATCACTTCAAAATAATGTGTGTAAATCTATATCTGTTAAGAGTCAGTATAACATTTCAAACCCAACTCTATTTATGAATAGGTATGTAATATGTTTTCACTTGTCTTTATAATCATATAAAAAATAATGTATTCCTTTTTATTTGGGACTCAAAACTTTAAATAAACATTTTAATGTATTTAACTCTATGTAAATATACCTCTACGAACATATATGTACAGATACCTACAACAAAAAAAGCATAATAAATTGATGACACAAATGTTAACATCTTTTTAAATCCTTTGTTGTGTTATATATAGGTTCTTATATTCTAATCTCTTTGTGATATCTATTTATTTATATACTTTGTGTATAAACTTGAATATTACTAAACAGAATATGCAAATAATAAATGTTACATAAGATATTTATCTCTAAGATAAACATTTACATCTAAAATAAACCTAACTTCCTCAAGCACTTTAGCAAAGAGTACAGCAATATATATTTAGTTTAACTATCTAATAGAATATACTAAGGAGATTATACAATAACTTCCAATAACTGAAAGTAAAATTTAGTGTTCTGTGCTATTTTATGTTAAGATATCAAATTGTAGACAGTGGCTTTAACTATAAAATCACAAAAGAAGTTAATTAAAAACAATAAAATGCTAATCAGAAATAACCTATTTAGTGGTTCTTAAAGTATTGATATTAATAGAGCAAGAAATCCACAATGTCAGAGCACATGCCAAGAATGTGTGTATAAGTATGCAAATTTTCATATAACTCATTGGTTTACATGATTAATCACCAGTGATATTTAATTCAACCTAACCACTCCAATTTTGAGAAAACAGTGTTTTTAATTTATAGACTTGGGAGGAAAACTCAGTAGAGGTTTTGGCAATTGAGCAGATGTTACCAGAATAATAAGAATAATAATAATTTTATAAAAGAGTACTGAAGTATGCTCACTAATTGAGCAAAATTCTGTAAATGAAGCTCAGAAGTTCATATATCCTTTGACTTTAGTCACTCTTTAATTGTAATGAATCTGTAAGTTCTAGCCAGACTTGCTGCTTATGCATCATTAGAATCAGACTTCTACTTCTGCCAGTGTATTAACTTGTCTATATATTCACATAATTAGCACCTTGTCATTGTATGCCATTCTGGAACTTCCTTGCATCCTCCAATCTCACATCCAACATTGCAAAAAACAGTTACTATCACCTCATAAAATCCCACTGTCCTTTAACTTCTGCAATTTTTCCTGTATGAAAATCAGATTTTAAAAAGAAGAAAAGAAAAATACTGAACACATCAGTGAGTGTTCAAGGCATGAGGTAAAATATAGGGTAACCCAGAAAAACTGAAACACTCTGGTCAGTCTGCCCAGATCCATCCTCTGGGGCCGTTCTAGCACCTTTTTATAATTTTTGGCATTTCAGAGCAGTCATCTCTGACCGCGGGGGCTCAGGGTTCGGTTTCTCGTACAACTCGGTCACCCCGGATGCGCAGCTGCGAGAGGAGATCGTTCCTGAGTGGCTACAATTTATACTGACATTTAATTTTTTAAAACTTTCTTTTTTTCTCTCTCTTTTGGTAACGGCTTTTTGGATCAACCTAACAGCCTTGATTGACCCGGTCCCCGCTGCTATTGTTGTGAAGCGATTGTTTTACTCAGATAAAAACAAACTACTTTTTGTGAAGTTCCTCCATGGTCACCTAGTTTTTAGGCGATTTCTTCGGTTGCCCATGACAGAGCATCTTTAGAGATATTTGGGGTTCCCTTTTATCTTTTTTGTTTTGGAAGGGGGGTTGGGTTAAAAGGTGAACCCCACGGGGCAGCCTCCCGCGGTTCGGTCTCGGCCAAAGTTTCTGCCGGTCAAGTTTGAGGCTTGACGAGCGAAACGAGCCTGTGGACGTTGCTGATTGACCGACCCCTCACAGTAGCCGCCCGCCCGGCAGGTCAGCCAGCGCGACATTTGCCACTGGACTCTTAGGAAGGATCGGGGGTGGGGTCGTTTCTGAGCCCAAGTCGCCTCGGCCTCAGGCGAAGCCGGCAGCTGCTGGAGAGGAACTTGGTGGCTGGAGCTGCGGAGCAGCGGGCGTCGGGCACCGAGCAGCACGCACCCGGCACCGGGTAAGAGACGGTCCCCGGTGATGGAGGGCGGGGTAGGGGTGATGTCAGGAAGGGCCGAAAGCCTCTGGCACGCGCGGGTCCTCCGCAGCCGGGGCTGCAGGCTGAGGCTGTCCGCCCGCGGCGCACCGGGAAGGCTGCGCGGCTCTGCTGACCCAGTCCCCGCGCGGACCCGCTGCTTCCGTGTATTGGACAAAGGCTGAGAAACTCACAAGTTCCTCCCCGAGCCACCACTGCTGGGCTCTATACAGCCCGTCGACCTCGGGACGCACCTGTTGCCATAAAACCACCCCCTCCTCCGCGCCGCCGCCCCGGCTGCCAGGGCGCAGAGTGTGACCCGAGAGAACGCCGCCCGGCGCCGCCGCGGGGTGACTTGCTCCCGCTCCTTGTCTGTCTGAGTCCTCTGAAAGGACCCCTGGCCAGAGCCAAGGTCATGGCGCGTCTCTGGCTGAGGCCCTTTTGGGCTGCTGTAGCCTCGGCCCAGCGCCGGCTCCCTTACTTTTCCCTCCCTGCTCACACCCCGGGTGGGCAATGGCAGAGACACACTCTGAAGAAATTCGTCAGCTCGCTCTCCTGAGCTCAGATCTTGCTCCTTCTGGGGTTCGGGGCTTATCCAGAGGGGCTAATCAGGGGTCGCGGGTGAACCCTCGGGGTGGAAAGCGACTCCACGAGGCAAGAGCGTGGGAGCATCGGCCCGCGCTGCCTGGCGAGTGCCGCCGCCTTTTGGGTTTTGGCGAGTATCAACCCATTTTATGGCGAGCTAAGTTGTGGCTTCTTCACTCATTCTCCCTCTTCTGGTTGTTAAGCCCTCCGAGAGATAGGGGATGGTAGACAAGCCTCGTAAGAGAGTCTGGGGCTCCCGAAAGGCCTCATTATATGTTCTTGCCTGACCGGAGCCCTGGACCTTGAGCAATCCCACACTGTCACAGCGGCCCTTTGGGAAAGCGGAGGACGGCCAGGGAGGAGAGGGCACATCGCATACTGGACTGCAACCAAGGGCCCCGGCCTAGACACGGCAGATGTGCCACTGCAAGCACCGTCACTTTACTGGAGCTAAAACCCCTTTGGAGGTGGAGGGGCTCTGGTACGTGCAGGTTGAGGCCCCAGCGCCCCTTTCCTACCTAGCGCCCCCTCCCCCGCCAGTGGTCGTGGCAGGCGTATGTCCGCCTCTGGGTGGAAAGCCGATGCCGAAGGAGAAAGGCTCCTGGATCAGAATCCCAGAACCCAGGCCCATTGTTTTTCCAGCCCCGCAAGTGAGTTCAGTTTGTATTGCGAGGACTGCTTCCCCAACCCCTTTAGTCCCCTGCAAACTTCTCGATTAATTTGGGGGAGCTTTGCACCTCATTTCATATTGTCCACTGAGAAAACTGGAATTTTTAAAAAGATAAAATACCTTTCATCAGCATGATTTTTCTACACGTTCATTTGCAACTTTTCTGCTCGAACTAGGCTTTGCAACTTCCGAAAACCAAAACTGAGGAGCAGCAGCACTCTCAGTCTGGTTTGGGAAAGACAGACGTTGATGCCCTAGGGTCAGGGAGGAAGTTCAGGAGGAAGGAGGCACCAAACGGGCCTGTGCATTGGCCCAAAGGCGAGGAAGCCCATTTTCCTCCAGTAGAGCGTTCTCCCCGCACCCCTTACCCCACCACCACTTGATCAGCTGGCGCTGCTGAGGGCTGTAGTCTGGACCACGCCTCCCCCCACCCCACCCCCAGCGTCCGTCCCTCTCCTGGGACGGCGTCCGAATATATGCAGATGTTTTGGAATCCCTTTTCACATAAGCAGCTCCGGGATGTCACTGAGCTGAAATGGGCGAGTCTGGTGAGTTAAGAAATATTCCTTTGGCCTATATTAGGAGTGCGTTTGGACATCAGTCTTTTTCTATATCCAATCGAATCTCTTGGCTTCTCCGTTTTAAGAAACTTTTCTTCCTTGGAGGTGGAGACGGTAGGAAGATAAGAGGCTTGTGCCCTAACTTCAAGGGCACTGAAGTCCTGGCCTTCAGAAGGGACCGTTAGCCATTTTCTTTTATTTTACAGAGAAGCAAAGTTTGGTGTATTAAAAAAAAAAAAAAAAAAGGCACCCGGTTCCACTTTTTCGTCTGTCTTCCCATCCGACTGCTATTGCCAGCGCTGATTTTGCGGTGTGACTCTCAACGAGGCAAAGCCTCGCAGAGCGTGCAAACTCCGGACTGGGATGTCCATTCCTCTTCCGTTGGCCGCTCCATTCGTGTCCATGGAAAGTGAGGCCTCCTCTTCCTCGCGAGTCGTAGAAACTTGCAGTGACTCTACTGTGCATCCGGAGGCTCTAACTGCCCGAAGTTCTGGGATTGTTTGGGTTTCTCACTTTCCACCCAGACGTTCAGCCACAACCTAGCGTCTCCGGTTCCTGACAGCCCGGAGTGTGGCGGTGCCCAGGTTCTTCTCGAGGCCGCCCCCCGGCTCTCCCCCTTCCGATTTCTGCCTTCCCGCCCCTCGCGCTACTTAGCTAGTCCGGATGGACAAAAACACAGCAAGAGGGAAGAAAGCCGCGCGCAGACCTCAACCCTCGCGCCCAAGGCTCCAAACATCAGGCATCCTCCGTATCCCCAGAAACCACTGTGCGCTGGACCTCAGTGCCCACGCGCGCGCGCACAGGCACCCTTTCGCGGCCGAACCACCCACACCCACACGTACGCCCACCCACTCCTACTCACCTCCCCCATATACACACACCCAAAATAGTTTATTATTAGACCCTGAGCTCCCGCTTTTCCTGGCCAGCTGGCATGGGGCGACCCATCCGGGTGGACCCACCAGCCCGGCTGATGCTGAGCTGCAGATGCTCTCCCCGCGCTTCCGCACAGCGGCCAGAGACTGTCCCACCAACGTCCGCGGGGGCCAGGGGCTGCGGGGAAGCCTGAGAAGGAATACTCTCGATTTCCCGGGAACCTTTTCAATTCCTAACTCTCTCCCCACCTCGTCGGCTCCCTTTTCTCCCCTCCCCTTCTTAAGTCGCTGTTCTGGTAATACTGGGATTCCCTCCACACACACACTTAGTTCCGGGTCCGTGAAGTTAGGGGATTGAGCAAAACTGAAATGCTTTTAGTAATCTACTTTTTAAAACGAGGCAAAATACATATAAAGCAAAAGACTCATCCCCACAGCAGTGTCAGGGGCAAGCCCATCACCAGATATGGACTTCCCGTTGAAACCACAGCAGAAGGGCCCACTAAACAGAATGAACACAACGTCTGTTTAGAAAAGAGAACTAATTAAAAGAGAAAAAAAAACTTCAGACAACGCACATCGACAAGTAATCCTTCTCTACTCCGTCCCCCCTCCCCTCACTTGCTGCCTGAGCATTGAACCTGCCCTCCATTCGCATCTCTGTCCTTGAAACCATTCCATTGCGATTTTTTTTTTGCCCCATTTGCCAAAAATTGAGAGTACCAATGAAAGGTAGGAGAGAGAATGTTTCAGTTCCAAACCCAGAGGACTCTTCGGCCAGCTGCCTAGGCCCTTTCCTTCCCTTCCTTCGGTTCCTTAGGTGTGATTTGATTAGGGAAATTGGAAAGGGGGCTGGGAGTGGAGGCAAGTTTTTAAAAAAAATCAGGAAGGCGTGAGCTGGAGCAGTGAGTGTGTCAATCAGAGGGTTTTGTGCCTGGGGGCTCCTAGCGGTTCTGAGCAGAGGTGTCCCAGGGCGGCCCCACAATGAATATGAATAGGAATCCTTGCTAAATGGGACAGCAAAGCGCACCGCCCTGAATGATGGCACGTCATCCTAACCAACGCAGGATAGATAGGAGGGTTTCTTTTGTCTCTTTTCTCCGCCGCAGCTCTATAAAAGCCCCTCTTTTTCTGAGTGAGGTTAGTTCAAGCACACACAAACTAGCTGTCCAGGAAACAGCCTGACCAGAGAGAGGGGAGTGGGGAGGGAGAAAGGCGGGGAAAGGCAGTGCCTCAGCTTTTCTTCTTATGTCTTGTCGCTGAGAAGTGGGTTGCTGAGCTGTGCAGATTTTTTTTTTTTTAATTCAAGATTTTCTTTAATTTCCCGCCTGAAGTCTCCCCACGGTCGGGCCGCATCCCCTCTAATAAAATGAATTCTGATTCCAGCTCTGTCTCTAGCAGAGCTTCATCTCCGGACATGGATGAGATGTATCTGAGGGACCACCACCACCGCCACCACCACCACCAGGAGAGCCGTCTCAACTCAGTCTCGTCCACGCAGGGCGACATGGTGCAGAAGATGCCCGGGGAAAGCCTCTCGCGGGCGGGCGCCAAGGCCGCGGGCGAGAGCAGCAAGTACAAAATCAAGAAGCAGCTGTCGGAGCAGGACCTACAGCAGTTGCGGCTGAAGATCAATGGACGCGAACGCAAGCGGATGCACGACCTGAACCTCGCCATGGATGGGCTGCGCGAGGTCATGCCCTACGCGCACGGGCCCTCGGTGCGCAAGCTCTCCAAGATCGCCACTCTCCTGTTGGCCAGAAACTACATTCTCATGCTCACCAGCTCCTTGGAAGAGATGAAGAGGTTGGTCGGCGAGATCTACGGGGGCCACCACTCGGCCTTCCACTGCGGGACCGTGGGCCACTCGGCCGGCCACCCAGCGCACGCCGCCAACGCCGTGCACCCGGTGCACCCCATCCTGGGCGGCGCGCTGTCGTCGGGCAATGCCTCGTCACCGCTGTCCGCCGCCTCGCTGCCCGCCATCAGCACCATTCGGCCTCCCCACTCGCTGCTCAAGGCGCCCTCCACGCCACCCGCACTGCAGCTGGGCAGCGGCTTCCAGCACTGGGCCGGGCTGCCCTGCCCCTGCACCATCTGCCAGATGCCACCGCCACCGCACCTGTCCGCTCTGTCCTCCGCCAACATGGCCCGGCTGTCCGCCGAGTCCAAGGACTTGCTCAAGTGAGCAGCAGGCCGGCCCGGTTGCGGAGGATGAGGGGAGAGCGGCGGGAGGGGCCGCAGTGCGGGGCCGGAGGGAAGGGGGAGGCCAGGCGCTCGGCGGGCGGGAGGGCGCGCGCGGGGCCCTGCGGCCTCTCCTTTGGGCTGAGCGATCTCAGACCTCAGTTAACCTTCGGAGGGAACGGACCAAAACCAAACTGCAAGTTCTAGGTGGTAGCGAAGGGGGACTAAAACCAGACTTCGTGTGTTTTGCATGCATGCTTCTTTTCCCCCATGCGGCGCCAGTATTTCTCACTGCCATATGCTCTTGTTGCAACTGCATTTATTATATAAAGACGGGATCGGTGTAGTTAAAAACTTGCGAAGGGACTTTAGAGTTGGCTTTCTCTGGCTCTGTGCTCTCTCACCTTGGAAAAGACAACCATCCCTTTTGTGCAAAACAAATGTAAATATTTCCTTGAGATGGGTGCAATGCCAATTGTCACTATTCTCTCCACAGTTTTGTTTTCTAGAGACAAAGGAGGAGGGAGGGAGAGAAAGAGAGAGAGAGAGAGGGAAAGATGGAGAGAGAGAGAGAGAGAGAAAGGCCCCAAGTTTTGCATCTCAACTCGGTCCAGAGCATGACATCTCTTATGTGGGTTTTCCTTAAGAAGCAGTGTAGGTCAAAAGAATGCATGCACACTTCTCAATGAATCTTGTATGAACATGTTGTGCAGGCCATGATGCCATTTTCCTTGTAACAAGGATTTATTAGTGAATTCGCCCAAGTACTCCGCTTATCTGTCTGTGGTTGTATGAAATGAAAACGGGGACAGAGTGCAAAGACCCAAACTCACGCACATGTGCTTCTTCTCCCATCCTAACCCCTTCAAACTCCATTCCCAAACTTCTGCTGATCTAGGGGTGGGCAACTGCCATAGCTAGGGGTGGGCTCCTTCCACTAGCTTGGCCCCCCATCCCCCAGTCCCCCTTGCTCAGTTATTCTGCATGCGGGGCCGGCTCACTCTATCATCAGCTTTGAAAACTTATCGTAGTTTGGGGAGGGGTGCCGTTTTTATTTTCCTGAACATTTGCTTGAAATATTTTGTTAGGGCTTCAAAGACAATACCTGTCTTTATTTTTATATATTCTTGATAACTATGGTATATTTATTAATAACCAGTGTTTCTGGATGAGATTTCAAATAAAAAAGAACCTTTAAATCCTGGCTTTGCCTTTGCCTAAAATTTTTGAAGATGGGGACAGTAGTAGGGAACATGTGGACCAAGTAAGGTGTATCTGAGCCCGGTTGAAAGATTTGGATGGGTGGGCAGATGTGATGAATTTTCTTTGGTCATTTACAAGTAAAGAGGTCAGATAAATTGGTGTTAATTATTACAAATAATTGTACTTTGAATGGGGCATTGTCCACGTTGGTAGTCCTGTGATATCTGAGCTTCTTGTTTCCCTGCAGTAATCAGACCCTCATAAACTCAGCCATTGAGGTTTTTAAAAAAGTAATCTGGAAACCCAAAGTGACAGGAAATGAGGCGGAGTAGTTACTGCTCTGGCTGTTGGTGGCAACAGAAGAGAATGAAACAGAGAGTTAACTTCTTTCCACTTTTAACCATGTGACCTTAAAAAAAAAAAGTTTAAAACGCAGTATCTGATTTAAAAGTCAACAAAGATAGGTCCTAGAAAATAACCAAATACCTGGCTCCTGCCTGTTCCCTGGATAGCAGCCCCGCAGAGAAAGGGCTCTCCTTTGTAAGGTGAGAGCAGGGGGAGGGCAGGGTGTGCGTGTGTGTGAGGCCAACTACTACAGATTTATAGCAGAATTCTCCCTTCGTTCCTCCTTAGAAGATTGCAAGGTCCCATTAGTTGCATACAAACTACTTGGAAGTATGGGATGGTGAGTGGAGAATGAAGAGAAAAAAGTCCTCTACACAAATAAATGATGGCTAGAAAAGGGTCATTTTAATCATTACTTTTCTCTCTTCATCCCTCCCCCCTCATTCCATAACAGTTCCAAACAGTGTATATAAATGAAAGTAATCCAATAAGAAGGTTTTATTTCTTCATAGAGGACAAGGAATGAAGTTCTAGTGATAACCCAAAAGGAGCACATGCCTATATTTCCCACTAAGGAAAATGGTAATCTCATTGAAATATGCCATCCCAGGATTTGCCTCTGCATGAGATGCAACTTCACCACCCTATTGGCTGAGGCCTAAGCTCTTCTTCAAGGGAAGGGGGGTGCCTCTGCTTTCCACCCCGGGACAATAGAGCTGTTTCTCTCCAGCATTCAGCATGGACAGTACATATAGGGAGCAGTGCCCTTTCCTTCCTGGGTCCCCCACTGCCTGCCTGGTGCTGCCCCTCTCTGGGAGGGCATTTCTGTGGGTCCTGGTTACTCTCCTCCATCTCTTCTTACTCCTTGTCCACGCTAAGCTCCTCCAGTGTCAGGGAGAAAGACCAAAGTAAGGGCCTACTGTAGAGGGTACTTATTTTCTCTGGTTTTAGGCAGACAAATGGGGGAATAATCGTTTATTTCCCAAGGGTGATTCATTTCTCTGGATGAGGAAAGAGCTGTTGAGGATTTATTTGAAACCAACACAAGGCAGCCTTCCAGTCTTACCCCATGAGTTTATTATTTAGAAAGAGGAGGGGAGGGAGAAGTTTCATCAATCAGAAAAACAACTTCCCCTTAAGCTTCTTGCTTCTTTGAGTCCTGTTTCCAAAGGCCTGGTCCTGGGAAAAGACTCCAGGCCTGACCACTGTCTTAGTGGTGGTCTTCGCCCCCTCTCTGGAGCTGGAGCTTAAATTGGAAGGAGTAGAGCCACACGCCTTACACCAGGGAAGGCAATCAATGCTGGCTTCTGACTTCCTGCTTCTGGCACAGGAATCCTTTGAGTTATCTATCTCCAGCAGTCAATTTAAGTAGCTGTGAGTCCTACTCCCATGGGTAATTGCGCTAAAAGGATGCTGGAGCCTGAGGAACACTACCCGGAGTTCTTCGAAGTCGATTTTTTAAAAAAAGCCCTACTTCCAACGTTAAGGAGGTCCGCTAAACAGGCCGAACTCTTTTCTAGGCCACAAAACTCCTGTGACCTGGAGATTGGGAGAAAATATTCCTTTAAGAACAGGACAGAAACGGAAGGGAAAAGGCGATTTGGGAGCCAGGTCGTCAGGAGTTTCTTGATTTATTGGATAGAAACAATCACACCACTCTCCTCCCTGGGAAGGACCTTGCCGCGGTGCGAGCTGGTCCGCTGGGGACTTTGCAAGCGACTTTTGCTTGCATTTCCCGTTAACTTCTCATATGACTGATGCTGCCAGAAAGAAGAGTACATGGCCGCGAAAATAAGAACGGTATCTGGCCGGATATTTTCGCATTGTAAATTTGCCAATTTCTCCCAACTTCTCAAGTTTAAAGCAGTTTTTAATTCAACCTAGAAATACAACGATCCCTTCATTCCAGAATAAACTTTCCCGTAGAGTTCAAAGGACAGGAAAAGCCTCCTGGGCAGAGATACCTTGAGAAGCCTACACTAGAAAATTTGGTGCAGTTTATGCCAGTGACCAAACTTTAAGGGCAGGAGAAAGTCACACTAAGAAAGGAAAAGCAGGCCACTAGATTTTTGTTCCCAGCGACTCTCTCCCCATCGCTGGGGTTCTGAGGCCTTGGGTTTATAGCCCGAAAAGAGGCGGGAGAGGTGGCCTGAGCAGCCCCTGAAGCCCAAGGTTTCCTAGCTCCTACGAGAGGAAACTTTTCTGTCTCCTCAAACTTTTTTTTTTCAAGCTGCTGTTGGGAGCAGGGTTTTGTCGCCTCCACTAATAATACACTTAGCAGACATTGCAAAGCCCCTTCCCTCAGGGAAGGCGGAGGTTTCTTCTCTGCGCGTGTCACTCTGCTAACAAGATTTAACTGCTCTTTCTAGGTCCCATCAGGAGACGTTGGGCCCCTCTCTCCCTGTCTCATCACCCGAGTTAAGGGTGCGCTCTTAACCCTCCCTGCTGCGGCTCGTTACCGCCGCTTGGCCGCGGGTGGGGGACGGGGACAGCCCTGGGGGCGGGGACAGGCCTCGGGGCCAGTCAGGGCCCGGCGAGGCTCAGTCTGTGAAGCTGAATACTCCCCACGGGAGGTCAGCCTCACCCCTCCGAGGTTCTTCCGGAATCAGCGGGGCAGAAGGAATAGGTACACGGTTCTCAAGGCACATGTCCCCTGGGTCCCTCTCCGCGTCCCCCGCCTTGCGGCTCTCGGCCGAAGCGAGAAAGGGAGCTGAGCAGAGAGGACATCTGGCCCAGGCCCCTCCTCGGCCGCTGGGGATTTGGGCCTCTCCTGTTAGCGCAGCCCCGCGCAGTCCCGCGCAGTCCCGGCTCCGCAGGTGTAGGAAGCCAAGTGAGAGGAGAGCGCTGGCAGTGACCTCGGAAAGAAATCCGTCTAGGGAGGGGCCTGCTGGCGCGGGCGCACCTGAGTCTTCCCTGCCCCTCTAACTGCGGGAGAATGAGTGCTCCTCCCTCCTCGCCACTGCGGTCTCGGAGCCTCGTGGGTACCCATTCTCTCACGAGTAACCGGGAGGAGGCAAACCCCCAAGGTTCGGGTCTGCAGCCTCGCTTTTCAGTTGTGTCGGTTTTCAGTGACACCCCCTCCCCCTCCCCCTCCAGAACACTGAAGTTGCGGGGCTGAGAGGGGGCGGGAGAGGGCGGGATGCGGGGATCCACGGTGGTGCAGAGCACTAAAGGTGCGGGAACCTGCGCTCGCAGGGTCCCTCCAGAGCCCTCGGACCAGATCCTCCCCTGAGCCCCTGGCTCCGCCGCCCAGCCCCTGGGTGCGTGGCCGCCCTCAGTTCTCCTGAACCCGGAGGCGGGAGCCGGCAGCTGGCGCGGGTCTGGGTTCCGCGCTGCAGAAACTGGCCTTACTGTAGCCTCTGGCTCAGGGGCCTAACGCTGAGCAGACGACACCGAGACTCTCGTTTTGCGCGGTGCGGGGATAGAGGAGCGGGGTGGGGGTGGGGGGTCCTTGGTTTGCCGCTGCGTCGGGTAGGAAGCGTCGGCCTCCACCACCGACCCCGACTTCGTGTTGTCTCTACCCTGTAGACTCCGAGAGGCGCGGGGCGCAGATGGCTACAGGGAGATGCGCGGAGTGGGACATCACCCAGCTAGGCCCGGCCCAGGCTGCGTAAACTCTTGAAAAGAGCCTCGAAATACCTAAGCATTTATGAAAATTGGTAGGGAGAAAAACATAACAAGAGCAAGAACGAGAATAACCAACAAATCCAAACTCGAGCTTAGCGCTACGAGGGTGCCCTTTCCTCTCTGATCCCTGCGCCCCCAAACCTCAGCCAGGCACTGATACTTGGTAAACTTTGCTAAGGAGATTCGGGTGGCCCAGCCGCTGCGCCTTTCCCAGCTGCATTTCCTCGTTGGGGAACCTCGCCGAGGACCCACATCCTTCGCTCTCTAAGGCCGACTTGGGCCACAGCCCCTGACGAGGAGCCCCTACTTCTAATCCCCGATCCTGTCTCCGGTTCCGGCACCGAAGTTAGGACTCTGTCTCTGCAGCACGCTCCGGGAGCGGGCTAGGGGGCGGCCTGGACCTGCTGCGGCCGAGGCCTCCAGAGCCGGGGTGGGGTGGGGGGTGGGGGGGTGGGGGGGGGAGGGTGGGGGTGGGGAGGGAGCCAGGGGAAAGGGGAAGGGGTAGATCTGGGCGCTCCAAGCTGCGCCTGGATTTTGCTGTAGCGTTTTGGGGTTCGAGTGCATGCAGAATGGTTGGATCTTTCGCTCTCGAGGAGGGCAAAGAGGGGGTAGCGCCGAAGAGTCTGTGGGGAGACTTGGGATAGCTGCCCCCGAAAGTTTTAGGGTTCTATCTGGCCCTGACTTTTTCAGGGCCGGTCTTTCCCAGGCGTTCTGTCTTTTCGTACAGCCCGGAAAGTTCAGGAGGTGGGGTCTGATTCTGGGTACGACACAATTCACTTGAAAAATGAAACCCCTCCGGAGCCCCTTGGGGCCTGGAAAACTCCAGAAGCCAAGTTCTGAGAAGCACCTCTCCCTCTTTCTGCGTGCTGCAGAGCCGCGGCGCCGAGAACGCCTTTCCGCCACACGAAGGATCCTTAACTCCACGCGAAGCGGCGGAGGTTGGAGCGAGCACATTTTATGGAGACTCTCTTCCCCTCTTGGTTACTTACCCCACTCTACTTCCCGTCTACCCCGGAGAAGAACAAGGACATTCACATCATCCTTTGAACTCACATGTAAAAATATAGCGCTCTAGTGCACCCTCAGCAACGTAAGTCTCGACATTACTTCCTTTGTAATTCCTCTTAATTAATCTTTCTCCTCCTCCTCAGCAATGAACACTTTCTAAGTGCTTCTGATGTACCAGGCGCCATGAGAAGCACCGGGGGAAAAAATGAGAAGTAAAACATCGAGAGAAGACATTCAAATGCATAGAAAACGGCCCCTGCGCTCATGGTCCTCAGAGCCTAGTGGGAAAACACAGATCACCTAGGTCTGATGGTAAACACTCCACCCGCCAAGGCCCAAGAGCTGCAAGCGCGTCTTTCCGGAGCTTTCTCAGATGCTGGAAACCTCACTGCCCATTAGCCCTATCAGATACGGGCCAGGAGCAGATGCCTTTGATTAATATGGAAATAAAAAGAAGCAATGGTGGCTGTACTTAGTTTCATTTCAGTAGTTTAGAGATTTATCGACATCGAGGAAAACTTCAGTCTAGGGCACCTCCGTAATTCATGTCCCCATTAGTTATTACCAAATAAGCAAATCGTTTTTCTTTTAACCGGTTTTTAAAAGAAAAAATAAAAAAAGGTGGTGGGGGGGAGTTAAGAGAAATCTTTTTTTAATGAGATTAGAGTCATTATCCTTGTCTCCAGTGGGTCCCTGAGCTACAGAAACTTGCCTCTCGACTCCCGAGTTCACCAGGCTGTGTTCTAAACATAAAACAATCCTGTAATTTCCTTCAAGCACAAAAGTGTTCAAAGAAATGACCTGCACGGTATCCCCCCTTCAATAAAGTAGAATTGATTTAATGGTCTGTTAATTACTCCATCCCTGCAGGGGGAGGGAGGCTTCCGAAAGGATTGCTGCAAACCCTCTGTTCACTGAAGCTGTGATCTGTCCCCAAATGTACAGCTGGGGCTGGGCCATTGAAAACCAGACAAAACAAAATCCCTGATAAATAATCCTACCTAGAACACAAAGATTCAGCATACAATTGTTGAATCTTTGCTGGATCCTCAGAGAAGACAGAAGAGAGATCCTTTGGGGCTTCCAGTAATCTTTAAAGCTTGAGGCCAGGGGTTGTCTCATAAAAGTTAAAAAAAAAAAAAAAAAAACTTGTTTGACTTTTCTGTTTCCTTATCCTCCTGTGTTGATTTTTTTTCTTCATTTGAGATGGATTTACTTCTTTTACCCAATTATACTAATTACAGTTTGTTTCATCATTTAATACATTTTTAGTTTGGTTCTCTTTTCCAGTTGTTTCTCTATGAATGATTTAAACCTAGAAGACAAATTTTGAGTGTCATATTTTTAAAAGACAAAGTAGAGAATCAAAATATAGGAGATAGATTTGGGATATTATTCTCTGACTTCTTCATATCTGCATCATGAAGATGTGAAGATATCAACTGCATCATATAATTAAATATATTTCTAAAGTAAAAAAAATCCTTAGAACCTCTACTTAAACCCAAGTAAAACTGAATAATCTAGTAAATCTGGTATCAGAGACAGTTAAGTAGAAAAATTCAATTTTTAGAATACCTCTTAAAGGAAGGAAATACACATAAACATGTTCTACACTAATTTATAAAATATTAATTTTAATTTTGTATACATTCTGGCTTTGTGGACTCATTTAAATAAAACATTGCAGAAAGATGAAATGTGGCATCTGTAGAGAAATATATCATGAAAGTGGCCAAAATGTGGATATGACCTGTTTTGAAAATTAGTTTTTTGTCTGAATTATGCAATAGCAACGAGTCTGTCAAGCTACATTGTTTGCTACATCCACCATTACTTTTTAAGAAAGTGACACTAAAGGGTCATATGTTGATTGAAGCCAACCTTTGCCTTTCTTCCACAGTTGACCGCATCCTACATGGTATATGAGCTAATCAATACAAAGGCATGGACATAAGGGAGGCCAGCTCAAAGGTGACTGGCATTAAATTGTGCCTATAATTGTGTTTCATATGAAATGGTATCAAATACACACTTTTCTCTCTTTTGGGGAAAGTGAAAAAAATCTAGTGAATCAAAAAGAGACTCATCATTTAAACTCAGCTTGACTCTCAATCAACGCTGAACTTTTTCTTTGGCTTTCTGTACAGCTAGCTGTTCATCCCAGTTACATTAAGAAATGAGATCTAGACACAGAGTGACAGTGTGACCTGTGGAGTCCAAATAGCGTGTTCCTTTCAATAAAACCCACACCAAGGCCATCTTTGCATGTCTACTCAATGAAGCCCTCAGGACCCTGACTTCCCCACAGTATATATAGCGAATACACAAATAACAACAAAAACAAGAAGCCATTCCTCTTGCTAAATAGGCCAAGGGGAATACTTGAAGGAGTCAATTTGTTGCCAATTTTTACAAGAATCATATTATAAATAAATTAGATTCCAAGATTGAATAAAGCAGTTTTAGAGATTATACTGAATGACCATGAAATACAGAGGTAGGTTAGTTTCTCTTTTTTCTCCTTTGCACTTAGGTAGCAACGTCCTTCCTTAAAGAGTATTTTGATTTGGAAGTGTTTTTTTTGTTGTTGTTGTTGTTTGTTTTTCATTTTTTTACTTTAAGATATTTGATTCTCTAAGAATATTGTTTTCCAGGCTCTCAATCGAGATATGTTAACTCTTCAGAGCCACAGAGTACATTGACTTACCACCAGTAACTTTTCCTCATTATTGATAAGGTCAAGTTTTTAAACAGAAAATGCTAAGCAACAACTGTATTATTCACAGTAAACACTAGATCTCAATACTAGGGCCTGTAACTTGAAGGAAAACACTGACAGTGAAAACTTTGAGGGATATATTAAAAATGAAGCAAACTAATATATTTTTTTAAAGCAATGGTTTTATTTAAACCTCAACTAAATGCTAGCTTGACCTCGAAGGAGCTGATGCTGAGAGTACTGAAGAGTACTGGAGAGGAGGGAGGAAGAGCTAGGGAAGAGAATGTTTCTTTCTTTCTTTCTTTCTTTCTTTCTTTCTTTCTTTCTTTCTTTCTTTCTTTCTTTCTTTCTTTCTTTCTTTCTTCTATCTCTTTGTGAGTGTTACTTTTCTTAATTGTGGTTCTCATGTCCCCTCACTATGTAGACCCTAAACCTCCTCTAAGTGGATATTGAGAAGTGAGTTGCTTCTCTTATAGTTATTTGATTACTATAGATTCTTTTTTTCCTATAATTTACTTCCTTGAAATTATATTTGAGGGTTGCTCATCTAAAATATATGCCATATGGTATAAAATGTTGTTTTAGAGCTTGTTGAAAGTAGAATTCGGTTCATTAAAACATTCGATGTTTCTCGACTCTTTGAGCTTGAGAGAAAGATCAGAGTGAAAGATGGAGATTGAATCTGCAAAATAGGGATGAAATGGATGTATTAACTGGAGCAGGTAAGGCGAGAAGCATAGTGGCCACTTTCAAAATCAAAACATTTCTGCTGATAACGCTGCTTCAAGAGTTACTGTTACTAGTTTGTCATCACATATATACACTTTAGGTTGTTAAGACACCGCCTAGAAAAAGGACCATGTTTGCTTATTTCCAAGAGATAAATATTTTATGGATGATTTTCTCCTTCTCTTGTTTTCCTTTCCAATTTTCCTTCCTTCCTCTATTCTTCTATCTTGCTTCTCAATTATCTCATCACCTTGCTCTCCATCTCCTTCTACCTCTCTGCTTCCAGTCTCTACTTTTTTCTCCATTCCAGTTCATCATTCCACTCTATTTGTTTGTCCACTTCCACTTACCACTTCATTTCTTTAGGAAAACATTTTCTTAGCCTCTCCACTCTCTTTGTACACACCTTAGTCTGCTCCAACCAGTTCTGGTTTCTAGGAAGCCCCCAATGCTCTTTAATATTTTCACTCTCAGCCTATGTTCCAGAACCAAAGGTGTTTGAAAGAAGGTGCTTTAAATTTCAAAAGCAGCATTATCATGAGAATGTCCTTCTAGGTGAAAGGGGTATTGTGGTAGATACTCTATGTGTTTTACCAGCTAATGTTAACTTAGAAAAAATATTTATGTTAATGATTACAACAAACACAAAGTGCTTAGTACATGCCAGTGATGGTTTTAAAGACTCAACATATAGTAATATATTTAATCTCACTGCAAGCCTATGAAAGTGGTATTATCATTCCCTTTTTTGCAGGTGAGAAAACTGAAGCACAGATAATTAAATAACTTTCCTAAGATTATGTAACTGGAATGACCAAGATCAGTGGTTTTCAAAATATGGTCCCTGAGCCAGCAGTATCAGCAGCATCTGGGATCTTGATAGAAATACAAATTCTGAGATTTTTTTTCTTTCTTGTAAACTGAAACTGGTAAAATATATTATCATAGTCGCATGGATGCTGGAAGAAGACACAAGTCTCCCAGGTCAGAAACCAAGGACTTTATTTCTCACTGCACAGAAAGTGTCATGAACTTCATGCTCACATTGGTTCCCCTGGCCCCTTAATTCCCATGAGAGCAATGTAGAGGTAGATGCTGCTCAGGAAGTGGACTGCGTTACCCATGAGGGACCCTGAGCTTAGAAGACCCCAAGCTTTTACAATGAGCTTTTAGCAAACCTTCCCGACTTCTGTCCTGAAGTGAGAAATTATGTTTATGATCCTGCTCTCTGTTTCAAAGAGAGTTACTCTATATTCCCAGGCTGTTTTCTTTACAAATATCTTTGAATAGGTAGTCCAGAACAAAGTTCATCAGTGTCTCAGATCTCAAGATGTGCAGAAAAGCAAGAGACTGTCTCCCAACAGAGTGCTGAGATGAGTACACTCCAGGGATTGGCATACTGTCATCATTGTTTGGGACAAGGCCACTGTCCACTGCCATTCCTCTCCCAAACATAAGCATGATGTATATCTTTTAATATGCATGAAGTCTAAGAATCCTTGTAAAATAAGCAGTGTTATTTTGTGTGTACCTATTTTAAATTGATATGTAGATTGTATTATTGCCCTTCTGTTTCTTACTCTTTTTTCTAGTCAGCATTATGTTTTAAGATCCATTCACTTTGCTGTTGGTTCATCTCGTTCTTGACTTTTGACTTCTGTTGAGTATTTCATACTGTGTGTCCATCACATTTCATCTATCATCTCCCTCCTGATGGAACATAGTTTTCATCTAGCACCTTGTCACAGTAACACTGCAATGAACATTATTATGTGTGTGTGTGTGTGTGTGTATATATATGTATATATATCCATATCTCTAAGATTTATAGTTAATATCCTTTGCTCATTTTTCTATCAGATCACCTGTCTTTTTCTTTTTGCTTTTCAAGAGTTCCTTGTCTAGTTTAATTATAAAAGTTTTGGATGTAATGACTGCTTTCTTCCAGCCTAATATCCTAATTTAGTGGTTTATGAGATTTTTTTCTATATATGGTGTCCCAATTTTTCTTCATGCAGTGCTAATATTATTACAAGATTTATGTGGAGTGTTAGTGAGAGAAGATAGTTATGTATATGCAGGCCTCTTTGAGTTATTATAATATTCTTATTTTTTCACTCTATTTCTTTAATCTCAATACTAATTCATCGGTAGAAATTCTCAAGCTTTCTGGTTCCCTATTTGAAGCAGTTTAGTGCTTTATTAATCTAGGCTTAGAAAGAATTTCCACCTAACTATAAAGGTGTGGAGATACTGCTCATCATTATGTTCTATTATGTTACATATTCTACATCATTGTGTATCTATGATCCAGTGTCCTACAGTAGATAGTATTATACTAGGTTCTTACATTACAGTAGAAAATAATAAAGATGTGGTGTTAGCACTCAGAAAGCTTATCACCCAGTGGGGGAGATAATTAAGCAAATAGTAAAACAGGGTAGGGTTCATTGAATGAGCAGAGGGAATTTGAAAGATGTTTTAGTGCAGCTGGAACATGGAATTCTGTCTGTGAATGGAGTCAGAATGGTGCAAAGCAAGACATGGTGCTATACAGCCAGTAGCCAAAAGGGACAGTAATCCACTCACTTATCTTTTTATTATTATTATTTTTTTAATCAAAAGGAAAGTTTATTAGAAAAAGTGTAACACTCCATAAACAGTGTGATCTCCTCTCAAAGACAGAGAGTGAGAGAGACCAAGAGAGGTTTGGAAAGATAGCATCCACTCTCTCATCTTTTTGAGCTATTATCTAAGTAGCTCAATTGTAAATAGATTACACACATGGCACTTATCATGTGCCATGTACTGTTCCATGTCCTTAATATCTATTAACTCATTTCATCATTGCAACAACCCTATGAGTTAAATACTATTCTTATTCCAGTCTTAATAAGAATGAGAAAACCAAGGCCCAGAAAGATTGGGTAACTTTCCCAAAGTGAGCTATTAAGTGACAAAGTTGGAATTCAAACTCGGATCACTCATCTCCACTATCCATGCGATTAACCACGGCAGTAAACTGTTTCTGAGGACAAAGTGCTGAATGAGACAGATAAGGCTCCCCACCCTCATTCTAGGAAGGAAACAGAAGATAAGCAGGCAAACGACAGATAAATGAATAAGACAGAGATGAGAGGTATGAAAAGCAGGACAGATTTTCTTTGACTTTGTTAAGTAAATTTAGCTAGGCAAGTCAGTGAGGAGTCCACAGAGGTTCTGACATATGAGGTGTGACTTAAAGGACAAATTGAGGCCAGAGAAATCCAGGCAGTGGGAACCAGCATATATGGGTTAGATACTGGAGTTGTGTGATGGTTAATTTTATGTGTCAACCTGGCTAGGCTACAGTGTCTAGTTGTTTGGTCAAATACTTTTCTAATGTGAAGATATGTAGGTGTGAATAACGTTTATAATCAGCTGATTTTAAGTAAATAAAATTACCCTCCATGGTTGGTGGTCCCCATTCAATCAGTGTAAGGAAAAAACCTGAGGTTTCTCAGAGAAGAAGGAATTTTACATCAAGACAGTAACATAGAAACTCTGCCTGTGTTTCCAGCCCACTGATCTGCCCTACAGATTTCAGACTTAGCAGCTCCCACAAATCACATGAGACAATTAGAGTACATGTCTGTCTCTCTCTTTTTATATATATGTCTGCATATATATATATATATATATATGTTCTGGAGAACCCTGTCTGATACTGGATGATCAGTAAAGAAAGACTCAACCCCCACTCTCACAAAACTTTGTTATAGAAGGAGAGAAGGAGAGACAGGAAACAACTTATTACATAATTAAAAATTTAATCCAAGAACAGAGACTGTCTATTCTTTTTAGATCTCTTTAAGCACTGGAATCAGGGCTCTGAACAATAGAGATACTGGGCAAATATTTACTGACTAAGGGAATGATACATAGAGTTAGGAGAAAACATCTGGGGACACTTCTGCCCCAGCAGAGCTGTGTGACCTAAGTTTACACACTTAACTCTTCTGAGCCTGTTTCCTTCTCTATGAAATGAAGGTTTTGGAATACATGTTCTTAAGGTTCTTTCCTTTTCCAGTCTCCTGTGATTCTTTGACATCAAGAGGAAAGCACATAAGGATAGTAGATAGCTACTGATCTACTGATGAGAGCAGCAAAGTTTAGAAATAGAGTCCTAAAGACAACTTTTGTTAGTCATGCAACACATGAGGGAGTGCTAGGATCTCCCAAACCTCATCTTAATGTTCAGTTACTGTCACTTTCATCAGGGTTCTTCTTTTTCTCTCTGTCCTGTCCTTGTCTCTCTCCCTCCTTCCCCGCCCCCTCCTTCTTCAGTTTCAGATGTACAACATAATGATTCAATATATTTATATATATTGTGAAATCACCATAGTAAGTCTCGTTAACATCCATCTTGTACATAGTTACAATTTTTGTGTGTATGATGAGGACTTTTAAGATCTACTCTCTTCGCAACTTGCAATGTTGTTAACTATAGTCACTGTGCTGTATATTACATTCCCATATTTAGTTAGCAACTTAGTTTGTACCTTTTGATCCCTTCACCCAAGGTGTTCTCAGGGCCATGCTCCCTCCAATGATGCCAAGAAAGAATCTTTCCTTGCCTTTTCTAGCTCCTAGTGGCCTCAGGTGTTCCTCAGCTTGTGGCATTAAAATGCCTCTGTTTCAGGAGGGAAGATCAGGGGGAGAACTTGTGGAGAAGATCATAGCTGCCTGAGAGCATGGAATATCGCCCCATTCTGTTCTAGTAATGAGTTCTTCAATATTTTTGTGGATCATTCTACCTCCTTTTCCGTGTGCAATTTATATATGCTCTGTTTAATCCTTGTAAAAGTTTATGTATGTATGTATTATGTAATTTTGGTGGGGTATATTAGGTAAGGAGGAAAGAGTGAACTTGAAGTAGGGAGCGTGACAGGGAGAAAGACACTTTCATACACTCTAGATGTGAGTACATGTGAGCAACAGTTCCGACCTAGTCTTAAAATAAGAAAGAATTTTTTTTTAAAGTTTGCTATTGAATGCCTGACTGACAACTCATTAGTTTCACCCTAAATCCAATTCTTATGAAAATAGCAAAGCAGCCCATGCAGTGTTTTATACCTTTACGTTTGTAGAAAATCAAATAAAATGTTAAAGTCAGGACAATTTTTGTTTGTTTGTTTCTCTTTAAAATGAATGTTGGAAGGAGAAAATTCAGGTTTTTTTCCCCCTTTTATAAAAAGATGAAAATTTGCCTTTTCTCTATTTTTATATATTGTCTTTCTCCAGTGTTTCATTACTATAAATCAACTTGAATAAACTATTATCTACTTTCTTAAATTTGTATTTGTATTTCTTTGATAACAAAGAGGAACATTTTTCTCTTAAATAAGGAAGATTTGCAATGGCAGATCTGTTATGTAGTAGGTTCTTTCCAAGATTCTGGAGATACTGGAGTAAACAAATGTTGATAATGTTTCTGGACCTTCCAGAGTTTATAATCTGGTGTTATGATTATCAAAATATAGTGTTTCCTTTTGGGGAAATTGTTGGTTTATTTTTTTAATTTTTGCTAAATTATCTGTCGGAAACTTAGTATTTTATTAATTAGCTTCCGAGAGTGCTATATAAAATGTGGTTTATTTTATTTCTTTTAGTTACTTTTTTTTAGTTCATAGAGAATTTACAATTAGAGGTAGTTATAACCATGAATTAGTTTATTTCAGATTAACTTTATGCTTTAACAAGGACTTCTGTACTCAGAAATGAATAATCAGTGACCTTTTATGTTAGTAATTATATAATGTGACTCCATAACAGCAGCTACTATTAACCAACAGCCAAACTTACTTTAAAAAATATTAAATTCTAAACAGTCTGAGCTAGCTATAATCATTGAATGAGCAGCAATTTACAGTATCTCGCCCAAATTTAAACAGCCTCCATTCAAAAGTGAACTGCAGCATCTCCATATGGGAATAATTTTGGCATATGGTGCAGGGTGAGAACTCAAACTGGTTTTTTTCCTTCATAACTAGCCACAGTTCCCAAAGTGATTTATTGATTCTCCTTCCCCTTTCCCTTATTGAGGATGTCTCTATGACACATGAAACATTTATGTGTAGTAAGGACTTTCTCGCATAGTAAGGGCTTTTTTATATATAGTAGGCGCACTGCTCCTTCTGTTGTATTTTATTATGTTTTGCTTTGTTTGGGGGAATAAAAACAAGTTTAAAAATATTTTTTAAAATAACAATTTCCTACTTGTTTTATTTTTTAATTTCCTCTCCTAGATACCCTTGAAGAAACTTCTTCTAGGTGTGAAAGCTGCATTCAGATTTAACTACTTTAGGAAAACTAATGCACATAATTATTTTAGGTAAACTTAGTTGATTCTGTTCTTCAGGATGGTTTTAAACTAAAAAGATACTGTTGGCTTCTTGAATTTCGACCTTCCTATTTCTGACTCAACTTACATATATGTAGAAAATTAGGTGTGTGGTGGAAGGTATTTTGCAAAGGTTTCCAAGCAGAGTTAAGACTAATTTTTACTCTTTCCCAAAGAGAGTTTGGTGGACCTGGGGCAGCTTTATGCAGATGACTAATGTAAATGACCCAATTGTACCCTCTTGGTTCAAGCCCCACCTCTTTCTAGCCTCATTAATCTTCAGCCAAAAAAATTTACTGCCATAGAAGTAAGATAGTTTATGATAAACTTGTAAATTGACAGCTGAAGGTGTATTTCCCCTCAGAATAAGGATATTTTTTAATCTAATAGGAAGAAATAATTTGGCCTTCAAAAAGGGAACCTTGTAGTATCTAATTTTGGTTTTTCTGGCGGGAGTGTTAGGAAAAGGAGTAAGCAGGCCTATTGCTTTTTGCTGTCAGGTTGTCCTTTCTGGAAGTTAGACTTTCACATTTTCAGGAAGTAATTGGTCAAACATCAGCCAACCACTGGGGCCTTTGGGTGGGCATCGCAGCTGCCTCTTACACCTCTAGTGCACATTGAACTTTGGTCCTAAATACATACAAATCTACATACAAAAAATTTAACACTTGACTCGATTAAAAGAACAACAACAACAACAACATGTCTCTTAAATCTTTCTTTCTAAAGGACTGCTCATTGCAGAGAGTCAAGGAACTAAAGACATTAAATCTCAGTTTCTTGTTTTAAAAGTGCTTTACATATAGCACCACCAATCAACTTGTAAATTTTTGTCAATCCTCAAACCACTCTTTCAAAAGAGCTGAAAAATGTCCCTGTGCCCTCAAAGGACACACCTGTTATCTGAAACAGTTTTTAACCAGCTTGTTAAGCAGCTTTGACAGATCAAAGACCCCAAACAATGGACACAAACTTTAACAATAGTGTAGCCTTGAGCAAAAGGTTCTGTCAAAGCCAGGCTTGTGCCAGTGGCATTATGGCCGGCAATTGAAAATAAATTTTACTTGAATAAGTACCTCAGCCGATCAGAGGCACTGCCGCTGCTGAAACAAAAGCAGTTGGGGATAAGTTATTGACTCCGCTGACAGCCTGAATGAACTTCATTATGCCAGCCCACTCTTGGTAAATGTGTCAGGTTTTAAACTGAATTAGGTGGCAGGTGCATGGACCATTTTCCTGCCCCCCTTGAGACAGCAGACAGCCAATCATCACCTGATTCTACAGACAAATGTTTAGATTTGTTTCTCATATTGCACGGCCATAAGTGAAAGCACATTTAAATCTTTCTTCCTCATCCTCCATCACCACTGTGTTATGTTCCCATGAGCAGGTCATACTCACGCTTTGGTATAATGGGATTCATAAAGGCCTGGGCTGCCACCCCCATCCCTTCTTCCGCTCCGAGGCATGTCTCAGGGACAATCCAAATTCTTCACTTGAGGTTATTGGATTTCAGCTTTGGAACAGAAGCTCCTCTCCTGTTCTAGGAGACTAAAATGCAAGGACACACAGCTGTGATCGTTTCTATCTTAAGAACTTTGAAAGGACATAAGTGTGGACGTTCCAATAGGTTTTAACCAGAATTATTAAGTAATGTATTAGCTTTTCACTTGAGAGTTAGAATACAGAAATTACTTATTTTAATCTGTAAAAAGTATTTCCCACCAAAAAACCTTGTAACCCTTGTCAGGTCCCTGAGTTCAAGCAGAAAGTCAGTAAGAACTGGCATTTTTCTTCCGTGTCTGTCTGTCTGTCTATCTATCTATCTATCTATCTATCTATCTATCTATCTATCTATCTATCATCTATCATCTATCATCTACCTACCTACCGATCTATCATCTATCTATCTATCTATCTACCTATCTATCTATCATCTATCTGTCTCTCTATCTATCCATCTATCTATCTATCATCTATTTATATTTACTTGTATATTTGACTTTAAAACATTTTGTTTTACAAAATTCCCTAGTCTGTGAGGATAAATGCAAGATCAGCTAAACTTCAGACACTTTGATGCCAGCTCTCATTACTTAATCATGAGACATAGGACTATTAAGACCCTTAAAAATGAAAACCCAGACTCCAAACATAGAGGGAGAGGATTGGCATATGCCTTTGGCTGCATGCCTTATTAAAGTTAATGAGCAAGAAAGGCTCCTTTTTCTTAAGTATCTTAAAGACCTGAAATCTTTCCTCTCAGTAAAGTATCTTTTTCTTCTGAATAATATATCTATTATGCATTACAAATAACAGTACTTTATTTAACATGTGTCTTGAATTGTAAAGTAAATCTTTTTCCAGAAACTGTCACCTCACCTCCCCCAAAATTTAGAAATAATACGATTTTTAAAAATCTTAAACTAAAACATCAAAGGCATAGCGATACTATTGTCCTTTGGATGATGCCCACACTCGAGGTAGCTCAAATGTCCAAAGGAACTTACTCGGGTTCTTGACTGTATTTATTTCACAATATTGTTTTGCTGGATTCAGTGGTTTAATATGTAATATTTTAGTACAAGGAGAAATCCAAATTTTCTCACATCTGCAAAAACATCGATATTCTATAATTTATAAATATACAATCTAGATGAGACATACTATACAGGAATACAGAATTGGTTTTCCTTCAGGGCTACCTAAAGGCCTCTCTGAGTTAACACAGGGAAGGTTCTTCATTGGCTCTCACTTGCTGGAGCTGTTCCTCCCCCCAACTACAGCAGATGGTGTTTCATAGTTGGTCACAAATGGCTGTCAGCGAGTGTTTGTCTGCCTGCCAGTAACCTGTGGTTCAGGGACTCCCTTGGAGAGTGTACCAGCTCTGACTCTGCTGATAACAGCATCTGAGAAAATGATCCATCCTTTCTTGTCAGGCACAAAATTAGCCATCTCACTTTCAAACTGTTGACAAGGGGGACATGAAAGAAATAAGAACTGTGCCAGCCCAGCTGATGTTTCCTCAGCTCTAGTTCTATGGGCCTGATGCAGACAAATTCGAAAGCAGACTTTATCACAATGGTGTTGTCACCGAATAGACAGTGTTGGAGCAACCCCAGTTCTGGTACCAGCACTTCCTGCAGTGACTTGCTAGAACTCTCTGTTGGCCTCATTTTTGGTCTTTAGAGCAACAGATATTCTTTCACCCTGTGGCTTCGATCAAACTTCAGGCTAAAATGACTGTTACTGGCATGGCCTCAGAAGGAGGAAAAAGAACAGGGTGTGTGGTAAAGGGTTTATGGGACTGTCCTTGCTGTTCTTGGCACTACCCCCCGCCCCACACACATGCATGCAGCTGGAAGCTGAGGTTCCCGCCCTGATGCCTTTGTGGATGCAAACAGCTCAGAAGCGTGTGAGGCAGCCACACTGAACCAAAAGGAAGAGGGCAAGGGAAGAGGAAAGAGTGAGAATGAGAGCGGATGGAAGAGAGAAACTAGAGGGGAACTAGACACGAGTTTAGAAGGAACTATTATCTGTTGAGAATTTGCTATAAGCCAGGCATTGTGCTGGTGCTGTTGGTCTATCAAATGTGTAACCCTTCCAGCACTTTTGTAAGTTGGGTATTATCATTCCTACTTTGGAGATGCAGAGAGCATGATGTTGAAAGGTTAATTTACTTTTTTAGGGTCACAACACTAGAAAGTGGCAGAACCAGCAGTTCGATTGTGGCCAATGAGGTTAAGAGACTAGATTCTAGGCCTAGGTTCTTGACTTAAAACCTGGCCTTACTACCTACTGACTGTGTAAGCTCAGGCAAATTACTTAACTTCTTAATGCCTCAGTTTCCTGATTTGTAAGATGGGGCTATTAGTAGTAACCTATCTAATAGAGTTGTGGAGGACGAATTAAGTTAATATATACACACTTCGAGCAGCACTTACACAATAGTAATCACTCTACTAGCGTGTATTTTTATATCTTATGCTCTTGGATTTTTTTCTGTATTTATTTCAGTGTTTGATCACCATCTTCTTATTGGTAACCCTTAGAATCCTCACTATAGCAAAATATTTTTCTTACATTTTTAGTTACTGACTTATTTTTTTGTTTGATTTTTTAAAGCAGATGGATCTCAATTCTAAGGCTGTATTAGTATCAATTTAGTATATTATAAGGCTGTATTAGTATCAATTTAGTATATATTATAAGGCTGTATTAGTATCAATTTAATATATTATCAACTTAGTATACAAATGTAGAAAAAGCAGCAACTTCTTTATCAGAAAGAATCCTACTCATTCCATTTCTTAGCTGTGTAATCCTGGGCAGATTACTAAACCTCTCACAGCCTCAGTTTGCCCACATATATAAAGGAAATACTTGCCATTTATAGAAATGATACTATGATTAAATGAGAAAAGGTATATTGAGTGCCTAGCACACAACAGTCATTCTGTAATTATAGTTATTATTATTTTACTAAATAACCAAACAGTGGTTCATATTGTGTAGCTATATATGTCAACTTGAATGTGAGTCATAGATGTTTTACCGAAATGTCTGAGATACGTGCACAGACTGATGAGGCTGATGACTGAAGCTGCCTTAAATGTATCTCTTTCCTCTTGTGACATTTTTCACATTTAATTCCCCCTGAAGCAATATTTTGGGTAATGACCACCAACTGCCATAACCGTTTTGTCTGGCAACAGAATTTTATTTCTTTACTCTAGATTGTCCATGCTGCTCTGAGCAAGGGGATGCTTGCACCTCAGGGAGCAGGAGGATGGGCTTCCTTTCAAACAGCACTAGCTTCTGTCAGGTGAGGTCGGCATGGTGATTAAGAGAAACATCCTTCAACCCCTGTAATCTCTCCAGGAGAAATGAGAGGAGCCTCCTGCCAATTGTTAATGATAATGGTCTTATAATTCCAGCACCGCATTTTACCCAGGAGGATCCCAAATGCTTTACAGACCCTCAAATAGTTTCACCCACTCTTCACCCGCAAGCGTTAGGTGGGGTAAGCTTGAAAAGCCGCAGCCACTCCTGGGAACATTACCCTCCCATTTAAAAAAAAAAGTGCAAAAAAAAGTGTTTGATTAACTATAAAACATAGAGATGTAAGTGCTTTACTCATATGCTTTACTTAGTAGCTAATATAGGAGTAAGAAAAAGATAAAAAAAGTAGATTTGTGCTTTATATTATTTTCGATAAAAAAATTATTCATTTTATTGCTTTTAAGTATGGAACTCTCAAACAAGCATAAACTTATATTGCCAGGTCTTTGGTTTCTTAACCAATGGGTTTAAGGGACAAAAATTCTTAGAGTTAAAGTACTCATCAAAAAGAACAAAAGGTAGCTCTAAAATATGAAGTAAATTAAGGGGAAATTTATGCCGGGTTTATTAAAATAGTGGCTACATGCAGCTTCCTAGCCATACTTTTTCCAGATTATCTATGCCTATGTAACAAACAATCCCAAATCTGGTGGCTTAAAATAACAACCATTTCATTATATCCCATGATTTTGTGTATCACATTTGGGCAGAACATGGCTGGGCACTTCTGTTCCACATGGAATTGACTGGGGGAATTTCAGTGATACTTAGCTGGTGACTTGGACTGGTCTGGAGGGTCAAGGTCAGGTTCACTCTCATATCTGGGGTCTTGGCAAAAGGCTGGGAAACTGGGTTCAGCTGGGTTCCACTCCATGTAGTGTCGTGACCACACCCTGGGGTTTTTCTAGTAGAGTACTAAGGACATTTTACCTGGAGACCCAGATGGCCAAGAGGGGCGAAGAGCAAGTGTTTCAAGAGAGAAGACTGGAAACTGTCAGCCCATAAGGTCTGGACCCAGAGCTGCCACTTCCACTGTATTCTAGTGATCAAAGCAGTGACTCAACTCACTGGGATATGAGGAAATAAGACACACACATCAACTCTCAATGGGAGGAGTGTCAAAGACTTTGTGTCCTCTTTTGTTTTCAACTGACCGCACTTTAGTTGAATAAAAGCAGTTTGGGGCAAAAATTAATTAATGCATGAATCTTTGTACTTTATTCTGACTCTATTCTAGGAAGATGTTCTCTGTCAACTTCAACAACTTTGCACTTCAAGCTGTTCTGCAAGGCCGAATTCTGTGTCAACACCCCAAAAGCTATAGGCATGGATTCCCTGGGGACTTTTCTAGGAATCTATTAGCTGAGGCTAGGCACTGTGAGGGGCATGTCCTCTAGAGATTTTGTTCAATTTAGATTTTGATGTAACAAGAAGAGAAAACATTGGGCAAAATTTTCCCCCAGGAACAAGAGGAAAGACAATTCCAAAATGAGAGTGGAAGGGGAAATTTTTGCTACTGGATAGTTCTCTTCCCAGGACTGAGTTGGCTTTCAGGGCCCACTGGCAATAGCAGCAAAGAAGTGGACAACAAGTGGAAAGGTAATTCTTAATATTAGGGCGTCATTAAAACTGTTTGCACAGTATTTATTTTTATATGTGTATCTCTTTTGTTTTATTCTTTCCCCTTTTACTTATTAGATGCTTATTATCTTAAGCTCCTCACCATTCCATTTCTTCCTAACTTTCTAGTCCATTGCTTTATCTAAACCTTACCAATAAATGCTTGCTGCCATTCCTATCTCATTAATCTCCAGCTTGAAATAATCCCCATCATACACCTCCATAGTGTGAACCCCGAACAAGGGATTATTGAAAAGATCCTACATTGAAGAAATTGGATTTAAATTCTTTAGCAAGGCTTTGGCACTTACATGAGTGTTACTGAATGTAACTTACAACATTTCTCCCTTACCATATGTGCTGTTTAAATTTTCTGTTCTCCAACCTCTAAGTCTCTTGGGTGTCTCTGCTTGGCGAAAGCAAAGCCTTGTCCACTTCTAAGTACCTGGAAAATATAGTTTTGGTGTTTCATCTGAAGAAGGTAGGATTCACAATGGCTGAAATGGCAACTGATTTTAGATAGGTACATACGACAAGTGTTTATTCTAGTCCACTTGGTGACTGTCCCACACGTATACTTCCTCCACCATTGGTCTTCTTAATGACAATAACATCAACTACACACTCCAGTCTGGCATAATACAACTATCCCTCAAAAAGGAGAATATATTCTCTCCAAAAGGACAAGATTTAGTCTCATTATTTATTAATTGATTCTAGTATTTCTGGATGATGTTTATTCCTCCTCTATTGCAGTTTCAATCCCTTCTTGATTTTCTGTAATTTGTAATCCTAGATTATAAAGGTAGCCACTGTTAACACATCCTATTTGTTGAATTTTAACAAATCTAGGACATTTATTATTTGTAAAATGGATTATTATCAGTTATTCCACTTAAAAAAATAAACGCTGTTATTAAATGATAACGTGCTATTGCAAGATGTCATTGCATGTCGACAAGTGCAAACATGTACATATACACATTTCATAAATGTTAACATGTGAAAAAATAATAAAATAGAATAAAAATGAAGGAAAATTAATGAATATACACATATAATAATAAATATATATACATGACACGGCAAGAAAAAAAATATTGGATACCACAGTCCTCATTTCTGCAAAAGATCGAAGGCCATGATTAGTATCTAAACTTCCTCTTCAACTACCCAAGACACAATATTTTTCCCTATTTTTTTAATTTGAAAATTCAACGCTTAAGTTACTCTAAGTTGCTATAGGAGTTTCTAAACAGTAACTCTCAGTTTTTATACTTTTCTTATTGCAGACTGCTAATATCAGTTGGTGGATTTACATTGGGTCGGAAAACACACTTTGAAGAGTGTTGCTCAGTTTACCTCCATTTGCTCCTCGTGGATGTATATTATTTTAACCATGAATCTTGATGTTATTTTGTACACTTATTTCTACTGACTGGTATGGCCTCTTCATTACATGATTTTTTGTACAATAAATACTTTACCTAGGCAAAATTCTTCATCTGGTGTGAAGTCTTCATTCCTGAGGCATCTTAACTCAAAATGATTTAGCTTGCATATTGCTAGAGTTTACCATTAGTTTTTATCAATTTTAGAGCATCTCTGAGTTCCAGACATCTACCTTTCTTATACACTATTTGAATAAGTAATTCTATTTACTCCTGAGAGCCTGAATTAATTATTATAACCAACTCAGAAACTGTCTCCTCTTTTTTTTGGACTATTTGTCCAGTAGTGTGAATATTTAAAACTCCCAATTTCTAATGCAATGAAACTATCTTGAGTGCAACTATCACATTCAGATCAACAACATTAATAAGCAGTGCCCCAAAATATGGGGATGGGTTATAAAAATGTGAGTATGTCATTAAGTATAATAGTGAGAAAGCCACTCTCATGTTTACCCCTTGGTAAAAATTTTACCTTCCACAATAGATGAAGTCTGGCTACATGAAAAACACACTGTGTATTGTGTATTCATTTGGCGTATACACTACATCCTGTATGCAAGCACTCCAACTTCATTAAGAGCTGTCTCATTGATAGTACTTATACTGAATCTTCAATAGAATGTTCCATTTTTTATAAAACCATTTGCTTCTAAGTAATGGGGTTCATGTCATTATTCTTAAGTTCCATGAACATTAGCCATTTTCCCCACCTATTTTTTTATTAATATCATTTTCTTGTTCAGAAGTAACATTGAATGAGACACTGTTATGGTAAAAAAAAAAAAAGTCAACAATTTAATAAATCCTAGATAATGTTATTGGCAGAATTCCTAAGGGCAGGAAAGGAAAAATGGATATTCACACTAAACATTTATTCCATGGAAGAAAATCACTAACTCCTCCATGATGCAAGGGGCCCAGTGTATTCAGTCTGTCTTCAGATCAAGGCTAATAATATTTGGAACATTGTGCTGTGTGTGGAACTCAATGTTGGATTCTGGTGGCCAAATGAGTACACAGCATGTTTCTATCCAGGTTGGCCATGGTGAGGCAAAGTGTTTGGAATGGTTGGTGAAAGGACTGACATCCATAGAGCAAACCATCTTTTATTATGGAGAGCCTTCTTTAACGGGGGAGTGATTTGGGTGAGCATTCCAAGGGCATATAAACATACATACACACTGGTCTGATTCTGAGAGGTCTATTCTTATACTCTTTTCTCAAATGTTGTGAATTATCTAAGCTTTTCTTTTTAGGTCCAAGTGATTGACCAAATCATAAGCCAGTGATTGAGAAAAGGACTGTTATCGTTCATCTTCCAGCGTGACATCTAGACAAAAGAGTTTTGATTCTTCCCGCTAAGATTTTCCTTCCTCACTGTCTTTAAAGAACAACTCTGATAATGTTTCAGGGGCTTCTTCTTTAGGTAAGCTATGATTCTCTGTATTTACCTGTTTTTCTTATTTTCCATGTGAAAGTTTGCCTGTGACTTCAGTTTTGTGGTGAATCTAAAATAAGTTGTTTATTTTTAGTTTTTCAGCTTTTCTTCTGCAGTGTGGATGAAGTGATGACTTCTAAGCCCTTACAAGTCAGAATAAAAACTGAAAGTCTCTAGAATTTTTTGTTTGTTTTATTAGTTGTGATTATGAATTTATCTATTTATCACTTTATCTTTATATGTATATTTAAAGTTGTATTATTAGGTGGTATATCTGTAAATAGCTTCATTGTATCTTCTTTGTGCTTTTCTGGTAGTTTGATCCTTTCAATGTTATAAAATATTCTTTTCCCCTATGAAGATTCTTGCCTTAATGCCCATTTTGTTGTTTATTTGGTTTAGCTTTTTTATTTTCACATAAATACTTTTGCCTTTAGATTTAAAGTACTTTACTTTATGGCAGCATCTAGTTGCTTTTGTCAATATAGTCTGACAATATTAGTTTTTTACTAGAGATATTTTTAAAATTTATATTTAATATAATAATTGATAAATTTGGCTTTATATTTACCATATTATTATCTATCTTCCTGTCTGCCTTCTTTCAGTGTATATATTACACATAACAAAATTATATAATAATATAAATAAAATTATATTGAATAAATAATATTTATTTATTATTTATATAAAATTATATGGAATAAATAAACTTTATTTTACAAATGAAACAATAAAATTATATATATTACAGGTTTATTTTACTTATAAATGTAGATGCAAAATCATAAATAAACTACTAGCAAGCTGAAATTACTGATACATATATATACACTATATTTTTCAATATAATCAATTATTGAAATACCAATTACATATAAATATTTGTTTATAATACATATTATAAATGTTTATGTATATATAAGTATTTATTTGTTTTCTCTATATAAACAATTCCATACAAAGATGGTTTAATCTAACAAGAACTCAGTCAACTAAGAGCAGATCTACCTCTCCGTTAGAACAAATGAGAAGCCAGGTATTAATAGACCTTGCCCTGTGAACCAGCAGGTTAGGAAAGGGATGTGATAATTCTGAACTGAGATGTTTTAGGTACTTTTTTCTTAACGCATCTCTTCTTGGTTCTCTTGGTTACTCAGCCAAGGCTCATTAGGCAACCACAGTCAGCCGATCTTGTCTCCCTCCTTTGTTTTCCCCTTCTCCATCCTCTCGTTCTTTCTTGATGGGCTGATGTACTGCTCGCTATTTAGTATTGTTCATTTGGTCCTTCAAACACCATGATTTAGAATTTACGTTTTATTCGGCTCAAATATAAATACATTTAATTTGCAATAATGGGGTGAGAGTGATTTTTTTTTTTTAAATTATTTCTACATACCTTGACTCATTCTAATAAAATGATGCACAATTTAAGACTTCTTTCCCAAGACTTCACTTCTTTTTTTACTTCACTGCCAATGCTCAATAGGTGAAGAACCTCAAGTGTTTCCCTTTGAGTTTCCCATTGACATATAAACTTAGCAAATCTCACTTTCTAGCTCCCTCCTGTTGTCTAGTTTATTTCTGGATCTCTGCTACACTGAATCACACTATTAACCAAACAAAAACACTGAGACTCCTCTAATGTCATTCCCACTCCCTTAGCCTCCAACATTAAGTTAATCATTAAATCCTATAAATTCTTTCTTCTAAATATCACTTAAATCCTTCCTCTTTTCTTTAGTTCCACTGCTATTATCTAAGATCAGAAGGAACTGTAGACATGAGCCAATCTGGTCCATTGTTTATTTTTATATGGCCTGAAAGCTAAGAATGGGTTTTACATAAGTGGTTGAAAAACTCACTTCTTTCATATTATTCCAAATGATTCCATATTATCTTAGACTAATATTTTGTAACATGTAAAAGTTATATAAAATTCAAATTTCAGAATCCATAAATACAGGTTTATTGAAACACAGCTATACTCATTCATTTACATATTGTCTATGGTTGCTTTATACCAAAACAACAGAGTTGAATCACAACAGAGACCATATGGCCTGCAAAGAGCAAAATGTTTACTATCTGGATTTTTACAAAAAATGTTGCCAACCCCTACCTTAAATAATGTCCAAACATTTCTTGCCTAAATAATTTTTAAGAATCTTCTCATTGTTTTTTTTTGTCTCTAGAATCGGTCTCTTGATTTGTCTACCTCCATAAGAATTATCTTCTTAAGGCATATAATTGGGGAGACCATTCTCTTTTTCATAATTCTTCAATCATTTTCTAAAATCTCTATATATGAATTAAAATAAATAGTCAGTTTAGCCTATATTTTTCATCAGAGTATTATAAAAAATAAACTGTATTAGGTTTCTGATGTCTTACAAAATGGCTCTTTACTGGAAAGCTTACACATCTGCTAATGTCTAGCTAGGTACTGTATTATCTACTATCCTTAAACTATTCTTCAAAAGGTATAACTTGTTAATCAGCCAAAATTAACTCTATTTTTAATTGGGTTACTAAACGTTTGTGACAGAATCATGGAGTAACTTCATAAACAATAGTAATGAATATTTCAACATGATGTTCATTGTTGCTCATGGTTTTTCTACCAACATTTTAATAAGAAGATTGGATAGTTTCACACAGACTTCCTCTTCAGTATAACTGACTAAATTGTAAGACTCTTGGCAAATATGACTATATGTTAGAAACATAACACCTGAAACAAACTATTATGGTATCATTCTAGTTTTATTTAGCTGCTCAGAATGCCTCCAGATAATTGTTTGGTTTGCTCTGTAACTCAGAGCATAGCATGCCCCTGGGTGTCCAATTGAATGACATAAAGTTTCATAATTTTATCCTCAAGTCAGGAAATGTTTTAATTTCATTTCAATCTGCTTGATGCCAAATATACTAAAATGTAATCTCGATGTTAAAAAAACATGGCAAAAATTAATAGGAAATAAGAGAGAAAAAAGCCAGCAACATGCTGATGACAAAGTTCTTAGGTGATATTTCTGAATAGTCTATTAGATGATAGTTGGATTGTTCTTCCATTAAAAAAGCTGTCTATTCAGTCTCTCAATTAACACTTCAGCAGACTATTTATATATTTTGTCATAACCTGGATCACTACTGCCTGTGATTTAATGAAGTACACAGCATATAGCAATATAATATACAATATATTGAGGCTTGTTTTTTCCCGAGGCAGGGATGTTATTCAGCATCTCCATACCTTTATTGTGATGAGGAAGCTCCACTCTATGAGGAGATCCATACTTTCAGCAGCCTAAACTTGCAGCCTGACAAATTATTTTTAGTTTACTCATTTAACTCATAGAGAGGATTGAGAAACCTATCTCATTAACTAAAGAATGAAAAAAAAGCTTTCTTTTTTCAAAAAATTCATAATTTAGTAGAAAAGAATAATGAATAAAACTATCATACAAAATTAACCATGTGTATTGGTGCATACAGAGGAATTTATTTGAGAAATACAGCATGAGAATGATTAATAGTAACAGTGAAATATTTATAGAGCTTACAATAAAGGCAGCTTAAAAGTGGCTTTTAAAATTTAAAATTACTATTGTACTGAGTACTAAATACTGAGTCTACAGTATTTAGCACATGTAATAAAAGCTAATATTTATTCAATACCTACTATATGACAGGTTGACAATAATAGGCTATGTATGGCAGGCTAATCACTTAACATATATGAACTCACTGATAATGGTGTTATTTTGTCCCCATTATTATCCTTATTTTACAGATGAGGCAATCAGAGTACAAAGCTATTAAGTAGTAGAGAAAGAATATAAACCCAACTGTCTGGCTCAAAGAAGCATATTTTTAACCATTTCTAAATACATTCTCTCTAGTAAATGTTTGTTATATATGTATTCATTAAATGAATGAATGAATCATTTAATAATTCATTAATGAATGAATTAGTTAAATAATGAATGCCCAATAAAAAAACAAATAAGGAGATCTGGAAATGATTAAGTTGATTTTATTTAAAAATGTACACTATAGATTATGTGGGATTAAAAAGCAAACCTCTACTTTAGGGAAAGGACTACATGGTTTAGTTAATCTGTCAAATTAGATTAAAATAAAGAATAAATCAAAAAATAACCACAATTTCCCTTATGTTTTGTGTCTCAAACATAGAACATGGTAAAGACTTTTCCACATGATTACTTTCCTCACAAGTGGCGAAGGAAACTAGCTGCCTCTCAATATTTATATTCTTGCACTTATCCATAATTATGTGTAATTCTTTGGCCAAATGCTATGAAAGATAACAAAACTTTCATCTTTGAGACTTGTTATTCTTTTAAATTTGCATGACTACATATAAGAATACTAATTAGATTGATATAAAACTGATGGCAATGCCCAAGTGCATAAGTATTGATTGATACATAATAGCATCCACTAAAAGAAACTAATGAGTCAGAATGATTCCCAGAACAGAGCATACAGAGCTATTAAAAAACTTACTCATGTAAATGAAGGATGGATTAGTTTAAGCAATTGCTGTAAAGTTTATAATGAGCCATTTACATTAATCATACTTATATTTCTTGTAATAAATAAAATATTTTGTATTTAATTTTTAAAAAATAGTTCAATTTTATACCTGTAATGATTTTATTTTTTATAAGTAGGGTGAAAATTGGACCCATATGAAATTAAATTTTTCCGAGGATCTACAAAAAATTTTTTTTAACTTAAAGTTTTATAATTAGAAATTTAAGACAGATGTTCTTGACTGCCTATAAGCATACCAAGTTATGTTTATTCAATGAGGTTTAATACCAGGAAGAACAATCCAGTGATTCTTGAGGTCGGAGTTTTGAATTAATGATAGTTTTAAATGTAAATCAGTCAGTTTGTTTATTGGTAAATGAGAGATCTTAGAATACTTAAATTAAAAATTAAAACATACAAGTAGATAGATGTTAGGGAAACACCGAGAAGAAAGAAATAAGGGAATAAAACTCCACTTGGTATCTTTAAGTGATCTCAAAACGTACTTTCTAAACAACTGCAGGCCTAAATACTTTAACTAAATCTGTCTTTTCTTTTAATCATTTCAACCAAGGAATGAAAAGTTTATTTCTTTTTGTTACTAAAAATTTTAGCAAACATTTTTGGATAACTAGATGATTCTCTAATGTTCTAAGCGATTCAAAGAGCTTTTTATAATTAAATATTAAATCAATGAACCAATAGTTTAAATTTATAAAATTAAGTGATTATCCTGACAAATTTTTTTTTTCAGCAATAAGAATTTTTTCAAATTGTTATAGTAGATGCTAACATTAACTTATGGGTACATATTCACATTTTACTCTCCAGCTCTTTTGAAATAAAGGTGTGATTTTAAAAATTGATTATATAGGGTATTCTTAATATTCTGAATATAAAATTAATCTGCTTATTAAAATTAGACTGTAGAGAAAAATCTTTAAAATAAAGCAAAAATATCAGGGAAGATTCTGAAGAAAACCATGATTAAAATTTTGATAGATATATTTTCCAAATCTTTATGTATATAAAATAACAAAACAGGATCACTTTATATATGCTATTTTAAGAGTGCTTAATTATTGTTTATAAATGTATTTCATAACTATTTTTTAGTATAAAAATAGAATTGATTTTTGTATATTGATCTTACAGTCCCCATGTTAAATTAACTTGTGAATCCTTATAATTTGTATACAAATTACATCATTTTATTTATATAGAATTCTTTGAATTAAGACAATTTAAAATTTTCCTTACCTTTAAATTTTTTTTCTTATACTGTCTATGTGACTTTGGATTCAATGTTGAATGGAAATGGTGATGTCAGATATTGTCTTATTACCAATTTTAAATGTCTCAGATATTTCACTATCTATAAAAATACTGTTTTTAAAAAACTTACAAATATATATTAAATTTCATCAAATGGTTTTTCCTGCACCTATGGAAATAATCATATTGTATTTCTTTAAGTTTTTATATTGTAAATAGTACATTATAGGTGTTCTAATGCTAAACACATCTGTATTTTGGTAATAGTCACTACTTGATCATAGTCAATTATCATTATAAAGTTATGTTTTCTTAGAGATGACACAAATTATTTCAAAATTCTTTTAAATAGATTGTAAGCACCAGGCAGCAACTAACTCAGGGCAGCAACTAACTCAGGGCTTCAATCTTTGAGAAAGAAAACATCTGAGGTGAGCCCACAGTTCACCCTGACTTTCTCCATAAAAGTATTTTCCAAATTGTGATGCAGGTAACAGAGGCCAAGCAGAGAGTGACAGTCTCACTGGATGGAGGAAACAGAGAGCAGAATTCAGGGTTGCCAAGGCTGCTGGGATTTAGGGCCAGAATACCTTAGGGGAGGGAGCTGCATATGAGGAGTCCCAGAATATGCATTAAATATCTTCTTTGGCTGACTTTTAAGTTGCACATGCCCAGAGTAAGACTCTAAGAGACTTAGCAGAGTATAACTAAGGAAGGCTAGAGTGCTTTGCAGAGTTGCAGGGAGATGTATCAGTCAGAAGAGAGAGCCACTCACCACTAAGAGTAAGTGCTACACCCTAGGAAAGAGAGCAAAAATCCTAATAAAGCCTAACAACAAGGTATAGCAAGTTGAGGTGATAAACAATAATTTAATTGCCTGTCAGAAAAAAAGAAACTTCATACTCTTTAGAGGAAGATAAAATAATCTAATGTCTCCAAAATGAATCATCCAAGTTATGTAGCATGTAATTTAAAAAGTATAATCTAAAGATAAATAAATTTTTTTTATTAATTAAGCAATAAAATAACCAATAGAAGCACAGACAAGATCAAGATACTGGAGTTAGCAGAAAAGGACTAAAAAAATCTATGATTAATATGTTAAAGATGATAGAGTAAAACATGGAAAAATTAAGTAAAAGTTGAAGGATTTCAACAGAAAATTGAAATATGTTAAAAATCAAACATTCCAAAATTTAAAATATAGTATCTATAATTATATTCTCATGAGTGGGTTTCACAGAAGACCGGAGAAAGCTGAGAAAGAACTAGAATTTAGGCAACAACCATTATTCAACTAAAGCATAGAAAGGAAAAAAATTAATAAAATTAAATACAATATAAAAGATGCTAAAAACATCTAATATGTGTGATTGAAGTGCCAATATGGAAGAGAGAGAATTGTACCAAAGCTGTAGTTGAAGAAAAATGGCTGAGTAGTTTCAAAAACTGACGTATTCAAACAAACAAACAAAAACACCAAGCACAATGACTTCAAAGAAAACCACACACCAGTATATCATAATCAAAGAGAAAATCTTGGAAACAGCTAGAGAATAAAAAGGTGTTACCTTCAATGATGCAAGGTAAAATCATTAGCAGAACTCTAGAAGTCAGAAAATATTGAATGAAAAGATTTCAAGCCAGAAGATAATAGAAAGACTTTTTTACACTGAAAGAAAAACCCACCATCCTAGAAAGAAGGAAAACAGCTCTTTTGGATCAGTTGCTCAGGGGAAAGATCATGTCTTCAGGTCTCCAGGTATTCAAGCATCAAGGGAATAATTTACAATATAATGAGTTGGGTCGGTACCAGGCATAAGAATCAATGAGATATTTTAATAATTATTTTATAAATAACTATGTAGTATTAATCTATGAAGAAGAGTCAAAGAGTTATCCTGTCCTTCAATTTCACTCTCTTCCTTTATTCACTCCTCCATCAAGCACTCAGCACTGACCTACAGTGCTAGTTTCCAAATATTCTTCATCATAGTCTCTCTCTTGGACCTGTTCCTCTCTCATAAGTTGACCTATACTATAGGTATGCTTTAACTTTCCATTTCTGTTATCTGTAGGCTAATTTGGCCTTGAGTACATTACTTGATGTATTTCCCTTCCCAAATGAAATATAAATTAACAAAGACTTCTTTAGACAATTTATTAGCCTTTAGTAATAGGAGTTTTCAAAAAATGACATACTAGTGAGAAGAATATTATAAGACAAAAAGGCTTCTAAGCTTGAGAATGACATGACTGCATACACTTTTTGTTGTGGTAAAATGTGCATAACATGAAATTTACCATTTTAACTTTTCAAAGTGACAATTCAGTGTTAAATACATTCAAATTTTTGTGCTATTGTCACCGCCATTTATTCCCGGAACTTATTCATCTTTCCAAAGTGAAATTCCCACATTTATATTTTTGATGAATTTTGATGGTGGTTTAGGGATGATGTGAAGTAAGGGCTTTTTGGAGACAGACTGGTTTGAAAGCTCATTTGAGAGCTGAGACAGTGGGTAATGAGCATTGGTATAGGGTAATGGAAAGTGAGGTGAGATAAGAAGAGATATATTTCTAAGATAGGATTGGCATGATGTGACTGATTGTGCTGAATAAAGAAAAAATATTTGCCAAGGAAATTGATGACATTTCTTGTTTGGACAACTGGATAGATGGCAATGTCATTAATTCACAGACCCAGAATGCAGGGGCATGGATAATAGGACAAAAATAATAAGTAGAGGACACTGTGTTTCTGGGGCCTAAGGGCTATCTATGTAGAGAGCTAAGGGATGGTCATAGATTTAAAGGTCATGCCATAAAAATGAAGACTGGAATCTTTTAAAGAGTTGTCATCATTCACTATATGAAAATAGATATGAATTAAGAAAAATAACCAGAAAATAATAGGAAAAAATAACAAGTATGTTTTTATGCAAAGAATTCCTGCCACTCATCTGAAAATAAGAAACCAAATAGAAAAATGGTTTTAAAATATCAAATAGGGTATGCAAGGAAACAGAAATGCTATGCCCTATTAATGGGACCATTGAGGGCTCATCTATTAATGCCCTAGAACCTCTGCTCCTGGTTTATAATCTAGAGAAATTCTCACTCAAGATAAGGGTCATGGACCCAGATGTTCCTTGGCTTTGTTTGTGATAGCAGAGAGTTGGAGGCTATGTAGAGAGCTATTACTGGAAGAATGGACAAATAAGATATGGCAGATGCTCACCATGAGATACTATGTAGCAGTTACAGGCAATAAACAGGATGTATGCCCAACAACATATATAGATTTTGAAAATATAGTACTTAGAAAGAAAAATAAGAAACAGAATGAAGTCTCTAGCCCAATGTATGTATGTATGTATGTATGTATGTATGTATGTATGTATGTATTACCAGAAGACTCAAAAATTTAATTTTCCAGTGTTTCTCTCCACAGAAATCTTATAGTAAAAGGCAAAGATTTATTTGCTCTGAAGAGAAGTAAGAGCACAGCCCAATGTATCTTATGTAAGTAAATACAGTCCAAACAATAACACTACATATTCCCCAAGGATAAATACTGATTCAAGTTAACAGATGAACTCATTAGCAAGGATTCCTGTTGGGGGAGGTGAATGGAAGTAGAAAATGGAATTAAAAGAATAAATAAAACATGAAAGTGATAATGTGACTCGCATAGAGGAGTATGATAAATTCAACCGTTTTATATCTGAGAGAAATATGTGGTAAACTAATACATATGGGTTCAATGGCAAAGTTTATGAAATTTTACTTTCTCATTTTTGTCATTGTTCTCACCTATGGTCTAAGTTTTTTTTCTTAGAGATACAAAGTGATGAATACAGTAAAGGGCTTAGGATTCAGTCATTCCTAAGTTAAAATTCTAGCTCCACATAATTATTAATTTAATTTTTCAGTACAAGTCATTTTCTTAGGCTCTTAGTCTCAATGTTTTCATCTCTAACCTGATGCTAATGATATGAAATAGAGTTTTATGAATACTAAATGAGAGAAGACAGGTAAAGTACTTAGTGTAGTGTCTGGCATATATAACTGTCCAGCATGTTACTAGTAGTTGTTTTTATTATACTAAAAACCTCAGTGACTTTCTGTTACTCACTTTTATTCTTCTCCTTTTTAATCAATAACTTAGATAAAACAGTGACACCATCCTTGTCAAGTTGAGAGACAACACAAAGTTGAGAGGGCAGAATTAGATCTCAGCCCACAAACCAAAATGATAAACTGATGTGAACAAGATAATACATACCATGGATTAACAAAATTGAGTAAGAAGGCAAATCCAGAGTAATAAGACCTGAATAAAAGAAACATGTAAAAAAAATACTCTAAGAGTTTAAGGACAATATGAGCATAGAAAACAATGAGGTTGCTGAAAGAGCCAACATGTTCTTAGATTAAATCTGTAGAATTTGACCATGTGATTTAACCATATGTGGTCCAGCATCTGGTAGATTCCCGCTCCAATTGATAAGTCAGATGTTCTCAGAGACAGTTCTCATTTCTGGGGATCAGACTTTGAGAGGAAGGGTACCCAACCAAAGACTATTTGGAAGAAAAGGAGGAGAGAAGGTAGAAGGACTAGAAACCACCAGAAGAACTACTGAAAGAAATGAAAATATTGTACTTAGAGAAAGAAAGTCGTGGTAGGGAGAATAAAAGCTGTCTTCAAAATCATGTGGAAAGGATCGACTCCCTCACATGGCCCCACTCACTACAGTTAGTTGGACTTTCATAGGGGCAGATTTCAGCTCAGCTAATGAGCATATTTCTGCTATTCCAAACTGATTGACTGGGGAGGGCAGCTGCGCAGGACAGCAGAAGTCAATTGTGCAGCCACTTAGGCAGAATCCAACAATTCCCATACCTAGGAATGTTATCCAGGAGATTCCCAGATAAAATAGAGGATTGTCCTGAATAAACCTGTAAGGCCTTCCACTTCCAACTCTGAGGTTCCAAAATTCATTTTCAGGAGTTTATCAAGTGCCAGCATCCAGAAACTTTCAGGTAGAATATGTGTCTAAGATTGCAATCTTAATTAGCATAAGGTTTTGATATAGTTTTTTAGGATACAAATGTTTCATGAACCAAGAATACCTACTTATTTTCCAACTACTCCCATTCCCGGAATAGTACCCACTAAATTATACCAATTGCTTTTTCTCTCAAAATTTTCATTTGTGCTTTACTAACATTTAATATTTGTTTTTTCTTGTCAGTCCACCAAAGATGGATTGTTGAATGTAATTTGTTTGGTTTCACTAAGCTATAACTTCAATGAAGTTATTAGATGCAATGAGATTTCTGAACTATTTATGATCAAGTGGTTTGTTAATTCTAATTCCTAAACCTCTTCCTTCCCCATTGCCACCTATTTTTCCAAATGGGAGTGGGAAGAGAGATTACTTCAGGAAGCCATGACCACTTGCTTTTATGCCTTTTCTGAAATTTTTCTTCGGAGAGTTGTTTCATAGCTGAGCCAAATAAGCCATGCATGACAGATATGGTAGAACTGGCCTCAGGGAAAAAGTGTGCTGTCCATGCTGGTTGACAATTTCCACAGTACTCTCAGCTGAGAGACTAAGCAGTCTGAGAGCAGAGCCTTGTCTTATACATCTTTGTGTCCCTCTAAGCTTCCAGCACAGCCCCTGGTGCATAGTAGGCAGACAATATGTTTACTGCCTGAGCAAATGAATTAGTGAATATGAATAAATGAATGAATGGATGATGGTGGACAGATGGCACTAAGGGAGAATCTGCTTTATGCTTTAAGTTAAGTATGTCAGGTTCAGCTCCAGGTCCTGAGCTACACTTCTGCCCCTCGCCAGAACAACTCCCCTCTGTGGAGCTTGATGATCACGGTGCCTGTGGGTAGAATGCATTCCGGGGAGATGATAGCTGCCTGATATGAGAGATGATATCAGAGATTAGTTAACCGTATGGGCTTTGTCCCAGGGGAGGTGTGTGAAATGAATCAGATTAAACAAAATTGATAATGTGAATGCTTAATCAAACAGACAAAGGTAGTCTGCGCAGCTAATTAGGGGCAAATAGAGCGTCCCTCTTGTACCTCATTTAACTGACAAATTGTGCAGACAGTTTTAATGGGAGTCTGTTTAGCAAAGAGAAGGCTGTATAGTTGACAGCTTGGCAAAATGTGGTTTCTGTAACACCACATGATGCTTATGGAAATTAGCCTGGTGCAGCTGAGCTCAGCACAGTCCTGGGCTGTGCAAAGCAAAACAGACCTTTCACAGACCACTGGCCATGGCACTCTTAAAGGTAAAGAATTCATTTTTAGTATTTAGGAAAGTCAAAGGGTTTCAACTCTGGACATTAAGTGAAATCCAGTATTACCAAACCCAGTACAGAAGTTGAAAAGTAATATGAGAGGGACTTTCTGATGAGAGAAGCAGAATTACCATTCAGACAAATGAAGAACTGTAAAATTTTGCAGCTAGAAGAACTGACTTCTTCTAAACAAGGCAACTTCTGGAGAACAGAATGACCCAAGAATAAAGATAATTTGTTCACATGTAGCTTCAAAAGTTTTAGATAAATTGTACCAGGATCTCCCAGCATTTTCAGCGTGCTCTAACCATCATCTCAGCTTGTCATCCTCTTACTTCTGTTGTCTCCCAAACCTCAATAGTCCCTGTTTTCTTCTCTTTTTCCAAGTGAAGTTCCTTCCTCCTCTAAACGTACATGTCTTTGGACTTGCCATATTGTTGGCGAGTGTGAGAGAATTTCTCAGAGCAAGAGTTCTTTCAGGAGGAGAGAGCACATTCAGCTTGTGATGCTTGCCCAGGTTTCCAGGGAACAGCGTTCTCATGAGCCTGTCCAGGAGGAGTCAAACTCGAGGCCCCACTGGCCACACCTGTCGTGAACAGCTTCATTTTGGAAAAGAATAAACCTGGGGCGAGTGTGAGACTGGGGGCTGTCAGGGCTCTCCTGTGAGAGTGGCTTCCCTAATGCTGTGTGCAGTGCTTGCTTTCATGGCAGCGGGCGTACCAGAGACAAATGGAGTCACAAGGTTTGCCTTAGCCTGTGTGCAGCCCCAGGATGTCATTGTCTGAACGCAGGAACTGAAACCTGAGTTTGGATCCACATTGTGGAATTGAACTCCCTCTTCGGGTTCCCAAGTGTGTGGCTCAGTTTCCACCCACTACAGGGAATAAGGCCATGCATGAAGAGCGTTCATTTAATGAAGTGATTTTTGTGAATCACTCCACCAGTCAGACATGGTCCCTTCCGGAAAACGAACAGTTTTGCATAAAATGGTCCATTAGTGTCAATGAAGAGGGTCTGACCTCCTTGGGCTCCTCTGAAAGCCTGGTCAAGTGGAACCACTGAGTCGTGTTTGGACTGGAAGAAGATGTCTCTACCACAGGAGGTTTTGCTCTACATTATTATGCAGTAAATGCAAAACCAAGAGAAATTACACTTTCGATTTGCAAAAGTATAATTTTAGCAAAGTTGGATAAGTACTTGAACACACCCAAATACACATGATTTTTAAAAAAATTATGGCAACTAGTCTGTTTATTAATTTAAAATATTTTAAATCCACAGAATGTTTTTTTTTTATCACAGCAAAACCATACACACACACACACACACACACACACACACACACACACACAAACTCAAAACTGTATTGGTGCTAACAGGAATCACATTTATTTTTCACTTTTTGCTCTGAGGTTTGGCTTTTGCTTTTTTGAGCAATACATCAATAGAAGCAATTGGGGATTTGGCAACACATTTGCTGGCAAAATGGGTAATGTTATTTGGAGTCACTTTGAAAACAACTCCTGGATCTTCATTATTTACTATGTTTAGATTTACTAAATTATTTCCTTCTAAGAGAAAAAAATTTAATAATAAAAAGAATTTATGAAAGAAAAGTGAAGAGATCCTACAAAGCAAAAAATTACTCATAATATCCTATAGGGAATTCATCTGTGTCCAAGAAATTAGCATTGTCTTCTACTTTTGGCAACAGGACCATGATCGGAATCTGTTTCACGTCTATGAAACCTTGCAAATATTCTGATTCCTAGGATTTTAACCTTGTTTAGGGATCAGTATCGTATGATGGACAGAGATTATTTTACAAAGACATTAATCTAACTATTCCTGCCCAGAAAAACTGAAATATCGAAGCAATTGTTTTTAATTTAAAAAAAAAAATACAGAGGAAATAAAATGTCACATTTTGATTAGATTTTTATATTATTTACATAGTTCTGCCAATCAGTTTTATACTTCAATTTACCCATGTTAACAGCAAAGACTTTTGTAGATACTTCCTCTTTTGAGAAAATAATACAGTCATTTGTAATTTAAAAACAGTAGAAAGAGGTTCAAGACTGAAGGAGGACTTAGAAACCTAAATTATTCAAATTTATGGGCCAGGATTGCATACTCACTGGACGTTAGCTCAACCTAGATCAGGTGAGATCTGTCTCCATAGATCTACCTCAAGACGCAACTTCATGACAGATTTTTTTCATTCCATTCCCTTCAGTGACTTGCCTACAGGGCCCTTCTTGATTAAACTACCACCATTCAAAGTGAAATGGGGAAGAGTTAATTACTAAGGGAATGTTGCTTGCATACAAGTAATCCATAACATTCAGGCCTCTCCAAACCCTTTTGGGGCCTAGATGATTAGGCTGCACAATTCAAAGAAAACAGCTTCACCACTAAGGTTGCTTGACCTTACCAGCCAGACCTGGTCATTGTATGGGAGTGCATCTCTAAACCCTGAAGAAAGTCCAGAGATTGAGAGGGAAGAAGGGAAGGTAACTACAAGTAGAATCAGGGAAATGAATGATTGCCAAGGTCAGGCCAGAAGTCCATAGTTAAAGATGCACTGGACAGCATGAGCAAGACTAAAACTGGATTACTAAAAAATGAAAAAGGAGAAAGGCTTTCTGGACTCAGGCAAAGTAAGATTGGAAAACTGTATTTTGCCTTGCATCAACATTTCCATCTTTCTCTCTGGGCACTGCTGCTAAAAAAAAAAAGAAAAAAAGAAAGGAAAGGGAAGGGAAGGGAAGGGAAGGGAAGAAAAGGGAAGGGAAGGGAAGGGAAGAAAAGGGAAGGGAAGGGAAGGGAAGGGAAGAAAAGGGAAGAGAAAGGAAGAAAAGGGAAGGGAAGGGAAGGGAAGGGAAGGGAAGGGAAGGGAAGGAAAAAGACATAATTATTTGATAATTCAGGCCAAATTTTTCCCTCTATCTTTCACCACTATTTTATGTCATCCATCTCTACATTTCTGAGAGTGATTCTAGCTGTATTAATCTGATCTCTGTTTATCATATTAAGTATCTGGCAATTTGTTGCTTCTACCATTTTTGATGTTAGTTCCACGGTAACTGTTTTCCACTCTAGATCTTAAGTCTGTGTTTTTACAATGGCAAAATACTTAGATGGCAGAGCAGAAATTCAGGCATTCTTCACAGCGTTTTTTTCTTTAATGATCAAGTAACAGTTTACTTTCTCTATACAAATTTAGGAAACATATGAACTTAAGCTATTTGTGACAACATGTAGTCACAGCACTTGGCATTTAGTTAGTTAGAAACTATAGGTTCTATTAACAAGTAATAACAAGTTGTTGCATTTTACAGTTTAATTTCAAATTCTGAATTATTAGCTGATGTTTGTTACAAAGGTATAAAAATAAACATATGCTTCTTAAAATGTTTTTGAGCCAAATAATTTTTAAATAATTACTAAGTGAAAAAACTTATAGAAAGAGTTAACTTAATCTGTTCCTTCATATCTGTTTGGTGAAATGTTGTTTCAAATTTCATCTTTAGAACTTATTTAATGACAAAGTTAATATTTATTTCAGAGAAAAATTATTTAATTATTATTAGTATTCTGTAAAAACTATAATTATTTGATCAAATACATTTTTTTCTTTTACTTTTTACAGTCAGTCCATAGTTGCTCCTAAAAAATTTTTAAAACTTGTGTAAAAGTTTTTATGGGGATATGTAATTCAGCAGTCAGCTCTGATACTAATGAGTACTATCAAATAGTGTTACTGCCCTTCTTAAGGCCTTAAATCCTCTTCCACCACCTGAAATGACAAGCTATTCTATCACCTGGATAGCCTCCAACTGTTATTCTTCTATATCATTGTTTCTGAGGGAGAATGAAGGAGGGAGAATGAAGGAGGGAGAATGAAAAGAATTTAGAAAGCTAGAAAATTCACTTTATTAAATAGCAAAAAGAAATAATAAGTAAAATAAATTTATTTATTCTTATCCTTTTCTTTTTCCTTCTAACTTTTGGATGCTTCACTGTTTCTGTCATTAGCAAATCAGAAGTTTTCCTGGACCACTTCATCAACATGGTACAACGGAAGTGGGAGTGTACAACCAGTCACTGTCTACACAGTGCTGCTTGAGTTAATTGATAAACCTCTCCTTTTCATTAGTAGTGCTAGCCTTCTGTCTACAGCCACACAGCCTACTGCTCCTGCAAGGCTTTGAGATTTCCTTGTGGAATTCTAGCAGATATTGGAAATTGTGGTGGCAAATTAGCAGGGGCCACAAACCAGAAGTGACAGCTCCAGTACCCTGATGGTGGGAATGTAGCAATCCCTTGCCCATAGCAATTGGCCAGGCTTATCATATGGACTAATCACAACAGATCTGGGGAAATAATGGGCACCAGATGTTATCGCTTTGTAGGCTTGAGCTCTCCAGAGATTACAGCCATGATAGGAAAGCCCCCTGAAAACAGGAACGCAATTCTGTCGCTTATTAATCAAACAGAGAGGCTGGGTGTGATCTACTCCATCCTCAGTGCTATGGTTTCTCTCTGCTACATTGATGAATAGAGAAAATAGTTTCTGTGTGTGAGTGAGAGAGACAGACAGCAGACAGACAGACAGACAGACAAATGCAGAGACAGAGACCGGTGACAGAAGTGGGGTGGGAGAGAGAGAACTTAAACGTGTCTATCACACACATACACATCCAATTCAATTTATTATCTATAAGGATTTTTCTTGGTTCAATTGTATGCAGTATTGACATATCAGGGAGGACTTTCTTAATTTGATCTTTTATTTTTCTCTATTTTATTAATTAAAATTACCCTCAACTTTTAAAAGATTATGTATTTTTAGCACATAAATAGGCCCCAGTGATGAAGCAAATTCTCATTCTTATTAGTCTTCTTAACAATCCTCCATGGATATTCCTGTGATACCACAGACTTAGCTCATTAGAACTGATGGGGTTCAGGAATATACTATTCCCAAATATGGCACCTTGGCATATTGAATATTTTAAGCTGAAGGAGTTTGAGAAACAGCAGAAACAGGAAGGTCCTTCTGATCTTTACCACACCCTTGTCTCTGAAGCAGGTTATAAGACACTCATGTGAAAGGTCCCCTCTCTGTATCTGGAGGAAAAGAGCATTCTTATCTCTAAGACAGAGAGACACTGAGAACAAACAGGACTTGCTAAGTGTTTACTACACTAGTTTACTACACTTACCTCATACTCCCTAACCTACCATATTTCATATTCCTCTATGACAGTGTATTCTGTCAAACCTGGCACAAAAACACTCGGGTTTAACTGTTTCTTTGGGTCTTTATTTCCTTAAGAAGGTTCCCATGTCACATAAAACTTATATTAAATAAATTTGAATGTTTTTCTCCTGTTAACTTGTCTTTGTCAGTTTAATTTTCAGACCCAGCCAGGGACACTAAGACGATTTAAGAAAAATTTTTTTCTTCCCTAGAAAACCAAATCCATTCTTTCCCCCCAAGCCATTCCTAGTTCTGCATACTGTGGTCCTACTTAGTTGAAGGCCATCACCATTTGTGGTCCTACTTAGTTGAAGGCCATCACCATTCTCCTACTTATCTAGACCAAAAAACTTGATGTCATCATGTACTTAATCTTTTTCTCAGCCCTTACATTGTCTATCTCCAAAAGGTAGAGTTGTCTTGAATTTAGCACACTTTCTCTGTCTCTGTCTCTCCTGTTAGTTTCTTTTCTTTCCCACTGCCACTGTCCTGGTTCAGTTTCACATTGTTGCATTTGTAAAGTATACTCTAACCTCCAGCATGGCTTCGTTTCCCATCCCCATCCAGCCTACTATCTGACCCCTAGTTGCTTCAGTAGCTTTGCATTACTGTGTGGGCCCTATGCTCTGGCCGTGCCAATCTCTTGGAGATTCTGTCTCTTGGTACTCTTTTGAACTTTGCTCTGCATTTGTCTGTGTTAAAAGGGGTGGAAGGCAAGACAGGAGACAAGAAACAGTTTGGAGGCTGTTGGAAATCTTTGAGAGAGAAGAAAACAGGCCTTGACCAAAAACACTGAATAGTTAAAATAGAGAGAAAAAGGATGGGTTTTGGAGATGAGCTGACACAACTAATATTCAAGTTACCCTTATGCTTTCTGGGTGTCAAGTGCACACTCTGTTAGATGGTAATAATAACTACATTAATAATACCAGTACCTGACACCCACATAGTGTTTACTATGGGCCAAATACTGTCTGAAGGTCTTCAGAATATATATCAACTCATTTAATCTTTAAAATAACCTTATGAAGTAGGTTCAATTATTATTGCTAATTTTAAAAACATTTTGCTATCAAAAATTTTAAACTTTCGAAAAATTCAAAGTGGTAAGAATGATATTATAAGCTTTTGTATATCAACAATCCAACTCAACAATTGTCCACTCATAACCAATTTTGGTTTACCTAGTTACTGCTACTATACCCTCTTCCCCAATTTCTGAAGCAAATCCCAAGTATTATTTCATCCATTTTAGCTCCATTTTAAAGATGAGGAAACTGAGGCATGGAAAAATTAACTTGTCTGAGTAAGTGGTAGAGCTCATATCTGAACCCATGGTTTGCTACTGGCAGTCATCTGAACATCTGCATTGATGCTGATGCCCCAATTGGCTGGCAATCTTCCAATAGCTTAGATTGTACCAAGGCAGGAGACCCTCAGCAACCAACAGTCACTGAAATAAAAAGTGACTTCTGTGGATCCCTATTAGAGCTTTTGGCAGGAGGAGTAATGAAACAAAAAAAGCCCTGACTTTCTTCTCATTCATGCCACATCTTTTCTGTGTCCTCTGTCCTCATCTTCTAACAATAAGAAAAGATTTCGAAACTAGCCCTCAAGGGCCACAAAAGTCTCTTTCACATTGTCAACCTCTTCCTTGTTGATGACCTAATTAAGCAATGACTTACTGCCCTAGGTATTCTGTGTTTCTTTCAGAGACTTCCAGTGAGGTGGGAGAGTGAGATGAAGGTGAGGGCTGGGGAGATAAAAATCTAGTGCAAGAGCGGATGTCTAATGACTCGACAAAAAAAAAAGACCAGGTCCCTGGGTGTCCCTGAAAACACAGCCAATTGGTAGTGCTTTATCAGTTAATCTGAAAGTGTTGCCTAAACCCTATGTTATGTTGAGCACCCAATTTACAGCTGTCTAATAGATCACAGTCAGTCATTTTAAGGTAAGGTGCTGGTTCTCATGTAAATTTGTAACACATGGTTCCATTTACCTCACAATAACTTAGAGCTAGAAGGGAGTTACAGACATTTCAACCAACGTTTCCAGTCCTTAAGTGTTTGAAGCAGATTATTTAAAGCTAATAGAGACATTCATATAGGCCTTACAAAATTAGAATCTGTGATTGTTTGAAAATGTGCCTGGAATAAAGTTTAACTTGATATTTTCTGTAAAAGGAAAATTTACCACCTGCATTGATAATGTAAACAATACTGAAGGGAGCATTCTCCAGGTAATTATGAAAGTAAACTGTTCTCAAACAACCTTAGCAGAAATGCTCATTTATATACAATTGATGTTTCACAATCAGATTTTATCTGTTGCTAAGATTATCCTCTAGTCAATAAAACTAGTTTCTTAGGAGCCACCCCTAGAGAAGATTCAAGTTCTGCTACTGTTGTGTCCTTGAAAGTAATAAAGGTTCATTTCTTTCGAAGTGCTTTATAATTAGACTTTAACCTAGTTTAGCTAGAACTTCGCAAAAAAAAAAAAAGTGTTCTTGTCAGTGAGGCTTACTGTTATATGCAGGTGTTCCATCTGTGTGTGCAGGTAGCCCCCAACATTCATTTCATCCAGTTAGCTGATCAATCCCTAGAGGTTCCCCCCATCAGCCTTCCTAGGTAGACAAAGAAAAGCACTATCCTGAATAACAAATGAATTCTCTCTCATCTCAGTTCCTAATGTGGCCTTTAAGTTTGAAAATTCCTTTCTTAGTTTTCCTTGCTCTTTTAATTCTACAAATTTTGTGGTTTTTATTTCTAAAGACACAGGCCCTGAAATCATTACAAAAATGATGACGAAATATGAAAAAAAAATCAAGGAAGAAAACAATCTTGAGAGAGGGACATGGTGAGAGGGATTAAGGGATGAGAACAGAGAAGAATGGAGGGTAATGAAGAAGAAAGGAAAGGCTTGAGGAATGGAGGGAGGGAGAAAAATGCATCAAAGAGGTGGAGAGAATTCAGCTCACAGGAAGGGAAGAAAGGGGATGGTAAATACACACAAGCACAAAGCACAGTGGGTTGGGTGAGAAAAAAGGGGGAGTAGAAGAAAAACAAAGGAGGGATGTGTCAATAAACTCTTATCACTTCTGACAGGGCTGGGTTCACCTTTTTTACATTTCCTGAAAGCTACTTTCTTATTTCAGCAGAGTCATTACCAGTTGTATGGTTTCCCTCTATCTGTTTTTATTCCTACAATTCAAAAGCCAGAAAAGAAAATTATTTTCACATTAGCAACTCATTAAATGCCTCCATATTTTTGACTGAATCACTGCTGGATCTAAATGCCATGTTTTTACACATCTGAATGCTTACTTAGAGGCATTGTCAGCCAGGACATCTAGGCTGGGAGCCCTTCTGTCATGCATATGGGTAAGTGGGTGGGATGGGGCTGTGTTAGAGTCATCCATCACTCTCCATCAATGTCACTACCACCTGCAGCGACTCAGCCAATGGTTAGTCAGTCACTCAAGCCTGACAACTGGCTATCAGTCCCCACTCTGTGAGGACTATGCTCCGGGTTCCAAAGGTACTACATACTAGCTTTTTTTTTTTTTTTTTTTTTTTTTTTTTTTTTTTTTTTTTTTTTTTTTTTTTTTTTTTTTTTTTTTTTTTTTTTTTTTTTTTTTTTTTTTTTTTTTTTTTTTTTTTTTTTTTTTTTTTTTTTTTTTTTGCTAATACCAGTAAATTTTAGAAAGGTCTCCACCTTCAGAATTATCAGAAATATTGGTGATTTTTTTTAACTTGCATGACAGTTGGTCAGGGTCAGGCCAATCAAAGGTGAGATTTGCTCTGTATCTACCTAAAATTATGGTGGATTATCATTTAAAATCAAATATTGGGCAGTTCTGGCAAATATGGCAGGGACTTTTATGCATGGCAAAAACATACATTTGTTTTTCATGCATGTTTATTTTAATGGTGACACTTTAGTATCAAGCAAATCCAGACTAAATCATGATAACTAGCTGCCTAATTAGAAAAGGTACTAACGAATTAAGCCTGTCACTGCCACAAATTCTTTTTCTGAACACTTCAAAAGGAAAGCCTCCTTTTTTAAATTGAGTAATATCAAATATACATCTATATAAAATAATCTTAAGCATACAGTGCCATGATTTTTTACATACGTACACATTACTATAACCACCCCTAGATCACAATATGGATTATGTACTTCTTTTTCATTTACATATCTCATAATATCTCATATTACTGTAACACAGGAATATTTTTGTCTCCTTTATTAGATAGATAGTAAATATTTAAAAATAGAGTTTTAATCTTTTATACACTTATAGTTCTTTTAGTGCCTGGCTTGATATCTTGCTCATAATGGCTGCTACATTTTTTTTTTTAAGATTAATGATTCTCTAAGTAATTTGGAAGTCAGAATAGGTTTTTTAAATGTCATATACTTAGTGGGAGCCTTAATAAACAAGCAAGGAGAGAAGAAACTACAAGAGAATGGAATTTTTTTAAAAAAAAGCTCACCCATTCCCAGTTGGTAACTTTGACATTCGTTCAACGAATATTTTTTTGAATGAGTGCTATGTGCTTGGTACCAGGCTCTATGTTCTCAGAGTCATTGATGAACAAACCTCTGGCCTATAGAGTTTATATCCTCATGGGGAATGACTATCCTGTCAGATAGTCAGAGAGATGTATAGAGTTTATATGGCAGATTATTATAAGAGAGCAAAAGATCCCATACATATTTTAAAAAGGTTGATTCATCATGGCTCCCCTATTCCATAAAGAAGTCAGTGCAAAATGTATTGTTATCCCAACACTGGAGGAAAGGAGGAAGCAGAAAATCCGCATATTTATTTTAATTCAATATGTAAACACTTTGGATATGACATATCGAAACTTAGTTCAGGGATGGACACTAAATACTAAAATTTAAAATTTTTGCCAGTATCTGAGAGAACCAGAACTCCATGAGGGATAGTTAGCTGACTGCCAATGTTCCTACTAATAGATATTTAGGAAAGCTCTACATTTCTCCATCAGGATGGGTCCTGTAGGCCTCTGCTTTTATTTTTTCTGCCTTGGCCTTAACTCGATTCCATAAATCGGCATTGACTGTCATATCCCTAATGCAGAACCAGGCCTACCTTATTTTAAAGTCAGTCCTGAAAGACTTTGAAACATATCTAGCAGCCTTGACTCCAGAGTCCACAGGAGACTGAATTAAATTATACTTACCAGACCCGATAAAATTTATTGGCCTCTCTCTGAGAATCCTTTAGCAATAACTAGGCTATTCAGTTTCAGAGAGGAAAAGCATAGGCTCCAATTGTCTACAAGTTGCATTACTTCCGATTCTTGGGTTAGTCCAACCTGGGGCTTCTCTGAGGGGACCCAGTCTCCTTGAAGTTTTGAATGTCCTCTGTGGCATCCCAGCATGCCTGGTCTAGTCCTTATTTTCACCTTTCCTATGTCAATATTCTCCCTTCTTGTTGAAGGTGGGTTGCATCCTAGCAGAACTGCCAAAGTAACTCAGCTTGAGCATGTATCCCCCATCTTAGCTTTCCCCAACTGATAGTCACCAAATTATGTTGAGCAACTGCACTTTGATATGCCCAGTGGTTGTCTCTAGGACCAGACTCTATCTGTCTCATGCCCAGTGGTGAGGTTCCCACCCACTTCCTGGCCTTGGTGTTGCTAGAGCCCCAGCCTGTTGCACCAAAGTCTTTTGCAACACTCTGCATCTTTTAGTGATTTAATTGTGGCACCCAGGACTGAAGAAATAAAACTTCAGAGGTCATTGTTCTTGGCCCTTTGTCAAGTTGTACTATTCTTAAATGATCCTAAATGAGAGGTATTAATTGGAAACTAAAAATATAAAGGTTCATACAGAGAACTAGATAGTACCACGTAAGGACAGACTAGATTAGTGGGAAGAAACCTGTTTTCATGGTAGATCTGAGTGATTTGGATATTTTAAATATGCAATGGCTTTAATCAAATTTTCATCTAGCCTTTTGGGTTTCTGATTTTGTGGTCACTTTGATTTTACTCCAATCATCATACAGATAGAATCAAGTGGATTGAAATGAAAAGCCATTCATAAAATCTTAGAACTGAAAGGATGTCCATGACTAAAATTTATTCTACAACAGTCTGAGTCTGCTTCATCCCCTCCAGTGATAGGCAGTTCACTACCTCACATTTTAATTGTGAAAAGATCTAATTTTCCCATTGTTTTCTTACTACTAATTGAAATAAACTTTGTTGTCTCTTTCATGCATTAATACAGATTAACAAATGTGTGGAGTGCTTATATTCCAAGGATTCTACTAGATTAGAATTTATGGCTAAAATAGACATGATCTTCTATTTCAAGTTGCTCACAGTCATTAAGTATTCTGGGAAGAGGTATACTCTTAAATGAATAATTACAAAAATAATAAAATAATATAATTGATATAAAGAATTTCAAGAGCATTGAGAGAATCAATTTACTTTGGCTGAGGGATGTAGGGCTCATAAAGAGTCATGAAAGCTTTCACAGAGAAGGTAAGAAATAGCCTAAGCCTTGAATAGTGAACATTAGTTTTGCAGACAGGAAAGAGTGTTCAGAACAAACTAGTCTGAGGAAAGATCATTTCCAATGTTTGTTAGAATTCTTTATGCCAAAGGTCATAACTCAAGTTGGCTTGAATCAAAAGATGGGTAAGTCTGCCTTCAGGTGTAGTTTAATCTAGGGCTCAAACAATGTTATCAGGACTCTTGCTCCATTTTTTAGTGACTCTCAGCTTCTCATTCCTTCATCTTCAGGCTGCATCTGTTCATGGATGCAAAATGACAACAGCAGTTCCAAACCTCATATCTGTACCCATTAGTATCCAGGGGAAATGTGAAAGTCTTGGGATTCATTTTTGCTTATTAGACCTGATTAGGTTATGCACTTATTGCTGAATTTATTATTGCAGTTGATGGAAAAGAGGTATGGTCTCAGACAATCCAGACTATCCCTAGAATTGGAGGTAGGCTAAACTCATTCTAATCACATGGTAAAGAATGGGGGAGAATCAAGTTCCTCAAGGGAATGTCAAAATATTAATGTCAGGAAAGGAGAGATAGATGACAGGGAGAAAGTTAACAATATCTTCTGTAAAATTGTAGGAAAGTGTTCTTACGTGTAGTCTTCTCATATAATTGGAAGCTTTATAATTAATATCTGAAGAGTAGGGAGCATTTGGAAGTGTGGCCACTGATGAGATTGAAAAGGAGGCAGAAATCCTATTGAGAAGGATAATGTATTCGTTGAGGTAAACAATAAGCTGCTAGAACAAAGAGCCCCTTAAAGGTAATAGCTTAAAGAAGACAGATATTATTTCTGATTCAAGGAATAGCCCTGAGGAAAATGCCAGCTTGGCTCCATGTGGTGCATTCAGAGATTAGGTCCCTTCCTTTTTGTTGCTTCTGTATTCCCTGGGGCATTGACCTTGCACTCATGATTAAAGTTGGGTCATGGGCATATCCATGTTTCAGTTCATGGGACAGAGAAAGAGAGAAAGGCTAGGGTAGCAATTTTCTTTTAATTGAGTGTATATATCGCTTCAACTTATTCCATTGGTAAAAATGTAGTCTAATGACTAAATTGCCTAGCCATAAGAGAAGCTAGGCAATGTGGTCTATAACTGGAATTGAGTTGGGTGTGTGTATCCCAGAAGAAAGAAAGAATGGATTTGAAAGGCAAAGAGCAATTTGCCATAGATACTAAAAACTCTGGTAGAATTATTTGGTAAACAAAAGGGTAGCATGAGATCATTTGATGCAGGTTTAAAAAAAATTTTACTTGGGTGTGAAAGAAGGGCTGTGAGACAGAAATCACCAGCTAAGAAGCTGTTGCAATCATCACAAGGTAAGATTTTCTTGGAGATAAAATAAGAGTTGAGCTACAGTGACCTCAAAGATCTTTTTCCACTCTTGGAATCAGTCTTCTATGATACGAGTAGCTGCTAGTTTCCATGGGTCACCAATTCTGGAGATGTCTAAGCAAGTTTTTTAAATGAGCCTCTCCACACGCCTGCAGTCAGGGATTGTCAATAAAACACCAAATGCTGTCAGGAGCCTGGAAAAAGCCATTCTGATAACATGACAGAACAAGCAATTTTTGTTTACAATGCAATACAAAATTAAAATATAGTGTGTCTGTGGGAAATGCCAGAGTTTAGCCATTTACTAATTGTACAGCTTTGGACAGTCAGGTACTCAATAGGGGACATTGATATGTGTCCCTTCCGATCCAGTGAACGTTTGTACATTTGCCTTTGTTCTTAAGAACATCTCCATGACGATCTCAAAGTGAAAGAAGATAGTTATTTTCCCCCCTAAATACATGTTCTCTGTACCAGCCCTCCACCCTGCATCAGGCTCATTATCCTCAGGGTGCCTGGTGACGGAAGATCCACACGCTCCTTGCAGCTGGTAGAGGTAGCACATTAGAAATTCATTTTTTCCTGTCATAATAACAAAGTGCAGTGCAGCAGCCTGGGCATAGTTTCTTATGGGAAAACCCAGAGAAAGGGACAGCTGAACGAAGCTGTGCTTTTCTCCAATATTTCTTGTCAGAGAGAACCATCCTCAAAAGAAAGAGAAAAAAAAGAAAAAAAGAAAAGTCCCTCTTGAATTTAGATATCTCATTTCTAGAGGCAAAATAGTTCTGTCCTCACCTCCCCTTAGCTTGCTTTTTGTGGAATGGCAGGGCAGACACCTTGTTCAGACTCCTGGGAACATACTTTCTCGTCAGCCTTTCTCTTCAGCAGGCTTTTCTGAGTCCTAGAGCATCAGCAGCTCAGATGATCAGACATGATGTTTCTTGATTTGCCTCTGGGAAAATTTTGTAAAAAATCAAATTCCTGAGTTTTTTTCTTAAGTCCTAGATGTGCCATTTTAACTGGGGAGAAATTGGAAGAAGAGAAACTGTTGTGTTGTTGTTGTTGTTGTTGTTGTTGTTGTTTTAGAACAAGTTAATGGATATAAGATAGGTGTGTATGTGCATGCACACAAGTATTCTTACTTGCAACTTTGTCCAAATGTCTCCAGGTACAGCGAAAACTAGTAGGAAATTAAGTCTAGGTCTTCAAAAGGCAAGAGGAGATTCAGGGCCTGTGAATGTAGCAGCTTGGATGGTGAATGGGGTTTAGGACATGCTTCCCCAAAATGTGCCACTCTGTCATATAGAATATTTTAAGCTGAAGGAGTTTGAGGAACAGCAAAAGCAGGAAGGTCTTTCTGACCTTTTCCCTATTCTATGTCTCTGAAGCAAGTAAACAAAACTGTCATTTGAGAGGTCCCCTCTGTATATACAGAAGATAGGAGCATCCTCATCTCTTAAGACAAAGAAGAATCTGAACAAACAGGCCTTGCTAAGGGTCCCCCGATTAATTTCCTTATGGAGACTCTCATGTCATGTAAAATTTCTGTTAAATAGATCTGGATTCTTTTCTTCTGTTAACCTGTATCTGTCAGTTTAATTTTCAGACTAAGCCAGAGACTCTCAAAGTGTTGAGAAAAACTTTTTTCTCCCCTACAGTGGCTTCCTCATCCATAAACAACGTTTTGCTTAAAAACACACAACATGGTGTATGAGGAAATGGTTATAGAAATACAAGTGAGAACCAGTATCCTAGTTAACAAGTAAAACAGCATTAAAGTGTCTTTAGACACAAAGGCCATCCGAAGAAGGAAGCGCTTTGGGGTCTTTGGGAATGTTCAAGAGAAGGGCTTTCTCCTCCTTTCGCAGGCACAAAGCCCATGATACTTTTAGGGGTTCACGAAAATCTATTACATTTTGCCTAAAAGAAGCTGACATATTTAAAGTTATGCAATAATATGTTGATTTTTTTTTTTTTTTTTTGGCGGGAGGAGCTCACACAGGCAAAAGTAACCAAGGACCGCAAAAGTAATAATGTAGCCCTGAGGGGGAGCCAGACATTAAAAACAGAGAGAACACAAAAATGGAGGAAGATAAAACTAGTAAACTTTTTAATGGAGTATTGTATTTAGTCATTTATAATTAACTATAAGGTCTAACTACTTTTATGAAAAAAACAGTATCGATTTTTACAGATTGATGGACTATTTTTATTTTCATCACACCAAATATTAATATTAATCTGATATGACTCTTCCTGTCTTGGTAATTTAGACGTGAACGCTAAGTGCTCTTAGCCTGTCATATCATCCACCTTTTCCTTCGCTCTCAGCTCTCTCCCACCCTGAAATCTTTATTCCCCTTCTGGTGGGAAAGAACTAACACCTCTGGGATAATCGCTGGCTTTCAACGTCAACCAGCAGGGGTCGTTAGAGAACAATCCAGGCCCCTGTCTGAGCGCGGGTAACGAACAAGCTGGGGAAGTCAGTCCTCAGAGAAATCTAAAGCTTTGGTTGGCAGCCAGGGCTTTGGGGCACCATACAACACCCGAAGTCGAATTTATAGGATGAGCCATTCTGAGTTTAGAGATTAAGAAGCAAACATATTATTGGTGTTCTCTGTTTTTCTTCTTTATCTTTGTGAGCCAGAATACATGGATGTGAGATCTCAGAGTCCCAGTAAACACAATTTCTCCTGTTGACTGATAGCCTGGAGACGGTTGACCCTCTCCGCTCTCCTCAGAGCCCTTCTCTGGATGAGCTGCTAAGTCTCAGATTGCTCTCAACAGGGTGAGCTTAGTTTTCTTTGCACCTGTTTTTGAGGAAGACAAGATTTAATTTCGAACTCTAACCTAGAAAGAAAGACTTTCTGAAATAATTGCACTAACAACAAACAAATGCAAACTTCGGCCCAGATCTGCGTCTTGCTGGTGATTTACTAAAATCGTGCAGGGGCTGCTGCTGCTTGGTAATGGTTTTGGTATGATGGCGGCCACTCTGAGTTAAATGGCCAGTTTCAGGAACTCAGTCTTGAAGGCACATTTGCTCTCTTGCTGTTGCCTATTGTGTTAAAAAGAGGGTTTTTTTTTTTTTTGGCCCGATTGTAAATGTTTAGAATTTAAAAGACACCCAAATTCATTAAATGTGTGAAATGATGGGAAAAAAAGTGTGAAATTGTAACAGTGGGTTTGTAGTTGATTAATAGAAATCTCTTCTAACAATCCCCAGAACCTTCCAGGGGTCATTGGAACAGAGCAGCTGTAGAGACAGCAGGAGTGATTTTGACACTGCCCAGTGAGGGCTGTGCAGAGTTCCAAACAAGTGGGGAGAGTCCCATGGACTCTGCACTCTTGCCGGCCTCTCAGAAATGATTGGCTGCAAGGTCAAATTAATATGCAGATCAACCAGCAAGGTGCTACTTTGCTCTTGGCCTTGGAGAGGATTGTGTTTAAAATAAATTATGATTTCATAGTGGTTGAAATAACTTGGAGTAAACTGGCCATTTTGGCCCCAGGTAACTGCTCACTCAGAGACAGTCTGATTTCTTAGCTTGACCATCTGTGTCACAAGCAGAGATTCATAATTTGGTGTGTAGCAGCAACTTTGGGGTGCCCTGAAAAGTGCTTTTTAATGAGCACAAACTTGGCAATTGATTGGAGTCTCCAGCTTCCCCTTCCCCACACCTTCTCTGCTAACAGACAAGCTTTGACGTGGGCAAGGAAGGGAGAGTAAAAAATCATCTTTCTTTCAGGGAGCACATTTTTCCATAATTTTTGGCCTCCGCCCTCCCCAAACCTGTAGTGTCTTTTCTCTTTGAAACCCTACTGCAGGCTACCGTTCTGAAGTTAAAGGATCTTGCCCTCGAAGAGGTACAAAGAAAACATCAAAGTAAATGTCCTCACAGTGACATAAGGGTAGAATAATGGCGACCTAGCAGCTAGAGACTTGGCCAAATGCTGAAAGTAATTCACGCCACTCACTAACAATGGGGGATGTGTGACAATGATATATACCAGGAGACAAGGACAACCACTTTGCAGGGCTTCGATGCCCCACAAACCCAATTGTAGGCAGATCAATACTGTCATAAGACAATTATCAAAGACCATCAGCACATCATATTTTCATACCATAAACAGCTCAAGGCGCCAGAGATGGCTTTCCTACAGAAAGCACATAGCATAAATTTGAAGGGTGTGAAATTGACATGATTAATAATTATAGTTATTAGCACATGTGCCAGCTGCTCATGTATGGTTTATCCCTTGATTTATAGTGCCATAAATGCCCATCTCTCCCTCTGATGCTGAATCAAGGGGCACACAACCGTGGGCAGAATGAGTCTTTCTCATTGCCAGGAGTTTCATCACAAATAAAAGAAAAAAAGTAGGTTGAAAATCACCCTGGATCTAGAGACACCTCAGTGAGAGGGAAGCTGCCTTTTGTTTGCATGGCTGCTTTATCGGCCGCTGAAACCTGTCTGTTCAATGTTCTCAAAGCTTTTGAAGTTTGGACTGCCTCTAACAAGGGGCTATAGTTTTCTAGCCCCCCTCACTCCTTGAGCTGTTGCCAGGCTGCAGACAATCACTATACATATTACAGATGAAGCCTCTAGGGCTGACAATGGAAGAAGCAAAAGCTAATCTTTGGAGTGCCAAAAGTTAAAGCTTTTGTTGTCAAATGCAATTTGAGAGGGGTTTTTCTGGAGTTTAAAAAATATTTTAACTGCATCGTACATTTATAAACAGATCTAGACATTAATAGTACATCAAAATACACTTGAGAATCTGGGTCTTCAGAAACTACTGTCTTTAGAACAAATAGATAACAGCCTAAACACACAAATTTCTCTCACCATTTACCTCTTAAATTACAAATGGATCATTTCAATCACTACTCATGACTCATATAATGTTAAATTGCATGTTCAAGAAAATAAATAAAGGATCATAACAAACATGAGATCTATTTTAGCTATTTGAAGAAGCTTTCTTTATTTTGAGACGTAAAAAATAAAAAGAAATCAGGTAGGAGATGCTGAAAAGTTTTTTTATTTTAATATTAGCCTTATAATTATTCAAGTACATATATAGACATATAGAAGGTAAACAAAGATGTTAGAAGGAAAAGCTTTTATAAAAGTCAAAGCTTAAAATCTGTGATCCAAATATTGAGTTTATGGGATGCATCAAATTTGCTAAAGGTGAATAAAAATGTCCTTCATAGATCTCACCAATAGTTCAAAAAACCTTTAAGACTTTTTTCTCTCCTGCCATGTTCTTCATTTCTCTTCCCTCCTGTCTCAGCCAGCAGCCCCAGCCAGCATGGAAACCTGACTTCGGGGGTTTGTGGTTAGCCCAGGAAGGCAGAGGGCTGAGCAATGGAGGCTGTTCTTCTTTCCATCATACTCAGGAATTTACCTCCTGCAGTTCCCTCTCCCAAACCACAGACAGGATCTGAGGATCACTTGTACTACTAATAGATTAACTTTGAGAGAAAATGTATATACACAAAGAATTTCAAAATAACGCATATTGACTTTTCTTGCCTCTGAAATAACTCAAATCTCCAAATATTGATTAGATTATTAGAATACTCTGTGGAAAACAAAAACTGATTTAAAAGTCTAGCAGGCACATCCTGGGGCTCTATGAAGACAAGGAAAGTTCCAGTGATATCTTTGGAAGTAACTCAGAAAAGATTGCCAAACTTTAGGCCTTTCTAAGTCAAAGCAAGTAATCTAAGAAGTAATAAAACCTAGACACCTTGCAAAAAGATGTTTCAAGCAAGTAGTGTTTAAAAGTAAGTCAACTTTTCTGACTAATGAATACAAATAAAAATGAGTAGGTCCTTAATTCAAAGCTCAGTAAATATAATGACAGCAAAACGTTTACTATTTTAATTAAAAGTAAATTTACAATAGGAGCACATTCTAAATGATTTACTTGTTTTAAATGTAATCTGGTATATGTATATGTACCTCAAATTAATGTTATTAGTAATACTTTTGAAGCAACTCATCATAGACAGATCACAGAACTAAAGTTTGTCTATTACTCAAAGAAAAGTAAAAGAAGGAATTAAAAAGTAAAGATAATTTTAAAAGTTAGAATGAATAGTGGATTAGATCATGAAAAACAATTCATGTTCTGAAAGAACCAGATGTTTTTTTAATTTAAGATTTTAAAGATTTATTTATATATAATGACAATTGGGCTACGTGTTTGAATTGTATGATTAAAAACACAGATTTTAGTGCTGGTAAAAAAAAGTAATAGAATAAGTTAATGGATAAATTTCTCTGTGGTATATATCATAATTTTAATGCAAGGAGAAGAAATTTTAGGATTTAGATGAACAAAATGTCCTATAAAATACTATGTACATAAACTCCTAAACTTTTGTTAGTCAAAGTCATTTTAGATCTTGCCAAAACACCTTACCTGCAAACTTAGCAGGTGCTTTGAAAGAGTAAATTAAGTGATAGTCGCATATTAAGAAGCAAAATCTGATAAATTTGAAGAAAAGATTTTTCCCCCCAAAGATTAAATTATGAATGAATTTTTCTTGGAAACATCTAGAAGAAGATAAAGGAATATTAACTCATAAGAAGGTGACAGAAAAAATTGGGGTTTAAATGAGTCTCTGAATTTGACTTTTATAAAAAAAGAAAAGAAGAAAAGATATGAACGGACAATAAGAAATATGTCAGAAGACAACATCAACACTTTTGTCCGCTTTCACTCAGCACCTTTGATAATTTTCTTCCCATTCACGAGTCACTGGATCTCTATAAAAAATACTCTGTGTCTACATTCCAGAGATTCAAGGAACTGCTCAAGCCTGCTGCTATTCAGTCATTAGTGCCTGCTAATTTTCTTTGATATCTCCAGTTGCTATACTACTGCCTTACTCTCTCTATATGACTCTTTCAGAAAGACAGAGGGCCTTTGACCTTTGGCTTTATTTTTGAATTTGGTCTTTCCAACTTCCCTTGACTCTACTATTCAACCTGAGAGTCAGCAGTGCCTTCACACTCAAACTTGGCTGGAGCCTACTTGCCCATAAAAAGAACTCAAATCTTCCATGATTGTCAAAATCTTACAAATCTTGTCATTTTACAATAAGGTTGGCAAAACTGTTTATTTAGAGGTTCTCCTTATCTGCCCATTTCTCACTCAAGTGCTCCAAAAAATTACTTCTTCTGGGTTTCCTGACATGACGTAGACACGTTCAGGTTAACAGAATGGCAGCAGCCATCAGTTGAATGTTGGTAGGTTAACTATATTCTAGGACCTTCGCATTTCAGGTTTTAGTCATGCACAAGTTTTTGATAGGTTCAAGACTTGCTCTTCACAAAGAAAGGAGGCTGCTGCTATTGTTTAATATGTCTTGGTTCCATTTGTTGCTTGCTGCTACGACATAATGGCCTGACCGTGACTCTCGTCTCTTACTCCTTATTTGGTGAAATACTGACAAAGTAACCTGTTTTAGTTTTATATTCCAAAGGGAAAATTTTTGTTGAATAAATGTGTCCCTGGTTGCAGAGTGATTCCTTTAGGTTAATCACCAGCTCATAACTGTGCTGGGTCTGAAACTTACCTATAATCTCTAACATGGCTTACTGACTGCATCTGTAGAAAGTCCAGGAATTAGTTGATTTCAGAGACTTGAATGGTATTCATAGCATGTTACGTGGGAATACATTCTGCAAGGAGTTTAGTACTAGCTTCTAGATTCTTTGGTTGCATCCTAGAGCTTGGTTTAGTCAGATAGATTTAATAAAATGGAACCTAATTCACAGCACAGAAGTAATTATTTAGTGACAGACAATGAATTAAATAGAACATCAATTCTGACACAATTGGCACATCATGGAGAAAAAGGTTTAGGATCTGAGTCAATCACTCTGTGTAGTCAAATTTCCTTAAAAGCTGCCAGAGACCAACCTACTAATGTTGTTAAATGCTTTTGGAAGTTGAACTATACACATGTGGCCATGGTATATTCCAATTGACATGTAGTTTGGACTTTGCCAGGAGTGGAAGTGTTGTGGCAGATAATCATTACTCAGAGGAGGAAAGTAACAAAGAATATTCAGTCTTGACTTCAAAGAATTTACCATATTGTTAGCGATAACAAACATAAAACTTATAGAAATCTAGAAATTATAAAAATGGTCAAAGAATGTATGATAAATGCCAAATGAAGGCACAGAAGAAACATGCCACAGGAGTTCTGAAGAATGAGAGGTCAGGTGAGAAAGGCCAAGGGGGATTTTGACTTGGTCTTGAATGGAGGTATGGGTTTGATAGACTAAGGAATGTGGAGGGCCCTGCCAGAAAGCAGAGTGATGCGGGAAAAGGACTGTTTGGATGATAGTGAGAGAAGACTAAGGCTTAAGCCATAGGACTCACCGACCCTAAGCAGATCCACTGCTACCAGACTGCATGGAGCACCACATGGCAAAAATGTCCTTGTTTCTGAGCATTCTGTGAATTGCACCTAAGGAATCTCTTAGATGTAAGCTCTTGTTACTGTATATTCTAGATCCTTTCCACTTGTCAAGATTTGGTGTCATTTCTCTGCAATGTCCTGAATATCTCTAGCTGATAAATTCTGTGCCTGCACCATGTTTCTTGTCTTATGGCAGGAACAGATTCTCTGCTGGATTTAGCTAAAAACTCTGATACAGGGATATGACCATCTTAAGGTAGCCATGTCCAATTCTCTATTATTCTTCTAGGGAATATAATGATCCCAGAATCTTTAAAATGCAGTGGTAATAAGCATGACAGAACTATTCCCAAGCCAAGGAGGGGACATTGATATGTTATAAGGAGTATACTGAGTTGAATACTTAACGTTGACTTAGATTTCCTTACTGGATGGCCATAGGTATGTGTGAACCACCACAGGTATGAAGATGTACCTCTTGGAGGCTTCATCTTCTCTTCATACTTTCTCTATTTCTTCCTCTTTAATGAGGGTAATTTACTCATCAGTGTCCTCTAATCTAAGATCATGATGACATCACATGTGTCACATCCTCTAATTTCAGATCATGATGACATCACATGTGTCACACATGTTATCTTGTCACAGAGCCTCTTGTATGGGCTTGAGGGACAATTAGCCGCTATTTGTTTCTTTTAGGGGCCAGAGAACTCTTTTGTCACTTTGTCTTTCTGTAGACTAGACACCCTTCTTTAGATAGTTGCCAATAATTATTCTAGAAAGTTCAAAAAGTTTTACTCAGTTGGTTTATTTTTTATCATTAGATTAGTTTCATCACATCTGCGCAGCACCTACAGACGCAGCTACCCAGGCACAAAAGTGTTCTGCATTGTGCTTCTAATGATCTAGTCCATTACTTACTATTGATTTAGCTAAAATCAATAGAGACACAAGATTTTCTCCAACAATGATAGTTCCTCAACATTTCAGAGTGTAGCTATCTCAATAGTTCTTGGAATCAGTGAATGTATCTATTATAAGATGTCAAGTTTTTCTCATTCTTGCTTAATATCGACTCTCCCCAAGCTTCACAAAAAAATAATTGACCTAAAGTCCATTTTATGACATCTAAACAGGTTCTATCACTATACTGCAGATTCTAACAGAAGAATTCAATGTGATATCCAGATTAAATCCCAAACTACTCTACACAGCAACAATTCTCCAGGGAGGTCCGTCGAAGGTAGAAACACATAATAGAGTAAGTAGGTTGAGATTTAACCACATTGCTCAAACAGCAAATAAAAACAGAACAAAACACCCTTTTATTGCCCTGATGGAATATAAATTAATAAACACTAATAAGACTTCAGAACAAATATTTTAATTTTAGAGGGGCACAAAGAGTAGAAATGAGGATATGTATAATCAACATGGTATGTGTGTACGAGATGGGAAAGAAAATGTGGTGTATCGCCTTATTCATCGAGATTGTACCTTTTGATAAAACATACTGAGTTAATACATATAAATGATCAGTTATGACATTTCCTTCTTTATTCAGAAAGGAAGCAGTAGTTGTCTTTATAATGCCATGATTTACAACCTACTAACTCTTTTAGTATATAAGTTTTCACAAATTATCAGAGCTCCTATTTATAACTATAGCACTTTAAGTAAATGGACTTTTAAAATGGAAAAAAACGTTTGACTTTATTTTTCAATTTATTTTCACTAGGCTTAAATTACTTCTGCCTTCTGTGCAATTTAAAAGAAAATTTTTTGAAAACACATTATCAATTTCAGGCCACTAAAACATCATTTAGCAAACTGCTGTTCAGTACTTTTAATAGGCTTGTTATAACCTTGGAGGAGAACCAGAAACACTAGATCAAATCAACAGTCCTATTAAGGCATTGTAAAGGAATCTTTAGGGCAAATGAGACATATAAGATACAATTTCTCCCCTTAAGTTGTTGCCTGGTTTTTAGTAGTAGCATAGTGAGCCAGGGGATAAGCATTTCCCTAATCCATTATCCTGCATTGCTATTGGGTTGTAAAGCCTTATCAAGCTTATATCCCCAAAGTCAGTCCATAGAGATAGATATAGATCCAGACTAGGGCAGCCTACAAAAAGTTAGTTTTGACTATTTTCACATAAGAACTCATGAAATGTGAAGAGCGCATGATAATAGTGAATCAAATCTTTTACTTACCCAGGATCTCAAACTGTCTATCTAAATGAATTGGAATCTTCAAGGGTATTTGGGGAAAAGGGTGATGGGAAAGTGTATACTCTTTCTAGCCTTTCTTACCTAGAAACTCCTACTTATGCTCCATTCAAAAGTGTAGCCCCAGCAAAGTGCCTTGATTCCCCCTGAGTTGAGATTGTCACTTCTTCCCCATCTCGATCTCACAGCACCTGGTACACAATTACAGTATAACATCGACGCTACTGGGATTATCTACTTGCTTGCTGAGTTTTCCTCAACACTAAATTATAGTAGAACAGGGACTGTTGTTTCTTTTTAAATTCATGGTCTATAGCACAGTACCTGATGCTTTGTTTTTAGTTAAATGGATGATTGATTGAATGAACAATGAGGCTAACGCTGTGTTTATAGGGATCCTCAAAGAACTAAAATAGAACCACTTGGTAAATGACTAACTTCTTGAGCTTGGCTAAGTTACTCTGGAGAAGAACTTTTAGAGATTGGTTCCAGACCAAAAGGGCACTAGAAACAGTATTCGGGCCAGAATGAGCACCCTGAGGCAGCCATGAAATCTCAGTGGCTCCTAGATGATAGTGAGAAAAAACAGATGTCAAAGCCCATTTGTGGTATGGACCGCCTAAGGGATCTTTGGCTTGCCAACATTTCCTGCTACCAGTGGTGTGGACTCCTGGGTGCTCCACTAGAGACTCTTCCTCATGCACCAGATGTGTTTTCTGAAATGTCCTTTTGGAGACAACCCCCAACACATTCACTGAGCATCTTCTGGTCCATTACTGTGCATGGAAATACAAGAGATACAGAGAGCTTTCTAAATGGGCGTATATCAGGGAATTTCCAAAGGTTTTTTAAAGAATTGGTCACTGACTTCAGTAAACAGGAAAAACAAAACCAAAAGAAGCTGCTATAATTAGTATATAGTACGATATACTCTGCAATATATGCTGAGTTTCTTTCTTTCTGATGTACTCTGGCTGAGCATTAAGTCAGCCTTAACTCTCTTGTGGCTACGAAGCTGACTATTAAATCTACGCTGCTTCTCAGATAAAAGGCTCAGTGGTCTGTAAAGACATGATCTTATTCACATGCTTTCCTTAAAATTTAAAGGCAAAGTAACTATATGTAGGAATCTACTTTAAACTCATTTTCACCTGGGTATATTTCTCTCCTATGTATTTCTTAAATTTCCGAAGCTATTTTCAAAGTTTCCATTTGTCCAATTATTCTTTATTGTCCATTTTCTTTCAATTTTAAAAAATCTTCAGTTTCTAATCTTGTTTCTAAATCAGTGAGATATAAGTAGACACATAACAATTTTAGTCTGAAACAGAATAAAAGAGAAATTTTATTTTCTGATCGCCTTTATAAGAATTTATATTCAATAAATATAGATGTCAGGGAAGTATAAGTCAAAGAGGACAGAGATTCAGTTATAAAAGATGAATACAGTTGACTCTTGAACAGCATGGGTTTGAACTGTATGGGTCCACTTATATATGGCTTTTTTTCAATAAATACAAACAGTACTGTAAATGGACTTTCTCTTCCTTATGATTTTATTGATAACATTTCTTTTCTTCAGTGTATTTCATAGTAAGATACAGTATATAATACATATAACATACAAAATCTGTGTTAACTTACCGTTTATGTCTTCTGGTCAACAGTAGGCTATTAGTAGTTAAGTATTTGGGAGTCGGCAACCCTTGCGCCCACATCTTTCAAGGGTCAGGTGTAATTCCTAGAGATATAAAGTATAGTGCCTATAGTTAACTGTCCTATACTATATGCTTCAAAATTTGCTAAGAGGGTAGATTTTATGTTAAATGTTCTTATCACACAAAAAAACTAATAGTAATAAACAAGACAGTGGGAGGAAACTTTTGTAGGTGAGGGATAGATCTGTGGTATAGATTGTAGTGATGGTTTCATGGTTGGGTATACACTTATCTTCAAACTCATCAAATTCTATATAATAAATATAGCTTTTTGTATGTCACTCATACCTCAATGAAGTGGTTTAAAAAATAAATAATTAAATAAATACAGATGAAACCATTTTGTATTTGTAAATGTATGCAGTAACAACAATAACTACAACAACAAAACAGCCAACAGAGGTGCCAATGTTAGATAAAGGTAATTTATTAGACAGCTGAGATCATATTTACTTAAGTGAAGGGGGATTACAATAAATAAATAGGTTCAAAGAGCCACCACAGTAGATGGGCCCCAACCTGGAGTCTTGCTATTAAATGGGAAATCGAATTTCAACATTTAACCTTATTATAAAATGACTTTAGATTTTCCTCCTAAAAATGAAAGAGACACCCTTAACATTTTTGTCTGTGAAAAGAAACTTTGATCTTTATGTCCATTTAGGTATTTTAACAGTGATACTTGTCTATTCAAGCCATTTTTCTGAAGACTGTTTATGCTGAAATGGGCATCTGCTCAGCTCACCCAATTCAAAACAAAAATTTGCATAATCTGTATTTGCATAGCAGCAAGTGGGTGGGGGTTAGGCAAGTGCACAGATGAACATAAAAATCAAATATGGGCAGGAGGAAACTCAATTTCATTATAAAAAAACATGTTTGTTTAAACATAAAAAAGCTGTGTAAACAATCCAAATGTGTTTACCGTAGTTTAGCCTACAAGGCTCCCATTTTGTTCTCTTTCTTTGAGCAGCCCAGTTGAACAAATGCAAATAAACTTGTGCTTCTCACAAGAGACTTCAATTTAAAATTTACTCTTAGAAAATATAAGAAATAGGATAAAAGAGCCATGAATGGGATGACATTCACTGTCTGGAAGGAAAAAAATTAAAGACAATAATTAGCAGAAAATATAATTAGAGATTTTTTGAAAATCTTTTGGGCAGCCAAAAAAATGTGAAATTTTTAAATAAAAATGCTAAAAGTTTGAATATTTCTAAGATTTAAAAAATTTAGAAGTAGAAGCAAATAAGATTAGGATTGAAAAGGATATGGACATTGGGTTAGTGAGAATAATTTAGGGGGATACTATCACTGTAACAAAGAAAGAGAAAGAAAAAAAATAGAATAAAATATTAACCTAAAAAAATTTTGGTACAGACAGAATGCTCATCTTGGTTGAGCCTAAATGTATATACACTAGGCCCAAGGAAGTAGCACTCGGACATTAGATGTATAGCTAATACGTTGTAGACCTGAATCTTACCGAGTGTATTGTCATCTATGGTCAGAAAATGAGACCATAATGTTAAGTCTATCATAACACAAACTGCGTATTAATGGAGCCATTAATCACTATCAAAACTGTATTAGGAGTGAAGATAGCCAAAGAGAGCTTAACTGACAGCAAGTGGCCATAAACCTGTCCAAAAACTAATTTGATTACCATCATACCAGCATCTGTGCCACTTATGAGGGTTCATTTTTTGATGAAATTAAGTAGACAAGTCATTCATGCGTATAATAGACATCTAAATCATGGTAAACATGTTGCTGGCAACAGAAGTAGTTAAAGAAAGTATGGGATTGTTTTGGTATCTAAATGTAGAACCGCCTCAATGGAAAGTGACTTTTGCACAACAGTTGGGTACAAAATGCCATCAAATAATCCTCGGATGAAGCCAAACACCAAGTGAGAAATAGATGTGAAGTCAGCTGGGGAGATTCAGGGAATGTTAGTTGTTTACAAGAAGGATTGTTTTGCCAGGATAAACTCTAACTCTTTATGGGTCATAAATGTTCCTAGCAAACAATCTGTTATATTTGGAGACAGTTGGATTGGTTAGATTTTAGTCCTGACAGACGAAATTGTGGGATGTCATATTTAATGACAGTCGAGAGAGAGAGAGAGAGTGCCGAGAATGTGCACGCTGAATGAGAGATGGAATGAGCTTGGTTAGGAAGTTTATGTTCCACTCACTAACTCATTTTTTCAGCTAGCTATTTTAAAAGAACCTGGAATTCTTTATTCAATTAGTGCTTATAGAATTTGTTTAGGTCAAATGTGGCTTTGTATTCTGTATGTTGTCATTATTTTATTTGTTTAGTGAAAGGATCTCCCTTTTCAAAGACTAAATTCTTCAGATTAGAGTATTGATACTACTCACTGATCTACTAAAAACAAACAGGTTCCAGTATTTATTTCACAGAGAAAAGAATTCATTTAAAAATAAGTACCGGGTACACTTGAATATAACACAGAACAGTTCATTTTAAGTACAGGTAGGCCGCAGTATTACGTATAGTGTATCTAAGTCCTGCTTACTCAACAATCTCCTCCTTTGAGACAAAGCCATATCTCTGTGTACATATCTATATTGTCATACATACATTTACTTTTGAAAAAGTAAATGAACCTGAGGAATAGAAATTTTTTTTTTTTAATACTATGAGCGAGAGCACTTCTCTCACGAACATCTCAGGAAAAAACTAGCAAGATTGACACTTATTTCCAGCACTCCTGAAACATGATGCTGTTAATACCGAACACCTTGCCACTGCTGTGAGAAGGCCTCCAGCCATGGGAAGCTGCCTGCCGCTCACAAGCTGATGCCTTGTAGGCCTCCCCATCTTACCTGAGTTTGCAGATGGGCCATTTCCCAGGTGGGCCTGGCCAAACACTCCTCATTAATCATGGCTTAAACCTCTCTCAGTGGGAAGACCTCAGGTTAGACATCATTTGGAAACAAATTGGGTGAAAAATAGCTCTGACAATAAGGAGCCCACATGGAATTCCCCTGTGAGAGCTTCAGCAGTGTGAAAACAGGCTCTTCCAAGACACTAAATGATCTGTCAGTTAGTGAATGACATTATAATCCAGTTTTATGTCGTATGCAGCTTTAAGCAGTTGCTGCAAGCTCCAGGCTTTTGCTGCTGTTGTCTTTCCAACTCTCAAGGCTCACTTAATTTACAGAGGGTTTGGATTTAGAACTGAAAAGATGTGTGTGTGTGTGTGTGTGTGTGTGTGTGTGTGTGTGTGTGTGTATGTGTGTGTGTGTGTGACATATGGCTGACACACATATGCATAGGCACACAATAGCTAACAAGGTACCCGTGCATATGCTGCCTCACTAAAAATGATACTTGCTGAAATATCCTGGTGGAATCAGAGGAATCACAAGGGTGCAAGCCCTAAACTGAATGAAACTGTGTGATAGCAAAACTAAACAAAATAGAAACCTGGAATCATGACAACAAAATTTATCCTCTGTGTGAAAAACTCAGCTAATTTTCTTCAAATGCATTCCAAACTTTAGAGCCTTGAGATAAATTTATTCTTCCTGTGCCTAAAAGTAACTGTATGTTTGCCTTAAAGTGACATATGGCTTTCCTACTACATTTTTGCCATTATTTATGCTAACGAACTGCATCTGAATTGATTGTAAACTAATATATTTTGTCTTTTATGTATTATAATTTTCATCCTATGTTGACCTAGCGGGAGAAAAAGAGAGAAAAAAATTTTTACCCATGTACTCTTGGCACAAGAATTCCATTTGTATGAAGAATACTTTCCAGGGCACAAACCAGAGTCACTCTTCTGTTTTGAGTAAGCCCAGTAAAACCCTTCTTCTAGAATAGGGCAGGGAACACATGGTTTGGGAAAGAACATAAGACTTTGAGCACTCTGTTTTTATATAAGAACATTTGTGGACAATGTAAATCACTGACATAAGGATTCAGTTTGGGTTGAGAAGCACCTACCAGATGCGTGGAGGTGGGTCATGCTTCAGGGCTCAGTGATGGCTGTTCTTTATCTCCAGGAAAAGCAAAGATAGGCCTAAGTCAGAGGCTGGGCAGAGTGCTGCCAGTTAGTAGCATAAGGCAAATAAAGTGGGACATGAGTAGGGTCTCTTGCTTTGGACTATTTGAAAAACCATACAAATATTTATTAAAATAATATCCAAATATTGCACTTGTTGCTATTGACTTCGTTGTTTATTCTCGTGTATGTGTTTCTTTTAGGTGGTGCTTATCAAGCCCTGATCTCTTCTGTGAGCTCCAGACTCTAACTGTGTAGCTCCAACCACCAGAGAGATCTGCCCATCTATCACATGAGCATTTCTAATTTAATATGTCCAGAATTAAATTCCTTAATATTCTTCCTTTTTTCTTCCCCATTATAACAAAAGACTGGATAGCATCTTCTATACAGTTGCTCAAGCTACATAACTATAAGTCATTCTTTACTCTTCTTTTTCCTTAACCCTTCATGTAAATCGATTAGCAAGCTTGGTCTGTTCCCTCCCCTAAATGCCCCTGGAATCTCTCCACTTTCTTTACAGTAGATGGAAAAGGGATGCTTTGGTGGACAATGACAATGCCAGAAATTGATTGCCCCCTACAAGTTTTAGAACTCTGTAAGTTCCTTAAAATTTATACACAGCCCAGGGGAAAAAGAGAGCTTAAAACTTCCACTGGGATTTAATCAACTCATTCTAAGACATGAATAAAAGTTAAGATTCACAAATGGTGAAATCAACTTTTATAAAGAAGGATAAAGTAGTATGACTTGTCTTATCAAATATTAAGGTACACTATAAAAACAACAGAAATAAAAACCATGATGATACTGGCTGAAAAACAGATTAATAGACCAATGAGACAAAAAAGAGAGCTCAGAGACTGTGAATAAACAGGAAGAAGATGGGCTGTTTAGTAAATCATAAAATAAATAAATAAATAAATAAATAAATAAAACATCAATAGACTGAGATGACTCTACACCACCCAGCAGAAATACAGGCTCATACTAAAACTTAAATTGAATATAAAAAATACCTTATATCTTTGCATATCTAAACTTGTGGGATGAAGTTTATGTTTACAAGAGTACTTTGGGCTGTGGGGAGAGAGGAACACTTCTATTCCACGCAAAGCTATGAGACCCATTTGAGAAGTTAGGAAAGATGATAGGAAAGAAACTAACATTTATCAAACAGCTGCTATATGCTAGGCACTGTATCAGTTTCCATGGCCATTTTCTTATTTAATTTTTACAACATCATCATAAAATAGGTGCTTCTTATCTTTCTCTTACTAATGAGGAAACTAAGGAAGCGTAAACAACCTTCCCCAGGTGATATTCATTGATTCGTTTTATTAATTTACTCACAAGTGTTATCAATTGCCTACTCCCTGCCAGGTGGTTTTTCCAAGCACTGGAGATAGAGTGGCTGATAAAGTTGCCTGAGGTTCTGACCCCAGATAAGATATTCTAAAGACAAGAGACAGATAATAGTTTATAAATAAACACACATATAATCTCAGAATGGGAAAAGCTGTGAAGAAATTATAGAGAAAGTTAATGAGCTTTTTGGGCATGGGATGAAGGCGTACAGACAGTTTACATAAGTGGTTAGGGAAGGCCTCTTTTAAGGCCACTTCTGCAAATATGGAAATGATGAGGAAGAAGCAACCATATGACAATCTTAGGGAAGCATATCGCACACAGAGAGATGAGCACATGCAAAGGCCCTGAGATGACAATAAAACTAGCACGTTTAAGGTACTGAAAGAAGATTAGTGTGACTAAAGTACTGTGAGCAATGAAGAGTATGTTGGAAGATGAGGTCAGAAATAGAAAATATATTACAGTCAACTTCCATATAATAACCCATAGACATAGGTCTCATTTTTTGATAGCATTGAATAATAGGGGTTTATATGATGAATTTCTTCTTAATAGAAGTTTTTTCTCCTTTAATTATTTACATTCACAATTAATACTTGAATAAATTCTCTTATTCCACATGTCTTATAAATTCAGGGGAACTAAGAGATTAAACTTAACTTAAGCAAGCCAGTTTTGTAATATTTAGATTTAATAATAGATTTGAAGGGAGAGGAGGTTATAAACACTGTTTACAATAAAAATTGAGAAAGATAACTGTTTTTCCTTTTTCAATTTAAATTTACTGCCTCTTGAGAGCACACCTTTCTTCTGATTTTCTCCAAAAATAAGAAGAGGCCACAATGTCGAATAAACAAGAATCAATAAAATAGAAATTATAAGAATCTGAGCAAGCCATCAAGGCTGAAATTAAACCAGAATTTGAAATTGAGTGACGTGTGGGCTGTTGCATAGTTCTAAGTTAAATTTCCTAGGGAATGACATTGTAGACATAGAGATTTTTCTCCTCTTATTTCCACACTCTGAAGAAATAGTGATTCTAATTTCAACATATTTTAAAGATTTGAATAATAGATATATGTATTGTTCTCTGTGGACTTCTAAACTTCTAAAAACTTTTCTTAATTAACATTATAAACTTGTCCATGAGATTTTTACATGAAATTACAGGCTGACAGCATTCTGGGCTTTACAAATGTGCTAAAACCTGAATGAAATCTTAACCTAAAAATTTATATACCAACCAGTTTACCTTAAACAAAATGGCAGTGAGATAGCTCTCCAGCAAAATGGGTTTATTCAGGAACAGCAAAGAATTGCAATCCCAAACATGCAACCATGGCAAGCACGTGCAAGTTTGCTAAAACTAAGAGGAGGAACTCTCTAGAGGGGAAGAGGAAGTCGGGAGGGCTGATACAAGTAGTTCTCCTTGTTGTGTTTCATAATAGACACAGGGCATATGTGCTCCCCACTCTAGGCCCTCCTAATTCAATTTAAATGAGGTTTCTGTTCACTAATTTTTTTTTGTTTTTGGCCAACTCAAAAGCTGACTCCCTTTAAAAAAATTCTCACTGACCCTAGTGCAAATATGTTACTAATGGGTGGGAATTAACCATGCCACGATGTTGGGACAGGCTGGTATCCCACATCATGGAGTGGCTGAGCACTGTGGTGGGATGGAAAAGCAAACACACACACACACACACACATACACACACACACACACACACGGAATTTCACCTCCATGAAGAGTGGAGAGGTTGAAACCTTTGACTGGGTCTTGCTTTTTAAATTAAGTGGTCATTGAGATGAAGACCCCAACTCACTCTCAATGGGGTCTGAGCTCCTCTACCACCCCAAATTCTCAGCTTGTTCTAGATTACAAGATTAGAGGAGGATACTGACACACAATTACCACTTTATAATGTATGATGGAAAAAACTGGGGCTACAAAGAATTGCAAGCACTTGCTGGGAAGTCCCAGTGAAGGCACGAAGGTATGAAGACATGAAGGCATGAATGTGGACTAGAATAAGAGGAAAAATCAAGCCAGGGCCCAGGAGTGATGATGTCAATCTAAAAATAGATGGTTTGTTTTTAAAATATAGAAAGACTTAGCATTTGCTGTGTTATCTAGTCATAACAAAATGAAGCGAACAATCTCTTAGTCAAGAATAGACGATGAAGACCGGCTAGACCAGGTGGTAGCTCAGAATGACAGTGATGGTCAATGTAGTTTAGTGACCCCCAGTAGCTGGCATTTGCTCTTCAATCTCAGTTCTAAAGAGAGTCATCGAAAGTTTCTGTTGATTTTGCTATTGGTTTTAATTGATAAAGAGTAACAGTGTTGATGAGGCTGATGTACAACTGGGCACACTACCACCAAGCAGACATTGCCCCTTGATGATGTCCTTATGAACTGAACAGCTAAATTATTCATCAGCTTAGCAATTAATCACCAGACACAGAGTTGGCAGTTTGTTCCAGTCAATAGAATTTTTTATTTAAGTCCCTGTGTATAAAGAGGTGCTAATGACCTATTACTGTAGTCTAAAAGATGACACACAATTTAGAATAAAATTTATAGTGTATACAAATTCCTTAGTACAATTTTGTCTTGATTTTAAAAAAATTCCCTTTTTGAGTATGATATATAACAATAATCCACTGTAAAACTTCTATTTCATATTCTGGGTTTATCTTTGGCCTCAGAACTCTGGTTAGCTTGTTACTAGGTGGCTTTAAAATGAATTTTTCTCTAGCCTTTGATTGTCTTTCTGACCCAAAGGTGGTCTGCTTTCCTCCTATGTCATTTCTTTCCTCTTCTAATTGTCTCCTCAAAGCAGACTGTAGAAGTTAAGCAGGTCTGACTATGAGGAATTGTAATAATTATCTTTCTTTCTAATTCATGTTCGTTCCAAGTAGCTTATAAATTGGTCTGTGTCCCTTTTCTTATCTGTGGCTTATGTCCTGGGACTTAATCTCCAGGAGCTAGCCCACTCACAAACTGCTCTGACACAGATTGCTACTGGCCTAGCAGAGATCTGTGGGAACGGGGAATAGAAAATCCTGGGGAATCTTTGACTTCTGTGGCCCTGGAGGTGGGAGCTGAGAGCACTGAGTAGAGGGACAAAGAGAAGTAAAGATTCCAATGGCAGGTAAGAGCTCAGGTTATCTGTAAGTTATGCCCAGGATCAAATATAAAACCTGAATCTGTGTTCACCGAAAATGGCAAACCCAGGGAGAAAAGTCAGGATTTAAGAACATACCAGAATCAAGAGGGAAAGAAAGAAAAAAAGTGAAAGTGAAGCAAAACGTTCCCATACAACTGCTATGAAAGAAGCTGGAAGGGAACATTTGGCTTAGACCAGAATTTAAATGTCTAAAACAGAACATGGCAGCTTTTAGCAGAAATGGGATGTTATGTCTTTCTATAAAACAAATCTTCAAAAATAATCTAAACACTCTTATAAAAATTATTACTTTTATGTCAAGTCCCTAATTTATACATTTACTTGCACATTGAATCCTTTCTTTATAGAAATAACATAGTGGAAATATAATTAAGGCACAATTTGTAATATTCTCTATGACTTTTCTTCCTCTCTCCCCAGTGGCAACCAGCTTCCTAAAGTTGGTGACTTGACTGCCTTTCCTTGATGTTTTCTTATTTTTACTGTATGTATCCTTCAAGATGTGTTTTTTTCTCTTGACTAATAGTAATTATGTACCCATAAACATAAATTTATCTATAACTATATACCCTTTTCTTTTTAAATATTTATAGGAATTGTATTTTTCTTTGCCTAGTATTCTGCAACTTGCTTTATTCATTCAACATATCTTTCAGTGATAATGCAGATCCAGTTTCTTAATTTTTAACTGCTCTACAGTATTCCAAATTACAATTACAGTATATTAAAAAACCACAATTTATTTATTCATTGCCTTGTTGACAGACATTCATGTGGCTTCAAATATTTTGTTATTATGTTAAGATCCTGGTTTTGAGACAAGAAGAGAACTCATCCTACTGTGAATACCAAGAAACCAATACAAGAAATAATTTACAGATCAAGTATTAAGGAGAAGTCACTCTCTTCACTAAAGTAGATTCTAAAGATCTGAGGGTCTTGGTCTTAGGAAAAGTATGTTGCTAAATGAAACATTTTAAAATGCTTTTTCACCCTGATTAAATATGGTTAAGCCTAGGTCCTTACTCAACCTAAACTTTGTAATCTCATTAAATAAGCAATCAACACATGCTTACTTGAACACTGAATAATTGAATAAATAAATGAATTGCTTCATTCCCTGGATATGATCTCAGAATCTAGAATAAGGAAAAATACTATTATAGAAGGACTATGAAGCTAGCAATATGTTGGGCTGGATCCCATGAGTCCTTTCTATTATATTTCCTGGTCCTTATGAAAGCTAACCTAATGCTTTCTCTCCAGAATAGTGGCTAAGGGAACAAAACTAAGAGGAGAAGAGAATTTCCAGTGCTCTATATGGTTCATCCATGGGGAAGATTATAGAAAAGCTCTACCTCTTATTACCTAATAGAGAAAAATTAAGGAATCCCAGCATTAAAAACAACCTCACACAGCAATTCAAACCACCAGTTGGTCAGGACTGTGCTATTCTCTGCGAAAGTTGTCAGAGTCTCAGAGTCTCAGGAAGGAGAGATTCCAAAGAGGCACTGAGCCAACATAATTAGCAGTGCTCACATGGCAGATTGCCTTTGGATTTCCAGACATGAACTGAGAGGCCAGGAAAGCAGGGTTGATCCAGCAATCATCTCATCTCAATATGTTTGCACCTTGATAGCAGTCCCAAGAGAATACTGTGCTACCGCCAGGCTCACTCATCATACAGAATTAGTGGGTATGTGAGTGCTATGGCATGGCGGCTCTGTACAGCAGTCACAGAGCAAGATTTATTGCTCTATTTGACAGTCTGTTATTCACTAACTGAGCATGACACATCTGGGAGTTAGAATCATCAGCTTGACATCTAACAGGAGAACAAACCTTTGGGAGGAGGATGGAGGTGGGAGGAGGATGGAGGTGGGAGGAGGATGGAGGTGGGAGGAGGATGGAGGTGGGAGGAGGATGGAGGTCATGAGAGAGAGCTGAGGAAAACAGCAGTTTTCAGAATATATTTCCCATTTCCCTGCTGACCCCGATTGTTGGTCCAGGCTTGAGGTTATCACCAGACTGAAGGGATGAGGCAGATGTCCAGAGGGCCTTGGTCTGTTGTGATATAATGAAGCCGTGGATCACTGCAAAGCAAGGCACTTTGGGTCCTTGCAGGGAATGAACATCTTTTCCAGTAACATTAGGCAGGTTTTGTTCATCTCATCCTGTAGGAAAGCACGTTCCAGGAAGACACAGAAGAGCTACCCTCCACTTCTCGCTCTCTTTGCAGTTGAAGCAGTGCCTAGCTGCTAGAGGAGAATAAGCATTACTGCTTGAAGTCACCCTCCCAACTCTAAGACCCCAACTGGTGAGATAGCCTCTAATCCTCTTTTCCATTCCCTGGCCATGCCCCATCATCTGGATGGGCTGAGATGGGCCCAGACACCATCTTCAATCCTCTGTACAGCCCCCGTGCATCAAAATAGGGGTGAAGACAAAATCTTTTCTTGACCAATGTAAAGCTAAGATTCTGTCCACAGCATTATGGCAGGCTCCGCCTTTGTCATGAAAAAGAAAGTGGGACTCACTAATGATTAGAGACATAATTTATTTAATCTTCATGGATCTATTGGGAGCAATGGCTCAGAGGCCCATGAATAAAAATGGCAAGTTTGCTCAGAGCATGCAAGGTATTAGGGCAATTTGTTTAGCCTGCTGCTAAGTGCTTCAAGGACTTATCCATCCTGGCTGAAAATAGCAGATGCACCCCCCTCCACCCACCCACCCCCCCAACCCCCCCCCACACACACACTCTCTCTCTCTCTCTCTCTCTCTCCACATTAAAAGCACCCAAACTCTATACTTGTATTCTACCAAGCATATATAAGATGAAATAAAAGTTTTAATGCCAGTTTTCTACCTCTTGTTTCCCCAGATGTTACTCCCTTATATAGTTACTCCCTCTTCATTTATCCTCTCTCTCTGTTTCTGTTTCTCCTCACCTCTGTCATCTCCACCCTGATTCTGATTTCCCTTCTGCCTCAGCCATGGTGAGGAGATGAACAAGGCAGTGTGACCACAACCAGCAGCTCTGGTTCACATTTCCTCCTAATTCCTTTACAAAATTCTGTAAAATAAAGGATATCAGCAGAGATGAAGAAAAAGTAAAGTACCATGAAGAACTGTTCTATTTTACTCTAAACAATTTAAAAGCTGAATTGTGGTTTAACTTTGATCTTACTAAAAAGGACATATTCTTTTAAAAATTGAGAGAAATAGGATCTTCTTTTGATCATTATTGAGTTAATGGAATAGAAATATTTGAACGATTGCAAGCATATAAATCAGTACACAAACTCTTAGATGTTATATACTGACGGAGAAGGTTTAAAACAATTTAACCAAATTAAAAACAGGAAAAGATGGCAGTGGGGGAAAAAAAACAGAGATTTTCAACCAGGAACCAAGAGTGAATAAGAATGAGTTGCAATTGTCAGAAGAAAAATACTTAAAACACCTGCTTGGAATAAGTCACGATCAATAGAGAATGATGGAGAGGCCTAGGGGGTCTTGACATCAGAAAAGCTCTCGTGTCCCTTTCTTTGCTCTCCTGTGACTGTGGTGTTATAATGTTACAGGTACCCCTGGGGACATGGGACTTGTAAGACCTTGTCATCACTGGTAATTACATTTTCTATATTAATTAAAGCTCTGTTCTGTTTTCTTCCGTCAGAGTGATGTAAGAGGAGAAATTCAAGGAGCTTATGCCTAAGTTAGTATGTATTTCTAGGAGTGCTGAGAAGGAAATTTAAATATGGCTATGGCCTCATCCAAGTCATCAGGGTTAGATCTTTATAGAAGTTTCCTGAAGTGTTACTCACTCTTACTAAGCTATGTATCAGCATGGGTTAGGGCGCTAGACGTAGCTGGGCATCTTTAAGTTCAGGCAGGCATAGGTGCTCATGACTACAGTGTATCTGGACATTTCAGGTCACAGTTTAGAACTCAGACAAAGTCTATTATTGGTCGATGACGTGGTGTCATCAGGATTCCAGGGAGGCAGAACTGTGGGAACCAACACAGTTGCTGCAAGTTTCCTAGCTCTCCTGATTTACTATGGCTTTTCTCCTCACTAGTTCAGTCTTCCCTCTTGGATCCCATCTCTTACTTTGAGCCTCAAGGGACTTTACTAATTATGTATTCTGTGTCTCCTGGGAAGTAAGATATTTCCTTAAATACTCAGAAATGCCACTCAAAGAAACAGCTTTCTACAGAAGAGCAGTTCATTGCTTCTTGGACTCTTCCTCTCATATCTACAAAATGTTCCCTTGACAAAAGCACACAGAAGACTGGCCTGGGACCAACAGTCCACTTGAGTGGTTTTTCATATAGGCCTGCTTCCACATGAGATAAATATTATAGTCCTTGATTCCTTCTGCCCTGATTACACTCCCTATCCATGGATATCTCTACCCATGTGGATTAGTTTGATAGGGCTGCCATAACAAAGTACCACAGACTGGGTGGTTTAAACAATATACATTTATTTTCTTACCATCCAGGAAGCTAGAAGTTTAATGTCAAGGTATCAGCACGTTTGGTTTCTTCTTAGGCCTTTCTCCTTGGTTTTCAGGTGGCCTTCCTTCTGTGTCCTCAGATGGTCATCCCCTGTCTGTGTTATTGGTGTCCCAATTTTCTTATAAGAACACTCATCACACTGGAATAGGGCCCACACTAAGAAACCCTTTAAATTTAATTGTACCCTTTAAAAGCCTTATCTCCAATTATAATCACATTCTGAGGTCCTTGGGGCTATGGCATTAACATATGAATTTGGGGAGCACACAGTGCACCCTATAACCCCTTGCCTGCTCACTTGGATTGACTGCACTTCTGCCTCTATTGCGCTAGTCAAATGGAGTTTTGAAGCTCTACCTCAGGAACCAGCACTTGAATGTGAACTCTGTTGCTTCCACATCACTCTTGTTTTGGTTTTATACAAAAATTCTTTCTCTTTTACAGATTTTCTCATCTGGTTGGACCACTGACATCCTGGCCATTTTCACATATTCATCAAGACTTTGGCTCCTTTTTTTGTCCAGGGTAAATTTAACAACCACGCGTACAACCCACCATCTAAAATAAGTTTTCCGATTCCTCCGTTTCCCAGTTGCAAGGACCTAATCTCTCCTTCCCTTCACAGCTACACATCTTGCACAAAGAATCTGTATGTGCTGTTTCCACACACTTCCCTCCCACATAAACCTGAACACAAAACAGCCTGGTTTGTGCCCTCATCGCTGTTTCTCCAGTAAAGCTGCTCTTGCTGATAAAATATCCAAAAAGCATATTTCTAGTCCATGAACATTTTATACTTAAAGAAATCCTCCAATTGACCCAGCTTGGGTCACATGCCTATCCCTGAACCACAACTATAAATTGTGTCTTCTCCAAACAGCAGCCTCTTCCCCTTTTTAGAGACTTGCTTCTCTCATAGTCATGTGGCTCCGATGAGGGCTACAATCATGGGCAGACACAACTGTAGTTTGGAAGGATGCTTTGGAGTTTATCAAGTAAAAAAGGCAGGAAAGAAAGGGAGGTTGTATAATAGAGAATACAAAATAATAGTACTAATAATAGTAATACTAATAATTATTATTTTTGTTAACACATAGGTACTTATTCTGGGTCAGGCACTGTTCTAAGGTTTTAGATAACTTATTTAATCCTCTCAATACCTATATGAGGTAGGCGTTATTGTCTTCTGCATTATATAGATGAGAAAGCCAAGGCACAGAGATGTAATGTCTTCTGTCTTCCAGCTAGTACAAGGCAGGGCTAAGATTTGGTCCAGGCAGACTGATCCAAAGGCATTCATTCTTCTAATCATTACACTACACAGCCTTTTATTATTACTTGTAAATCCTGGGAATCAATATAGAGAGAAGAAAAGATCAACTATAACTTGGCCGAAAGACCTTTCCAGGTGCATCATTCATGAGCATTTAGAACTGCTCTCAGGGGGTGGTGGGCAGGAATCTTTCAGATGCTCTCAGTGGGCCTGTCTCAGGCTCTCTCTGCCTCGACACAACATTCCTACTGCTACAGCACAGTGACAAAGCGGAAGGACTCTACTAGGTGTACCACTCTGGGTTCTTTAGATCTCAGAAATAGTGGCTCTACTTCCCTCCTCATGGTACGTGGTCTGTATAGTACAGAGTTCATAATTTCCTATTAAGGATGCTCACCATGGTCTCAGTCTTGCTTTCTCTTTCCGCTCTCTCTCCTCCAATCCTAAGGATCTTCATCTTTTCTGAAATGGGAAGATTCATGATCACATTATCTACATTTTCCTAACTTATTACTTATGGCTAAAAAAATTTATGTATTGGCCCTATCAGGACTTAGGCTTTGTGTTTTCAAATCCTTTCTCTCATATTTTTACCTCTACCATGAGTTACAAAGGTCCATTTTTAAATTCAAAAGCTGAGAGTTGATGCTCTATTTTCTCTTTCCATTTTGCCACAATATTACTCAAAAAGGAGTGAAGAACATCTTCAGTGCTAGTAGGGGGTGGAGATGGGAAGGCCGAGATTAGCATGGAAATTTTTAGGAACTCAATAGAAAACTATTTCAACATTTATTTTTAGTCATAGATGCATTATTTTACTCATGCTTTATATTGTGTCTACTAATCCTCAAAGAGGAAAAGTGCTTTCCGACTCACGTTTCAAAAAGACAGTATTCGAAGATATTTCTCTCAGAAACTAAAATCCTTTCTACAATTAGATGCCAATGATCACAAATGGTACCATGAAGCTCTGGATTCTGTCCAGTGACTTGGATGAAGCCTTTATGTCAATAAATAAATGTTCATATATTTTCCTTTTCCCCTAAAAGATGTGAAGTATGTTATAAATAATTATAAAATATGTTAAACATAAATGAAATTGTAAATCAAGATGAAAAGAAAATAGATGTAGAAAAATAAGATAAAACCTAGGATAAGCTTATTACATACACAAAACAATTTTTTTGGCTGCCAGATCTGAGTTCTCAACTGAACTAGGACAATGGCAGTAGTGCTCATCATCTTTCTAGCCATGCTTATTGAAATGATGGAACTGATTAATGTGGACTAAATTCATAATCAGAACTGACAAAGGGCTCATTGTAAAGGAATTACGCTGGGAGAACATTATAGAAGAGTCTGGCCCTTGGTTCAGTTATAGAAGTGCTACTACATGCAAATTCCCTCGAATATAGGAGGGAATGTTAGACATCCTGGTGATACTCGAGCAAGATCTTGAAAACAGCAGGAGCATCTGCTTCACCTTCTGGAGCTGACCATTATTATGTGTGTGTAGACTGAGGGAGACACAGAGCTTGGATAACTGGATTCGCTACATAAGAGGTATAAGCGGGCACTCAGATGGGGAAAATGTGCTGAGGACTTGATCCAAAAGGATACCCAAGGGAAGCTTTATGAGTTAAAATGTTGCCTTTCAGAAATCAGGTGTTCTTTGTGTTCTGGGTAGTCCGTGCAAGAAAGACATGAGCCACCTTAGTAGACAACTTCTCCCCCAGATTAACTGCATTACATTCCACTGTCCCCAATTCTCTCTTGCAGTGCTCTCACAACAAAACAGTGGATCACAGGGTTATAGGACCTGACGAAAGTGGGAAAGCGCTGTGATGGAGCACAAGGCTATTATTTTAGGTTTTCCAAATGACACTAACTTTATAGGCAAATAGATCCTGGGCAAAGGCCTATGTGATTTAAGAGAGAAAAAAAATTTTTTTTTACACATAAAAATAGGTGATTGAGAGCAGTAAAAATATTAAAAACTTTTGCTCTGATACAGACATTTGCTTGTCATCGCAACATTCATACGATGGTACCAAGATGTTGATCTGTACAGGGGACAGTTTATACTAAACCAGTGAGGTTTTAGGCACTTGGAGCATGTGGATCAGTTCCTCAAAGACATGGAAGGGATGCTCAGAAAATTGTGTTGTGTAACTCAGTTAATTGTGTGAGTAAAGAAGTATAAGGGAAACTGAGTCTCTGGTGAGAGTTTGTGATAACCAAAGTAAGGTGCTATTTTTCTTCCAAAGGTAATATAGTTCTTTCATTTCTAGTGTTTGGATGAATTTTTAAAATATAAATCTTGCACATACTAATTTTAAAAATGCAATAAAATATTAAAACAAAAAACCTAAAGATTTTTAAAAGTAACCATAATTTAAGTATATTCTTGTCTGGTTGTTTTATTTATTTGTTTTCACTTTATTGGGACCGTAGTGCATATACAGTTTTTTATTGTTTTTCTCATTTAACATTTGATAAAAACATTGTTCTGTGTCATTTCAACTTGTTCACAAACATTTTACTGACTAGATAGTATTTCACTATGCAAATATGCCATCATTTATTTAATCATAAAATTTTCACTATACAAATAATATCTTGATGAATATCTCTTGCACGTTTTCTTTTTTCTTTTCTTTCTTTTTTCTTTTTCTTTCTCTTTTTTGATGAGAACGCTTAAGAAATATTCTTTTAGCAAATTTCAAGTATAAAATAAAGTATAATTAACTATCGTCACCATGCTGTACATTATATCCCCAGAATTTATTCATCTTCACTGAAAGTTTGTACCCTTTGACCAACAACTCTCCATTTTCCGTACTCTCTTAGTCCTTAGTAGCCACAATTCTATTCTGTTTCTATGCAAACTTCTAAACTTCTAATATTCTACATATAAATTTTTTTTAGACAAAAATATTTGTTTCTGTCTGGTTTGTTATACTTAGCATCATAATGCCCTCCGGTTTCATTCATATTGTCACAAATGGTAGGCTTTCCTTCTTTTCACAGCTGAATAATATTTTACTTATATATATAGATAGATAGATTTTCATATATATATATATGTGTGTATATATATTCCATTTTATTTATTCATCTGTTGATGGACACTTAGGTTCCTTCCTGTTGTAAATAATGCTGCAATCAACATAGGGATGCATATATCTTTTTGAATTAGCATTTTGGATTTCTTTAGATAAATACTCAGAAGTAGATTATGAGAGTTCTATTTTTAATTTTTTGAGAAACCTCCATACTGTTTTTCATAAAGGCTATATTGATTTAGATTCCCACCAATACTGTACAAGAGTTGCCTTTTATCCACATCCTCACCAATATTTGTTATCCTTGTCTTTTTGCTAATAGTCATCTTAACCATTGTGAGGTGATAACTCACTGTGGTTTTGACCTGTATTTCTCTGATGATTAGTGATGTTGAGCACCTTTTCTTGTGCCTTTTCATTGACTATTTTTACCTCTTAGGAAAACTGTATTTAGGTTCTTTGCCTATTTTTAAATCAGATTATTTGTTTTGTTTTGTTTTGCTACTGAGTTGCATAAATTCCTTAAATTCCTTATCAGATGTATTATTTACAATTTTTCCCCATTCTATAGGTTTCTTTTTCATTTTGTTGATTGTTTCTTTTGCTGTGCAGAAGTTTTTTCATTTAATGTAGTTCTAATTATTTATTTTTGCTTTTGTTCCTTGTATTTCTGGCATCACACCCAAAAAATCATCACTAAGACCAATATCAATAAGATTTTTTTCCTCTTTTCTTCTAGGAGTTTTATAATTTAAAGTCTTTAATTTATTTTGAGTTAATTTTTGAGTGGTATGCATACACATTTTTTAAAATTTATGATTATTGTCTTAAATTAGATTCATTAGAATAGAATAAATAGGCCAAATGAAATGAATTGTTTGGTTCTTAATTCACATTGTCATATCATATTCTATATTAGAAACATGAATCAATTTAATCACAATTGTTAAGAAATCTCTTTTTAAAAACTGAGTTCCTCGAGCCAAAAATAATTGTTTTTTACTATTGGAAATAAGGTGGTAGGAGTTCGAAGTGCATCGGTTAAGATAAGGATAAGATAATACTAGTGATTATTTCTGTATATATGGATTTCCTCCCTTCTTAGGGAGTGTAAATTCATGAAGACAAAAATCCTGATGATGTGCATTCCCTTCTTGCCTAATCTAGACTCCTAAATGATTGAGCTTTTCTCTATGTTTACTTTTACTATACAAATGTGAATACACACACACACCACACACACACACACACACACATTTTATATGTTACAGATGCAAACAATATACTGTGCCTCCAAATACCCCAGCCTCCACTCAATGGGTCCTTTTAATAAAATTCAACTTTTTCTTAAACCACTGAAAATTTTCTATTATTTTTATATTTTTTCTGTTTTCTAAAATGCACACTAGGTAGAACTGCTGGATCTATTCTACTCATCTCTCAGTATTTCTTTCACATAATTCATTAGTTGGTCTTTCTGCAGAGTATTTGGAAAGAGCCCATCATCTCAATTTTGACTCACTAATTCAGCTATTTTCATTCTGCTCTCTAGCCCTTCTATCAGCTGTTAATTTTAACAATCAAGTATTTAATTTCCATAATATCTAGCTTATTTAAGCATACTAAATAGTCTCAGATCAATTTGGGAGATTATAATCATACTTATTCTAATATTTTGTTTGGTTTGCCTTATTACTTACTAATTATCTGCTAAGCCTGGTTCTTCCTTTACCTAGTATAGGTTTTATTCAATCACTCAGTGAGTCTTAGTTGGATGGTCATCTTGGTACATGGAGTCCATTTCTGAATGTTGTGTCTACAAACACTGTGATTTATCTCAGCCAGCCTCGGGTGATTTTGGTGAAGGGGCTGGCCCAAAGTTAGTCTCCTTGATGTGGGGGCTTCTTATCCATGAGTTTACCAACCACCTTGGGCCCTGCCATCACTTCATCCCTCTAGCACAGGTATCCACATTTATTGATCACACTGTGACTGGTGTCTCCCCTGCCTCCTTCTTGAAACAAGCAGCGAGGGAAAGAGGAGACAGTTTGCCCAGCTGTTTATATTGTGATACCCATCCAACCCAAGGGCCCCTATTTGGCTTTTGATACCTGCTAAGCACAAGCTTGGAATGCAATCGAGTCTGTTTTAATATTGTGAGCTAATCCCTTCATATATATGTTCTGTTCTTTGCTTTCTCCTTGAATTCAATTTTATTTTCTAGTTTTTGAAGATATTTATGGAGTTTTCAGAATTTTTTATCTGCCTGAGATATACTCCTTCTTGTTTCCCAGGTTTCTTAGTTTGTTTTTTAATGATTTTTATGCGATAAAAAAACATAATTTTTTCAATGATCTGAAAAGACATATTTTTTTTTGTTTTTTGTTTTGTTTTTTTTTCTTTCTTTTTTAAAACAGAAACAGCAGAATAACATTATCTAGCAATCTATACAATATTTCAGTAAGGCTGGTAGGACTCATTGAATAAAAGAAAAATTAGAGGTATGAGGTGATGACTGCTATATAGCAATAATAACTATAAGCATTTATATAGGGCCTTAATGCTGACCCTCATAACAGTTCTTCTAGTTAAGTATTATTAGTTATAAAATTGAAGAGACTGAAACCCAGAGGATGGATAACTTGCACATACCAAGGGGTTAAGTGACACAGCAATGTCTCAAATTGTCTCTTTTGACCTCATCTGTGTCCTCCAACCCCTATTAGTTGCTTTCTGCAGAAAGTACTGTGATGAAGCTCTGGGCTGCCCACTCAAAGTCCACCAGTTCCTTGCTTTGGAAACTCAGTGAGTATCCACAGCAAAAGACAATCAGACACTTTGCATAAATCCTTTCTCTAAATAACAGGTCTTACAAGCAGGTGGCTGCATTTGCATTCACTCACCCACTTACTTCCAATTAATGTCTAGGAGCCATCAAGCTTTAAATCTTCCTCTTTTTAATCGCCTCTAGCCACACTTTTGAGAGATATGATCCCACCAGCTTAGTTCCAATTGTGAATGAGCATAAAACCTTTCCCCAGCTTTTGTACTCATCACTGGCAAACTGCTAGGCTCATTGAAAAAGGGTGTGTTTTGTTTCTGAATTCAGTCCATTCATAGGCTAGTACAACAATGAGGCACATAGAGCAAAAACATTATTTTGAACAGTCAATATATCTGTGCCACACACCCCCACCCCTTTTTTGTTGGTTCTAAATTAGATCCTAATATTTCCATGGTGTTTCTTTGCTACTTACAGTGTTCTTATGTAATTTACATGTTAAAATATTTAACATATTTTAGCACGAAGAAACTTGAGCTTGCCGTGGCAATTTACATTGATGTTTCTTCCTATAGAACAGCAGCTTCTCAATCTTAGCTGTGCATTGAAATAGAGCTTTAAAACACTCAGATCCCTGGGCTTTCCTGTTTGATTGAATTCTTCCAAGGTTTGACCTAGGCATTGGGATTTTCAAAAAGATACATAAGTGATTCAAATATACAATCAAAGTTTCTAGAATATGTCAGGATCTTCAGTGTTGAACAACAACAACAACAAAATATATGTGTGTGTGATATATATAACCTGTGCTTTTCTAGAAGATAATTATTAAATAAGTAGGAGAGAGAGAGAGAAAGAGGCAGAAGGAAGGAAGGAAGGAAGGAAGGAAGGAAGGAAGGAAGGAAGGAAGGAAGGAAGGAAGGAAGGAAGAAATATGATAGATGATAAATAGGTGGATGTCTGACTAGATGGATAGATGAATGGATAGATGGGTAGGTACTTTTTTTCTTTTAATTGTGGTAAATGTTATAGAGAAAAAGAATAGAATGCTGTGAAGAAAAATAATAGAAGTGTTGGCAATTTACTTTGGATTGGGTAATAAGAAAAGGCTTCTCTGGGGTTGACATTTCAGTCAAGACAAATAAGACAGGGCCAACTACATAAAGAGGACAAAGGAAGAGTATCTCAGGTGGCAGGTAGGGTGGTCATATTTTGACATAAAAGAATGTATTTAAGAAAGACATTGATATTGAATAAAAGATGCAATAATACCTTTACGCAATAAATGTATTTAGAGACACATTCTTTGGCTATGAAGGTCTACTTGTATAAAATCTATGATATATTAATATATCTTGATTACCAATGATATTATGAGTAATGGTTTCTTGAGGTAAGATAGATGGGTTTTCAGATATTATGTGTAATATAACTTAGATGGAGTTAGTGTACTCTCCTATACTGACATTATCTGTCTTATTTTTACTTTCCAAAGAAAACAAAGATATATATCATCTCTTGATGATCTATTCTGAAAATTCACAACCCTATATTTACACAGGACTCTGATTCTCGTGATCATTTCCCTAATAGAGAAACAGAGGCGCAAATAGATCAGGAGGTGAGCCCAAGGATGGCAAATAGAAGGTCATCCTACCCTTTAAGCTTGCTGGACTAATAGTAGTGATTCCTTGCAGTATTGCTGTGAAGGATTGTGGGGTTGCAGCAGGGTGTAAAGTGTCATGATTATTGATGTCTGCCATGAGTATGGGAGGAAAAATATGTTCTCCACACTTTGTTTCTTTAGATTAGTCTATTATTATTTCATTTGATTCAGGATCTGGACTTGGATTTTTTTTTTTTACCACCATTTTAAGTGCTTTCTTCTTAACCATGGTTGTATGTTCTTAAGAAGAAGAAGAAGAAAAACCACAAATGCCACTACGTTGTTGTATTACATTGGAATCATATATACATGTGGATGAGAATGTAGGCTGGTCCATAGTAAAAGCATTATTTGTGTTTTGACTTTAGCGCAAAGAAATTTTACATATCACAAACTTCTTACTAGAATATTGTTTTCGAGACATAGTTAATATTGTGTGTGCACGTGTTCTTGAAGATAAATGTGGTAAAGGAAGCCCTGATCTCCTTTAAAGGATTAACTTATTTCTTGATGGTGAATTACTTACTCTTTTTAAGTAACATCAGCCTAGAACAACAAACCAATAATGCTACTAGAATGTCAAAACAAAGTATAATTATCCTACACTTAATTTTCAAATGTAATATAAACATTTTTCATTTCATCAGAATGTTAAGTTCATATTTAATAGAGGAAAATATGCACAACAGCCATATAATACTTTAAAAATATCCCTTAAATGTTCTAGTGTATATCAAGTTTATTTGAATATTATCTGACCTTTAGTTCTAAGTTTGATTTAATGTCAATATGGGCTGAAGGAATGAGGAGCCCTGAGGTGCCAAACTAAAACTCCTGGAATCCTCTAGATGTATAACTTGTAACTGCGTTTGAACCTCACAATTGGAATTTATTCCTTCAGCAGCCTGGTAATGGATTGTCTTTCTTTGTAGTTAAAAAAAAGTTTCAAAGTCATACTACTAGAATGATTAATGAGGTAATATAACACAAACAACCACAATAAAAAAAAAAACCCTTAAAACATACTGTAGCACTTTGAAAGCAAATGGGGAAAGTAGATGTGGGTAACAATTAATAGTAAAATATAAAATTAAATCATATTACATTAAAAGTACTTACATAATTTTGGTGCCAAGTCTTTTCAAATACCTTCACCCCCTACTTCCAAATTTGAGAAAAACATCTAATATTTTCAAAGCTTTTCATTGGTACTTCCTTCACTTCCTACTGGGCCTTGCTCCCTAACTTTTTCTCTACCCTACCCCTAAATAAAATGGTAATATCGATACCTGGAAATGAGCAGCCACAACAACCTGACAGCACTACATTTCCACTCAGCCAAAGTGAAGCGGAGGAAATGGTTGTCTGGAAAGTGTTTTTGTCTCTCAATTTTGCCTTTCCTTCCCAGCAAAGACAGAAAATGGATATGCAGATGGGTTTAAGAACATCTCCCCAGGCAGGAAAGGGTGGAACATTTGCATAGAATAGCATCTGGAGTCCCAGGGCACTCAAATGCTTCCAGGGGGAAGACAGCTTTCCACATTCATTGATGTTTCCTAAGGAAGGGGAGAAAGAGAACAAGGGAGGAAAGAAAAGGAGCAGGGGACTCCCTTTGTATCTGTGTCCAATATGGTTTCTTTTGATTTTTCATTCTCCATAGTCGAGGGCTCCCCAGGGGCTCTCATCTGTTACCAGGCTCGGCTGTACCTGCCTGCCTGTGTGAAAGTGGCTCAGCTGCTGCCCTGGATGAGGCTAACACATCACATCTATCTCCCTGGCATCCACTGAGCTCCCGGGCTGTAAGGATCAAGCCCCACACGGAGCACAAAGGCAGGTCTGCATTGAAAGAATCGACCTTCTTTATTGTCCAAAGCTCTTTGTGTGGACGCTGGGGGTCAGCGCTCCCTCCACATTCATGCCTGTACCATGAGAGAGAAGAAGAGGGAGTAGAAGTACAGTAAGCTCTCCCTGGACTTTTCTTGGGGCAAAAGTATAGGATTATAAATGTGTCCACCATTCTACCATTTATGTCCCAACATAAAACCCAGGATGTCAATAGAACTGACTTTGTTTGTTATCAACTTTTCTGTTCCAAGACCAGATAGGCTACTTGAAATTATAATATAAGAAATTATTAGTTTTCTTAGAGATTTAATTAATTAATTAATTATAAATTGATTATTATAATCAAATTAAAAGTGATTTACTTAGAGAATTAAAGATTGTTTCAGATTTAAGCTAACATTCATTGACCTCAGAATATAAGACATTAAATATATTATTAATCATCATCATTAGAAAATTGATTTTAGAAAGCACGAGATTGTTGGCTAAAGGTCAGAGGAGATGGAGCTTTCTTATTAGAACAAAATGCTCAATGATAAGGAAGAAGTCAAGATAATTAAAAACAGATGGAGAAAATTTTTAAGTTTGATAGTATAATTTTTATTTAATAAAAAGAAAAAATTTAATGAAACCATTTAATAAACACTGGATGTCTAGATAGAGATATGAAACTCATTGTTAAATCTCTCACAGTATCTTATATACCCTGCTTTCTGTTAGAATATGGTTAATAAAAGCTATTCTGGCCCACTGATACCGACCTTTGATTTTATGCTTGTAGGCAAACCCTTCTCTTTCTTTCCTCCAAAATATTGTTTTATGGTTTAAAGAGAAAAAAAATTTTTTTTATAATTAAAATCTCTTCTTTCCTAAACCCATGCAGTTTATATTTCTTGAAAGGTATTTGCCACTCCAGAGTTAGAAGTGATAAAATATTGCTTCAGTCTGCATTTCTATAACATTCCACATGCTACTCATTTGCATTTTTCTTTCTTCAATTAAAAGATGTCAAATTTCAAACTCAGAGAAACATTTATCATTGGGCCCTGGCATGTATTTTGGTCACTAGTCATAGAGGCCTACCTTTTCTACCTGGCTGTATCTTTAATACTTTTCTAACTATTCCCCCAGTTTCTATTTCCTTTCTGCCTCACTTCCTTATCATTCTTTCTCTGAGAAGACTCAGAAAATGGGCAATCAAAAAAAAAAAAAAAGTGCTGCTGTTCCATTCGTTCCGCCCTGCCCCCATAAAAAGCTAATATTTTCAGGTTGACTGAAAGTTTAACTTTGTTATTTTTTTTTATTTTTCAAGAAAATCCAGCGTGACGTGGCACGTGTTAGTGCCCTCTTACTTAACAAATTACATGTTTTTTTGACCTAAGTGAAAAGCTGTGCAAATCTCCCTTGTCTGCGTTTGCATTGTGTATGGATTTCCCTGGTACAGCCTCTGACATGTCCGTGGTGGAACTCTGAAATTGAACCTCAGTCTTTCTGCCCGGAGCTCCTCTTTGTCCCTCATAACTCCAGAGAAAACATTGTCCTCCAAGATAGTGATATTTTCTGATAGTGCAACTCCTTCACTTTCCTGCTTATCATCAAAAAGCAGAGATGATTTAAGAGCTTAAGTAACTCTATGTCTCCAAGGAAATGACATCAGGAAGGCCACCATCATCTTATTTTTAGAAAGAGCTGGTCCTTTTTATGTGGTTAAAAAAATTACCAGGGTTTAAGAGAATCATCAGGGTTTTTAAGAGTCTAAATTTCTTAGAGGTTAGAAAAATCTAAATAACTAAAAAACCTCACAAAAGCTAGCTTTCTTTTTTATTCAGAGGAACTTTTTAATGGCAGAATTTTTTTTCCAGATTTCAGTATATGTTAGCTTACAACCTAACATGTTTCTAGATCCTAACCTGAGTCCTCCTCTCTTGTGAGGACAGCCCCTCCAAGACTCCCAGCAAACACTGCCTTCTGGGGAAAAAAATCTTGGAGGATAAGGCTTTTCGAAAATGGATTGGAAAAGTCTTAAGGGAGCCTCTGCTTGTCTATTATTAAACATACTAATCCTTTTTTTTTTTTTTTTCTCAGCAGACTTGCCAGGACTGACCCAAGCTTTTGCACTGGGTAATGAACGTTGAACTGGTCATGCCTGGGGACAAGCCCTTTCAACCGAGCTCCATTTTCCCCCTAATGTGCCATTTCATTTTCAAAAGGGATAGATATTCTAGAGCTATAAATCTCCTCTCTTTCTTCACCCGCTTGCAGCCCCTGCCCTGATGTGAGGCTACCTCTCGGAAGTTATTCACATTGGGTTGGGAGAGGTCAGCCCAACGCACAGTTCCTGGCAGGTGGTCCAACGTGGAAGCTCAAGGCCTCGTGCAGAACTGCAGCCCCAAGGTGCTTTAAAGGCCCCCTCTGGAAAATAATGGTGGTGTGTCTTTGTCTGCATCTCTGGGGCTGTCTATGACAGGCTTTGCTTCATGACGGATTGCTGTCCAGACACTGACCCCGTTGTATCTTCAATTGGCCTGCCTTCCAACCCCCGTGTAGAGTAACTTGACGTCTTTCCAGAAAATAAACTCTTTTTACTATCAACTGAATATTGGAGGTGGCCATAAAGAGGTTCTTTTAGGAAAGACCATGGAGAATGGAGAGGGGAAACACTGAGCAAAAAGATATTGGAATATGGAAAGGTGTGACTAGAGACACTGGCCTTTCTCCTGTTTTTCTCCACATATTACTTAAATTCCATTTTACTTTGCTTTACCCTTCAAATCCCTTCCCAGTCCTTCAACTTAGTATATTATTTATCTTTATTTTCTTTCAAATATCTTTTTTTCTTCTGATTCCTCTAGTTTTCCTCTTATTTCATTTTTTCCCTTTTCTTATCTTCTCTTTTAACTTTTCTATATGTAAAATCTCATGCTAACCCTGTAGTGGACAAAAACATAAGCAATGTTGTGTCCCTTCCCATGGGACGACTAAAGGGAGCTCCGACCAGAAGTGAGACTTGAGGAGAAAATCTGCAAGAGAATGGGGGACAGGAGACGGGAAGAATGGAGGCAAGACAAAGTTCTGATCAAGCCTCAAAGTTTATTTTATACACAAGGGTATATATATTTTCAAAGAAAGGGGGGAAGTAGGCATGGGGTGATCTGTGGCTCCGGCAGCCATTAATGGTCTGCTGATAACAGGACAGCTGCAGGCATCTCTGGGCTTATCTTGTGTTTGCCCTTTTGGACTTTCCTAAGAGTTTAGCAAGACTTGTGAGACTTATATTCAAAGGTTAACTTCTCAGTTTACTTTTCCCATGGGTTGGCTCCCAGCAATGTTGATTACTTCTTCCTTTGCTCCATCTTTGCATCTTATGCAGTATAACACAGATTGCATCCATTGACCATATTTGATGAAGTTTGATGTGTCTTTATGACTAAAGTACTAACACAGTAACCAGTGGTATTTGAAACTCTATTAGTATTTGTTGAATGAATAAATGAGGGAAAGAGAGCCTTTATAAAAAACAGACTGTAATTTCTCATTAGTTCACCAATTCTCTAGACAAGGGTTTCTCATCTCAGCACTATTGACATTTTAGGACTGACAATTTTTTATTGTTGAGTCAGGGTGATATTCCATGTATAGTAAGATGTTTAACAGTATCCCCAGACTCTACTCACCAGATGTCAGGAGCAATCCTCCTCCTCCATTGTGACAATCAAAAATGTCCCAGTTTTGTCCTGGTGAGCAAAGTCACCCACAGTTAAGAACCACCACTCTAGATCATTGCTGTCTGATAGAACGTTCTGAAATAATGGAAATGTTCTATCTCTGTGCTATTTAATATGATAGCTACTAGCTACACATGGCTACTGAGCACCTGAAATGTGGATAGTTTGAACTGAATTATGCTGTATGTGTAAACTACCAGAATTTGATGACTTTACACACAAAAAAGAATGTCAAATATCACATTAATAGTTTTTAATATCGATAACATGTTGAAATGATAATTTGGATATGCTGAGTTAAAGAAAATAAATTATGCAAATTAATTTTATTTGTTTCTTGTTACTTTTTCTGGTGTCTAGAAAAATTATAATTACGCAATTGTACTTAATGTTTTAAAAGTCTAAAATCTAAAATCTCTCTAAAATCTTAAATTAAACCAGCTGTCTTTGATCACATACAGCAGCTGAATACAGCTGGTTCAGGGTCCCTCAGAAAGGGAATGTGGATCCAGTGCAAGAAGAGAGAGCTTTGTGCTGAAATCACCAAGTGAACTCCCTAAAGTACGTCCTACAGAACACTGGCTTAGAAGATGCTGATAGGAATTACTAGGGGGAAAAAATCCATAGTTAATGGGTATGAGATGTTTTGGCTTAAACAAAACTAAAGAAGGTCATTTAAATGCAGGTTTTCTCAGAACCTCTTATATATTAAAAAATACATTGCGAATCAAAGGAGATAGAATGTAACATGTGCCACATGTACTTGTTCATGGAAGTTGTATACTGCTTTAGATTTATTCTGATCGTAATGAGAATCCATTGAAGGCAGGAGTGCCATGAGCCATGAACATTTCAGAGAGTTCCCTCTGTGGACTGTAGATGTCAGCTTAGAAGTATAAGATGGAAGGTCGGGGAAGGCCCAAAGGAGAGGCAAGTGAGGAGGCTATTGTAATTGGATGAGATTTTAAGCACCCAAAAAAAGGATGGTTTGAAAGGTGTTTACAAAATTTGATCGACATGATTTAGCAAACCCAGACAGGCCCAGTTTCTTGTTTGGCAATTCAGTGGATAGTAGTGGTTCCATCAAAAAGTTTTCAGCCTAGTTTAGGAGACAGACATATAAGTAATTACAGTAGGATATCATGCACAAAAATCAGAAGCAGCTGCAAGGTACTGTGCAGGCAGAAGCCATAGCTTATAATGATCTAAATGTATATTTAGATAAACATATACAGAAAAGAAGGTACAAGATTCATGATCTTTCCAACTGTAGTAACATATATAAATGTTCCAATTACCTATATTAAAAGAATTTGGATTAAAGTTTAAGATTGAATTTTGTACCTAAAAAATAAAGAAGTTTTTGAGGAGCAAGTTGCAAAATTATAGGAAGACATATTTGATACAAAAAAAAAAATGAAGACCGACATCCCAATGAAAGCAAGGATTTTGTCTGTCTTATTTGCCCTATACACCTAGCCCCTAGTGACATGGCCTGGCATATAAATATTTGTTGAATAATCTGAATTCCAAAACATTTTACATATACCTCTGGAAACTGAATATAATATTAAGAAATGATTTGATACGATGATTTTATTTAACCAAAAACATTGCTTTTTTGAGCAGCAATGGGCATTCTTCTTTCCATGTAAGTTCTTATCTTAGGTGCCCTTAGTATTCTAAATAATACTGGCTGTTAGAAAATAGTTCATCCTCTTTTGGGGATGGGAGCAGGCTGACTTGGCCTGAGTGGTCTTGGGGGAGATCCTTTAAGTGTGTGATGAGAGTCTCATAGCTAAACCCAGTTTCTTGATGACTTAGGTCTCAACATAGCTCCTACTCTTTCACAATTCTATTCTAAATTTTACTTTACAATTCTATTCTCAGTAACCAATCAGCTTTAAGGGTAATACCTGTATCTTGCAAACTAAGGAAAGCAAAAATTTAGATTATACAATTAAGTTTGTTTCTATTGATTCTAAACTGATAGACATTCCTAAAACATGATTATTTCCAGTAGTATAAGCTATTTTTTAAACTAGATCTTTATAAGTCATTAGAAGTATCTGAATTGCATTGCCTTTATCATACTCACCCTCTCTTACTTTCTCCTCTGCCAGTCTCTGTAAAGTAACATACAGGGCCTTTATATTCAAAGTATGGTACATGGTATAACAGCATCAGCTTCATGAGGTGATGTCTTAAAAATGCAGAATCGCAAGCCCCACCCCAGACTACTGAATCAAAAGTACCTAGGAAATTAATGTACACATTTAACAGTCAGTGATATAAACAACTATTTATTGACCATGTTAAGAGGAATAAAAACAGGGAAGAAAAAAATGCTTCATTTTAGACATATATTTTTACTGAGACATAATTGCCATATAACATATAAATTTCAGATGTACAGCAGAATAATTAGATATTTGTATATAATGCAAAACACTCACCACAACAAGCCTGATAACATCCATCACCATTCAGAGTTACAAATATTTTTTCTTTGATGAGAACTTTTAAGATCTACTCTCTTAGCAACTTTCAAACATACAACATAGTATTAGTAACTTTAGTCACCATGCTATTACATACCTATAATTTATTTATTTTCAACTGGAAGTTTGTACCTTTTGACCATATATGTAGACACACATCTTGGTTTCATAATTGTCAATACTTTTAAGAACCACCAAGTTATTATCCAGTGTGGCTGGCTTTTAGTTTCATTTTTCTCACTCACAGGTAACATCAGTGACATTTCTAAAAGGACAGGAATGGACAAATTATATAAATAGGTTGAACATCTCATGATGCTATGATATCTTGGCCAAATCTCCTGCATGAGGAAGAAGCCAACATGTAGGCACTGGACGGTAGAACAAGGATCTGGGGAGAGATAGCCCTGAGGGCGGTAGCTGCAAAGGCAGCAGAAAGAAATTTCAACCTAGCCAGTGATGTATTGATATGTTAATATATTGATACATTGGTATATTGACACATTAATATATATATATATATATATATATATATATATATATATATATATATATATATTGATATATTTGATACATTGTTTAGATATGTTCTCTGCTTCCTATCCTCTGGATACAGAAATATGTGGCATTTTAAGAAAGAAAAAATGTGTTGAATTTCAGATAAAAGGAATGTTTTTAAAAACTACAGCCAGTCTTGAGAATAAACTTCAAAAATCTTACCTTCATCAGCATTTTGCCCCTTGTCTGTAAAGCTGTAAAGGGACCACTCCATGTTAACACACGATGGGCCAAGTCATCTGGATGACATTTCCTTTTTCAAGTTCGGGACCCCGAGTCACAGGGTTATTTACACGTCTGTCGCAGCATGTTCCAGGCTGTCAGCTCAGCACCGCCCTGCTCTTCTTTAACAAGCTCCATCAGAGCTCAAGCTACACGGAGCTTTGAAAGGTTAGTCAAAGACCACATTGTGTTCCTGGGGCTGCAGGAGCTGCTGCACTAATTTGGATTGTGACTTGGCTTGTCTTCCCCCCACTCTTCCTGAGGTCTGAGTTGGGTTTGTGTCAATCAGTGGTGTCACATCATTCAGTTTCGAAGGACAGTGGCCTTTCCAACTCTTGAAGTAGCTTTTAAGATAAATTTTAGTATGACATATGGACAGCGTTATGCAATTCTGCCTAGTCAACACCTGTAACAGTCACCATGGCATCTTTTTGCAGACTTATAAAAGACATGTATCATACTCGGTGCATTTCGTTTGTACCCTAGTTGGTTGGAAGGGGTATTAGGATTGGAACCAGAAGGCCTGGTTTTAGTCCTGCCTTTGCCACTTCTTTTGTGTCTCAGTTTACTTATCTATAAAACCAGCATATTATCTATCTAATTAAAGTAATGCACAAAAGATCATTTTGTAAATTATAAAAAGGTATTATACGAATTAAGGTGGAGCCACATCTGAACCAAAGATTAAATTCAATGTATTTAGGGCTGCATGTTACAAGATGTAAGTCACAGTCAGACATTGTAAATTTGAACATTATCTATAAAAAACAAAATTATCAAGGATCATGAGAATCAGGGATTACTTTATGAAAATGTCTGCGTTAGCAGCAAACATTAATTAGGTTTCCACTAAGTAAGAGTAGTTTCTAGTTATAAACAATAATTAATTGCCAACTGAAACTCTAATAGAAATATTCTTGGAGCTCATGAAGCAGAAGAACACCAGTAAACAAAGCACAGCTTCATCTTTTTTTAAAGGTGATCATTGGAACAGATCATCCCTGTTGAAGCAGTTCCACCAACAAAGGCACTCTCTCTTCTCTTTTTTTCTTTATGTAGGAACTTTCCCCATTCTTTTGGTTTTAGGTGATGACAGCAGACCACACACTCCAAAAAATCTCTTTTTTTATTCTCTTTTTTTTTGGTCTTCTTCAGGAATGATTACTTTTCTGGGTCTCTCCTGATCCTCCCTTCACTAACCTTTATCTCTAAATTTTCTGTTTTCATGACTCTTTCCCTAACTCTGGTCTCTGCCAAATAGAGTAAAATTTACTGAAATTTCTTTTCTCATTAATTAATAAAGTGTAATAAAGGATGAGTCCTCCTTATTATCTTATCCTTTTTTTCTAAACTTCTAATGGCAACTTGGAATATTTTGCTTTTTTAAAAAAGAGGAGTAGGGGTAGAAGAAAGACTTGTTTTAATATGTGGAAGTATGGAGATATGATGGAGGAAAATAAGAGAATTATTCTTATCTTTAATGAATTAAAGTCTGCTAGCAGGAGTGTTTTGTGAATTGCAGAGGTATTTTTAATTCTTTAGAGGAAGGACTTATTTTTGGAAGGAGAATAATGTCAGGGCCGAAGATAATAAGTCTTCGACACTATCTGCATTCATATTCTTGATCGCATGCATTGGTTGGGATCGACGAGGACAAACTGATGAGCTGAAACCTGGGGCAGTGATTTGAGCAGCGCTCATCCCATACTAGTGCCGTCATGACTTTACTTGGCATATTATTCTATGAAAAGTCTCAAATTTTCTAACTTCTCTTATCTTTTATAAATTCACTGTAAACCTGGACCAACCCTTTGATTCAGGTTTCATTCACATAGCTGGCACAAAGGGTCCTTAGCCACAACTTCTGCTAGGTCTCAGACATAGAAGGACCAAAGCTTTTAGCATCCAGATGGTAGGTGGCTTGCTACATGAATATATAAGACTTGCTCAGTAGCTATACAGCTTTTTAGTAGTATTCCTCTGGGGCCCTCAAGGTCTCCTAGAGATTACTGAACAATTGGTCAATCTGTTTTTTTACAATGCGGATAGATCTTTCAGTTTTTTAGAAAATAAAATTTGCTAAGAACAGCAGCATTGGTTCCTTTTACATCAGAGATGAAAAAGACTGGAATCTCAGCCAGAAACAGTGCTTTGGGAGTTGTCAGGAGGGCTGGAGACTATAAAGAATTTCAGAAATCTGCAGTACAGAAAAAGAGACTGAGATTTTCCCATACTTGCTAGATATTTCTTACACCTTCTGAACCAAATTGCATAACAATTCAAGTATTCTTGTTAGAATAGAATGCGTTTGCTTTCATTATACTTTGAGTCAATAATTATGTAGATCTGCTTTTCATGTCTACTTTAAATTATTATTCTAGAATGTATTCATCATAACTAGTAATATAAATGGCCAATCTTAAAAATACATTAATTTAAAAATCAATTGTGTATGTGTGTATTTTTGATTCAAGTCCCATGAAAACTGAAAATGTGTGTATGAAATATAGTGCTGCCCAGAGATAAACACCACCAACCAAAAGAGAAAAGAGTAGCCGATTTGATGAAACTCAGAGAATAGGCCTAAGAAAATTAATAATAATGACTATTTTTGAACAAATAGCTGCATAGTTTACAGTGCACATTTTTTATCTCTAATCTTTGTAGTAACTCAGCAAGAGGTATTACGTCCCTCTTTTTCATAGGATAAAACTAAAGCGACCCATGTCACTTCGTTATTAATTTCTCTCCGACTTCAAAGTCCATGCTATTTCCACTATGACAACTATATTGCTGGTCTCAAATGTTGTCTTTTGTTTGGCCTCCAAAATTAATCTGTGTTTAAGAATTAAAAGTTAATTCTACAGTGTGTAGCAATAGGGAGTGATAGTTATTTGAAAGTGAAGAAAATATTGAGTTAATGTGGAAAATATAAAAGAGACAAATGCAGGTTTTATAGTGACTTGAATTGAAAGATAAAATGCATCCCATCACCTCGAGCTCTCTCTGGATGTGGTACACAGGCCAACGGTCTATGCCAGACTGCCAATTCTTTTGATGGCCCTGCCTATTTTACTACTATTGGGCCACAACCCTTAATCAAAGTAACTTCAAAGACCCCAAACAGATTGATTCACATGTGAATACTACCAAAACCGTCTTCCAAAGGAGAAGGGATTCTAGTCTTACGTTCCTTTGAACCTACTGTTGCTCATTTACTAGTATTTACTTTGTGTGGCCTATGGCTGAACCATGGAAATCGGAAAACAAACTCCTATTCAGCAAGTCATGTCAAAGGTGACTGCAGAGCCAGAGAGTTGACTGTGGGACAGACATTCTTTTTGATCAGGAGGCCTTGTCTGCAGTGCTGCTGTCTCCACAGTTACATACCTGTTCATGGAAGCCTTTCGTTTATCTTGTCTATGTGGGAAGTCCTGGATGATGCCATCAATCCGAGAGATGAGAGAAATAGCCATTTAATATTCCAATAGTGGTTTAGGGAAGAGTGGGAGAAAGAGGGAGAGAGAGAGAGGAGGGAGAGAGGAAGGGAGGGAGGGAGAAAGGGAGGGAAGGACGAGAAAAGGAGGGAAGGAAGGAAGGAGGGAAGGAAGGAAGGAAGGAAGGAAGGAAGGAAGGAAGGAAGGAAGGAAGGAAGGAAGGAAGGAAGGAAGGAAGGATGGAAGGAAGAAAGGAAGGAAGAAAGAAAGGAAAGAAGGAAATTATACTACTAATGGTCATAGAGCAGATCCAGTAGACACTCAGTTCCAAAACACACATCGTGCTCTGTCAAACACACAGTGAAGCAAGCATTTTCACTTAAGAACATAAAAAGGGTACCATTCAAGACTCAGTGAAGAGGGAGATGGGCAAAAACTACCTTCCTGAGCTTTCTTCTGGGGAAACTCGGATTCCCCCAGAACGATGCAGCTGCAGCATGTATCACTGCCTAATGGTCATTTATATAGGTAATATTTCCTGCTGATTATTCTCATGGCAGAGTCAGTAAAGGGATGCAAAATATGTCATATTTGAGTGATTTGTGAGTTCTATGGTTTCCAAACTAGAGTTGCTGGTATTATTACTAGTCTAGATTGTATATCGAAAAATGTAAAAATTGAATTCTTTCAAGATATAGTCAAAGATATTTTAAAGTTCTTCTGATATGAAAAATTAAAAAACTCAGATTGAATTATACATCTCTTTTTTTACCTGGAAGAAAATACTTTGTATATGCATTTCTCACTCTATGATGTTATAAGTTTCAATTGTAAGAATGCATGTGAAAGTGCCTTGGAAAATGTAATGTTTCTCACCCTCATAACCATCATCATTATTGCTAACAGAATTCTTTGGAAACCTAGCTGTGCTTTGTGTCTGTGAGGGAAGCCGAGTCCCTTCATGCAACTAGAATTAAAATAAACGAAGCTTTTCTTATGTGAAGGACCTTGACTAAGGGATTTTCTGCCAAACTTTTCTGCCAAACTCTCTGCATACCAGCCAGCTGACCTTTAGGACAAGGTGCAAAGTCCATCTGTTTACACAGAGTTTTACAATATGGCGGTTAATTTGAAAAAAAAATTCTCAAATGTGATATGGAGGAAATGTGAGTGTGAATGTTAATGTTTGATGTTTAGTACTGTTTTTCTAAATCGTACTTTATAAATGTTCTAAATGCCTCATAAAAGTAGAACAACATATTGATTCAAAATGTCATAGAATGTTATTGTTAAGTCTAAATAAATAAATTATGTTAAATGAAAAGATAAAACTTTTAAATACTTATTGAAAATAAAAATTCAAGTACATCTGATGGGAATAGCACATTGTGTTTTATACAAACCTTCAGATCTCAATAAAATAGGAAAATATCATTAAGAGTTCCTATAGAGAGTTCAATGTTAATTACAACAATCTCATGTATCTTCTGCTGCAAAATATCTCTTCGCCCTTAGAGTATTGTCACTGCAGAAGTCATCTGCAAGGTTATCTACATGCACACAGCATCCTTCGACTTATATTCCACACCTCCTGTTAAGACCACAAAATACTTCACATTATGATTTCATTCATCTTAGTTATGTCACTCTGGGTGGCATGGGTGGGCATGAGGAAAGGAGATAGTATGGATCAACAGTTAGAGAAACTGAATATCTTATTCTTATTTACTGCCTATTCTCCATAGCTTCCCTGCAAGGATCTATTTCCTAGAATTTCCTCATTAGACCATGAATGAGAGATAATAGATTTAAAATATTCTTTTGTTATATCATTGGCTTAAAACTTAAATAAGCAGTAGTGACTATACGTATTTTCACATAATTAGTGGGAAATATAGCTAAGAATACAACTCTCCTATCAGCCTAATTTTTATTTTACCAGATGATACCAACACATGGACATGTATCTATGTGTGTTATGTGTGTGTGGGGGGGGCATGGTATGGTTGTGATAAAATGACTATTGGTATGTAGAACTGAGTACATAATATGGGTCTAAATAATATAGGTCTTAAAATAGTACTATTCAACCTCAGGCTTAGTTTTGAATTTGCGTTTCTCTTTGTAAGACAAACCTGAGCCACTGAGCTATAACTGATATCTGCTGGAATTATCTTGTTCAGTAATAGTGAATGAAAATATCTGACATTGATGGGCATTTGCACTGTGCCAGGGTGACTCTAAGCACTTGACACGCATTGCTCCATTTAAACCTCACAAGAACCATATGCAGTAGATGCCATTGTTATCTTCACCTTGCAAATGAGGAAGCTGAGTCTAAGAGTTGAAGTAACTAGTTTAAGGGTCATCTAGCCAGCAAGTGGGAGGCTGGAACTGACTCCAGGGCCTGTATTATTAATCACTGTGACCTGTTGGTTTCTCAATGCAACCTATACCCACTGGCAACCCAAAGGACTGGGTAGACCCCAATACCCTATACATTGGGAAGATGCTATGCCTAAATTAGTGGAGACCATTTATCAAAGAAACAGCTTGGGACAGAGCTAGATACAAACTAATGCTTGACCAAATGTGGAATAACCAAGGAAAAAACGGCCAAAAACAAGCTTGTTTGGATGTGCAAAGATCATTTGTTGTTTGTACAACAGTTATTTGTATACAGATAGAGGCTGATATAAACGTAAATACTTTGCCCTTCAATAAAACAGGTCGAATGCTCTCTTTGAAATCTGGTAGGCAGTATTAATTTGTCTCTCAAATCTACACCAACCAGAAGTCTACTCTCTAGGTCAGAATTGAGGAGCTCCAGATTGGTGGTCTGGAGAGCAGTGAGGTCTCAATGTATCTGCCTCCCAGTCTGTATTTGAGTCCTCAGTGTGATTATCTCCCACTGGTGATGTGCTCGTCTCTAAGTGAATCAGACTGGAGCCTCAAATTCCTCTCCCTCAAACCGTTGGACATTGTATGTGAAGGAATTCAATTCTACCCCTGCCAGCAATAGGTGCGATGTGTGGACAAACACCGTTCCACAGAAAACTGGCATGCATATGTCTGTGGACTGAATTAGACACAGTGCCCATTAACAATTTCTGCAGATGTTCCCATCAAATCAGCTGACCTCATTTTCTCGCACCCTTCTGTTTGGTGTATTTTTCCTTTCCCAAGTGTATCTACTCTCACCTACATGCAAGCAGACTTCTACTCCTAGAATCCATACACTTGATTCACTGTGTGAGGAAGAGACACAATTGCAAGTTGCTGTTTTAGTTTTCGCTATGAAATGCATATTATTCATGGTTTAGGACTTTTTTTGAACGGTAAGGAAATAGTGACTGTGTCTGGCTGGGAGCTGCAGTCTTTGACACAAAGAAGGTGCACCCTGGGTTCTCTGAGACACTCTGGCCCACTCAGACAAATAATTAAAAAGAACAGTGGCCACCCTTAACTGTCCTGCAGAAGCACTTTACAAAATCAAGTGCTTGTGGTTCCAGAAAGCTAATGCTTTTTCTAAAAAAAAAATTCAACTTGTTTTCCAAGAGTATGTCTAAACAGCTAAATACACTGGACTAAAAAACAAACACACTGTAACAGAATAGACAGAAGATTTGAACCAAGAAGGAGGGAATTTGCACGCTGGTCTCATTCTCATCCCTAACTAGCTGGGTAACCTTAGCAAGTCACTTTCCCGCTCTCAACCTTAGTTTATTCACGTATAAAACAATGAGGTAGGAGGTTTTATCTTTAAGGTTCTTCCAATTTAAATGCTTTGTATTTTTTAAAATAGCTAAATGACAGTGTCTCTCTGCCCAGCAAGCATAGCTCACGATCCTATAATAACATTAGAATAACAGATAGACCTATATAACTTTACATATATCCTTTCTTTCAAGGTTCACTATAGCTCTGGCAGACAAATATAGCTATTATTCTCATTTTACAAAAACCACCCCCAAGGGCAGATCTTAAAATACCTCTAAGATAACGAAGAGATCTATAACAGATTAATATTGACACAAGCGTAGAGAGAAACTCTAAAATACAGTATGTATCCTCTCTGGTTTCTTTTCCTTTCTGTCTCCCTGAGCCTCAACTACCTCTGTTAAATGCATATATCTTATACCTCCAAAGCAGAGACCCACAGCAGATGAGCTCTTCAGATTATTTTTAGATCTAAAATGAATGCCCATGCTATGTGGTTCACTATAATCAGGGTTGGCTATTAAGAAGTTAAAGAAAGCTTTTGTTAAGAATGAACATTCATAGACCATCTAGAAATAAGACAATAGCTGTGTAGAAGATATCTGACACAGGTATTTTGGGAAGTTTTAGGACTTGCTTCTGATGATTGATCTGAGGCTGAGGAGAAAGAGGGAAGACCTGATAAAAATGCAAACCAATAAGGTAACTTAGATGGATTTGAAGCAAACCAAAGAATTTGCCATGAAAAGTCTCCATGTTAAATATCATGCAGATACAGAGGTTAGTTTATTCATTCTGTTTGCTTGCCTGTATACTACCTTGTTTCTATTATTTTCATTTTCTAATTACTTTGAGAGTTTGGGGGTTAGTATTTTTGATGTCTCAAATAAAAGGTCACTGCTAGACTCACCCATTGTCCCATAAGTTATCCAGGAGCATGCAGAGCAACCAGAGTTCACATTTCAAGCCATACCTGGAACCAGTGGATGGCATTGACAGATGTTACATAGCAGCAGGACAATGGATCTTTATTTCGCATGAATAAATACACACATTACACCAAGTCTAATAAATGGATTCCCAAAGTCCCATGAAAATTCTCAGAATTAAAAGAGTAAAAGTATGTTAGATGAGCCAACATTAGTAGGTGAGCGCTATTAGGTCAATAGTATGTACATAGTTCAAGAGATCTATATGGTAAATTTCATGTCATAAGCACTGTAGTTTGATCAAAATAACCATGTACTTCATAACCCTTTCATATGCAAAGCATAATTGGTTAAGAGATTTATGAGGAAGTTATTTCTTCCTTTCACATATACTAGTCATTGCTGATGACAGGCTGAAGTAATAGAAGAGTGATTTAGATCTTAATTGATTTCTCTAACCATTTGATTTTTTTTGAGGGGGGCGTCCTTACAATCTTTTTATTTTTCAGATTAGGATATAATTGACATTAGTTTAAGGTGTACAACATGGTAAAATATACATATTTATTGCAAAATCATTAGTATAATAAGTCTATTTAGCATTCATCACCTCACATAGTTACATTTTATTTTTTGTGATAAGAAATTTTAAGATTTACTGGCCTAGCCACTTTCAAATGTACATTACAGTATTATTAACTCCAGTCGCCATGCTATACTTTATATCCCCAGGACTTATTTATCTTACAACTGCAATTCTCTACCTTCTTTTATTTCACCCACCCCACCTCCACCCCCAATTCAGGCAACCACCAACGTAGCTATTTTTCATATCTATGAATTTGGTTATTTTTCTTTTTTAGGTTCTACATGTAAATGAGATCATATAGTATTTGTCTTTCCCCGTCTGACTTATTTCAGTTAGCATAATTCCCTCAACTTTCATCCTTGTTGTCACAAATGCCAAGATTTCCTTCTTTTAGGCTGAATAATATTCCATATACACACCACATCTTCTTTGGCCATTCTACCATCAATGGACGCTTATTTTAATGTCCTGGCTATTGAAAATAATGTTATAATGGATATGGGGGTACAGATATCTTTTAAAAACAGTGATTTTATTCCCATTTAATTTTTAAAATAGTGCACTTTTCTAAATTTTCAGAACTAGCTTTGGTGGGGGGTGCTTTTCATCCTGGAAGCATTCCTTTTAGTGGTAAGATTGGTACATGGCTTCTCACAGGCCTTCCAAAAGAAGAAAGCAAAACCCACTGCCATCCTTAAAAAAAAAGCATTTATTCTCATAGAAAATGACACACACCATTATTTGCTTTGTATAAATAAATCTCATAAGGGCAAAGTTATTTGTATACTACTTATTAGGCTGATAACTATCATTTTTAGTAACTATTTATGTTAACTTGTTCTGAAAAGAAATTTTTAAGCATAATAAGCTATTAAAAATTTCCATCTATATGTACCCAAGTGCAGTGTTTTATTATCCATCTTTAAAGATTAATATGTTCTACACAAGCAAGTTATACAATAATGTAAACTTCACCACTTACACAAAAAGCTGCTTTCTCCCATACTTTACATAAAAATTTGCTTTAAATATACATTTTATGTTTCTGCTTTATGAAATAGAGGATATTGCACATAGTGATATCATCGTCTTGGTGACTTGAAATTTTCTCTAGAAATAAGTGCATTTTTTTAAATTGCAGGTTATAATTCTGTCCTGAATTTCCCCTTCTTCTGAGCAGAATCTCAGTTGTCACATCACCTATTCCTTTGACAATTCTCACCCTTCAGATTTCCTTCTTCAGTGATGCTTATGATCAGGAAAATGCACCCAACCTAAAAGACCATAAGGCTTGGAGTGAGTTCCTAATGAACTACAGTGTGTAACTCTAGGGTAAGGGATTTATGACAGAGACTTTGAGGTCAGTGGCATCTTTTATTTACTTTAATACTGTCTTGGAGCACAAGGTTTCATTTAATAGACCTTATAAGAGTGAAGTGTTAATGTAATAGTTTGTATATTCCTTAAAGATTATAATTCAATGTTTGCCAAATGGTTGAAAACAAAAATTTATGATACAAATGTGCAATGTGTGTGGCTCACGTATTTTATAGAATGCATAAAGAAGCCATCCTTTTTTTTTTTTTTTTTATCACAAACTCCTCCAGTATGAATCCATAATTCCCATCAAAGCCATGCCAGAGCGGAGGCCTGTCTTCTCCGGGCTTCTCTGTGATCTCACAATCTCTGTTCCAACCTCCACTCCCCAGGCATTTTTGTTTTCATGCTCCACAGTATCACTCTACAAAGCAAACCACAAAATGGGGCTGGGAACGCTTTTGGCAAAGAATGCCCGTGTTCTGTGGGATACCGCAGAGGTGTCCCCGAATGAGGTCACAGGAATCCTTAGGATGCTGACCCGACCCTGGGAACTCTGGAGGTTGACACAGGGGTCGAGAACCGATGTCCCTTGGATGCCTGCAGTGCTGTTAGATGACCCCACCCCACTGGGCGGCTGTCAGCATCACAGTGGACATTCATTTTGACTAGAAATCGTGTCTTATTGTGAGAGATTTCACTGGTATGAAAGGATCATTTTCATAAAAAGATCCGTTAGAAATCTGCTTGGGAAATTGTGGACCCGTTAGATTTGTATGCTCCAGGTTATGCTTCCTCAAATTTATTTTCTTGCCTTTCTGTAGATTTTTATCAAAAGATAAAGATAATTTACCTTCCTTTTCTGCCACAAAAGGACATCACAGATGATTCATCTTCCACTCCTTGCTTTATATAAAATATAGAAGGTATCGTCAAGGTCATTTCAGCACAGTTAATGTCATTTCCACTCCACAAGAGAAGAATCACTTCCTCTTTTCATTTGTGTCAGGCACCATGACTTAAGCCTTATAGACAATGAAGGGTGACATATCTTAGGGGAAAGAAATTGATACTTTGGAAGTTCTTTTGGTGGCTTTCTTTTCTTTCTTACCAGTCTCTTTTCTCTGTTTCCTTTTGACTTTGAATTTATCAAGTGTTTTATGTGTAGGCATTGTCGAAGATTGTATTTTCATCATTCCCTGGCAATTGAGAAGAGAACGGGCATGTGCCCAAAAGATGAAGAGGAGTCCCCTGATACCTGCTTGATTCCCCATTGTGTTCTTAGGTTGGTAAACTAGTTACCCATCACCTATGCAGTCCCATCCCACAGAGAATGCTTGGGAATTTGGGTATCGATCTCCTCCTCTGTTTATACACAAGAAGGGTCTCAGGAAAGTGAGATTCCATTTTGTAAATTACAGAGAGAGCCAACCTGCTACCTGAGGGCATTAGCAGAGGGGCTTGGGGTGCCTCAGGAAAAACTAATTATGGAAAGCAAAGGCTCTCACACTAGACCCTGAGCTGCCTCCATTCAACCTTGGGCCATTGACCCCAGGTACCCCTGGGAAAGAGACTGCCCATCCTCTCAGATTCTGAGGACTCTCAGAAATTAACTGGGTGCTACGTATAAGGTACCCCTCACACAGCTGGGTCCTGCTACTCCAAACCTTGATTTGCTCACCCAGCTAACCCCAGCCATATTTTTGGTGTATATTGCTTAAAGAAAAAAAGTTTCTGGTTTTGCCCTAAATGATTGAGTTTTGTCACAGGTTTGAAAAAATCTCTAAAAATCTGGAGAATTCAACTTGGAGTTAAAATAAGCAGCAGGGCAATAAAATAAGAATCTGAGTCTCTTTACAAAAATTAAATAAAATGTAATCAAATAAGTGTTTTATTGGTAACAAAGAAGTAATGATATATATATATATATATATATATATATATATATATATATATATATATATATATACACACACACATAAATAGGTTGTTCTGTACCTTCATGATTCTTAGAGCTTTGCATTTAGACTTTTAATTTCTCAATTCACTCTACCAATTATTACAGGTCAGATACATCGAAAAGTGTAAAATAATTTCTGCTTGGTCTTTGGCAAGTTAATAATATTTAAGGTCGTATTATAGAGATGTTTCAAAAATATCTAATGTAGTCACCGCTATATATTACTATCTATTTCTTATAGCTAAGTCTTTACAGGTGAAAAGGTGGGCATGAATGCATTTCACAGTCATGTCAATTTAACAAAATTAACAGCTGGTTAAAACTATCTTTTAAAAATGCCTTAAAAATACAAGCATTGCCACAGTTACTTAATTTTAAACCTTCATACATTTGTATTCTTTCATCGATTGAGTTTTTTCATCATTTCACAATTTTGCTGTATACTTTGAACTATTATAGTGCTGTATGTCAATTATATCTCAATAAAACTGGAAAAAATAAATGTTTTAAGTTTCTTTTAGAGTAGATAGCCTAAGAGCATAAACATCTCTCTGCATATAAAACCATATTAGTGAAATCTTAGTAAAAAATAACATCTAAATTATACTAAAAGAAATTCTGTGTATATTTATCCTCCCCCCTTCTATTACAATGTCCTTAATAGTTTCTTTAATTTTTCTCTATAATTATCTACAAGAAACTCAAGAAAAGCCATAAGGAGGGAACCTACTTTCAATGAGTGGATGGAAGTTATAACCTAATACAGATTGAAACATCATTTTTTGAGCATGTTATAACTCGGAGATTAGGGTATATAACCAAGCACCTTTAGTATAAAAAGATAATATTAACTTTAGAAATGTTTAACTTTGGGATCTGAAAAGATAGCTCACCAGAAAGTGATTATACACTTCTAAAGTAGAATGAAGAACATTTTATTGGTACATGAAAGACTCCAAGACAGCAATATTGTTGCATAAATACACTTCTTAGCATTGGTATCTTAGCCACTTCCTTGACCTTAAGAGATACTAGAATATATGGACACTAGAAGCATGTTGTAGCTGTATTGTCTTGTCTACTCTTTATTTATTATTATTTTTTTTTTGGTGAGATGAAAATAAGAGTAGGTGGGAAAGGAGTTAAGTCAAATAGTAAGATATAAGGGGAGCTTTCAAAAATAGATCTTTTTTATTCTCTTTTTTTCCCCTCTTTCTTGAATGGTGTCAAGGCACAAAGGCTCTGCAGGCTTCACTCAGTAGACTGCCCAGCCAGGCATCACCCCTGCTCTGGGGCTTAACTGCTGGGAGGGCTCCAAACTTTCCCCATTGCCCTCTATCCCATCCTCAGCACCCTTCCCCAGTCTCACTCCCAAATCAGTGTGCGATGAAATGTGACCCCTGCCTCTTCTACTGTCAGAGAGAGACCAGCGAGGTAAGTGACCAGCTTCAATTAAGAGCCAGCAACCCCACAAAACAGACAAGTGAATCTTCAAATGCAAGATGGCATAAAATGTACCATGATTAGTTATCAAAATTAAAATAACATAGAGCAAAGGGCTTTGTTAACTTTAGGGTACGTTATAAATATAAGGAATTGTTTACCAGGTGAATATGTGTACATTCTGTATCTGCAGTCATTCGGGAAGGCTGCTGATCTCATATAATCAGAAGAAACTTTCACAAATGAGGTGAAACTCACTATTTAATGGGAAAGAAATTTACCAGAATATAGAAACCAGGTGTAAATGCAGAGAATGTTGCACTTGGATCACATTTTGCCTCTCAACCCTGCGTTGATGCAAAGAAGACTCAAGTGCCTTATTCTTCTGGGTTATTATACATACAGACAATATTTTGCAGTCTTTTCAAGAAAAGGAAGTTTATTATTCCATTCCTGGTTCAGAATCTGCAGATACGCAGTCTAAGCTCAGCCTGGAACCTAGGACTTGAATCATATCATTAGCCATTGAGAAAGCCAATAGTTTACAATCGCAATCATTTATAGAACAGTGCACGGGACAGTGCAGTGTCTGGTGTCTATCATTAATTCATGGCCAGGTCTGTCCAAGGCCCTTGGCCTTTGGCCTCTTGCCTGACGGCACAATAGCCAGTGAGTTAAAGCAACACTATTTGATCACTGTTGTTTACACATGTTAAAAGAAACAACTTCAATAAGGTCTGAATTTTTTCATGAGGATTCTCCTGGCTCTATCCACACAGCATCTCAACTCCAAAGATGAACTAAGGGCTACCTTCTGAAGTTGGCTCCAACGATGCCACCTTGTGGGCACTAACCCTTTTCTAAAAATAGCAGCTTATGAAAGAGCTGCCAGCTTATCTGGCCTGAGAAATGTGTTCTTTGGGGCTTCACCAGGTTATTACTACTGCCCACCCCCAGCTACGTCGCGTTCTTGCTGCACAGCCCAATTGTTGAAGGTGGGCACGCAGCTCTGCGCCAGGCGCTGCCGTCATTACTTGGAGCTGAGCAGCGCAGCTCGGTTCCTGACCCTGCCCGGCTCCAGCCAGGGGAGGCACAAAACGCTTCCAGGAGGCCTCGCATCTGATTAGCGTGAGCCAATGAGAAGGCTCGGAAGAGGCGGTGGTTGCCAAAAGAGCAGATGTGTCTGAAGTCTGCATCGGTTCATCTGGTGACCTCCTGAAATCAGTGAAAGATTTATATTGCTAATTATAGACTTTTTCCCTTCTAATTTAGTTATCCTTCTCTTCACGAAAAAGTGGAGATATGGTTTTAGATTAAAATCCAATGTTATTTAGGAAGGGTGTCATCTTTAGGGGTTTTGCAAACCACAATTTAGACTTTCTCCAATTAGACTGGCAAAACACACAAAACACCAAACACACACACACACACACACACACACACACACACACACACACACACACACACAGAGAGAGAGAGAGAGAGAGAGAGAGAGAGAGAGAGAGAGAGAGAGAGAGAGAGAGATTTACAGTCATATGAAACTCTGGAGCTCAGCACAATAAAAAACCAAATGTACTTTGGTTGGAATTCAATGTTCATTTTAACTTAGAAGTGAAAATACTGGAGTTGCCTGGGAATTTATGTGTTTATCAGATCATTACTATGGAGGTGAGAGACTATAGAAGAAATCAGATAAGCAACCAGGACTGCACTGCAGTGGTTAATTGTTGGAAATTGGACCATGGGGATTTTTACTGGGTCTTGGGGGGGGGGGGCGGGGAAGAAAAGAAAAGAAACAGAACAAATTCACAAAGCTTTCTGGAATGGGGTGGTAAAGGGGCAGGTGGTTCCTCCTTTTTCTTAACAAGTCACTGGCTTGCCTGTGGGACTGCTTTACATGGATTCACGTTTTCTGTAGCTGTTTCCACTGACCCCATCAAAAAGAAAACAATTCCCTGTCAATTTGCCTTGAAAAATTAAAACACAGTTTTCTATGTCTTTCAGATGGGTTTAGCCACAGAAATACATGCCTAAAAGGGAACGAAGTGTAATTCACTCTTAGCCAGAGAATTTCTTCTTGTGTTCAGGAATTTAAGATGGTCCCTAAATACACCTTACCAAGTTCACTGCAGGGATCCAAGTCAGAGGACAGCAGGTGGCATGCATGCATTCATAGGAGGTCTACGTTGAATCAGGAATATTTTTAAGTATTATGATAAAGGTTTTCTTGCCATATCCTCCTAGGAATGAAATTTGAGCTGTTTCTTTTGAACAATTTAAAAAACATTTAAACTGGAAGCAAATGAATGCAATGGGATGAGGTGGTTTTCAATGTTAGCACTTGAGTTACTCTGCCTTTACTGACACTACAGTAAAGTTAGATTTGGAGCAGGAAGTCTTTTTGCAGTACTGTCAGTTTTAGATGTTGCCACTGAAAGGAAATAAACATATGCTACTAGCAAGACTCCCTCTAGCAATGCCACAGGTGATCGTGTGTGGATCCCACATAGACCCAGATATATGGAACCTGAACTCAAATGCCCACATGGAGACAACTCCAGACCACTTACTTCCCAGTCCAGGAAAAATTATTGTCAAGGTTTTGATTGTGTGTGTAAGGAATATTTTGTTTCAGAACCAAAGATTTCTGACAAGACAGAGCATGAGCTTTCTGAAAGGAGATTTTTTTTCTCTCTTTTTCTCACAAACATGCTCAGACATAGCTTTTCTTTCAGCTAATTAAGCTGTTTTAAAGCAAACTGGTCAAACAGTGACATCTTAGTGGGGACCCTTGAAGTCAATTGCATGATATAGAAGGCAAGACACTTAAAGGGTGACTTCTGCTATTGTTTTCTCTGGCTGAATATTTTCTACTTGGTCAATGCTGCCAGAGTGACCCCATACAATTGGGAGAATTCAAAGCCACTGGCCTCAAGAGATGCCATTAAGAAGGCAACCACAGAATGAGATTTCATGGTCAGAAGCTAAACTTACTCTCTTTTACCAAGTCCTGATGCTTACAATATTTTATATGTATGTTTTCTTCCTGTCATTAGCATACTTTTAAATAGCTAAAGAAATGAGAACATAGCCATTGGGAATTGCTATAAATAATTATTCTTGTGTTAATGTGAAACTCACAGGCTTTTTTATAAGAAAAGTAGTTGAGAAAAAAGTCAACTTCTAGATTAATGATGATGCTTCCTTTAAGAGAATATCTCATATACCCAGAATAAGATTTCTCTTAGTAAAATACACGATAAGGGTGATAGACTACCTCCCTTGTCAAATATTTTTTAAACAATGTATGACACCCATTATCAAGGTGGATGAACATATATTTGGTGTTTTGACATGTATCAGGATGGTGCATAGTTTCCCATGCCGAAGGAAAAAGATAAAATTTAAATTTCCTATAAATAATTGCAAGTTCATTGAAAATGCTTCTCATTTGTATTTCTCATATTAAATCCTAGCACAGCGAATTCATCAGTAGGCTGAAAGTGTTTTTTTTAAGTGGGTCTGACAGTGTTAAAGAAAAATTTTTTTTATTAGTAGCAAATTATTCATTCTCTTGCTAATCAGCACAATGTTTTTACTAAATATTATGATTCTTGGCCTAATTACAATGAAAATTGTGTTAAGATATGTCTCTATGTCTTCCTATCAAGGTCAGATGCCACCTGTTTAGATAGGAGACCTGTGACAAAAGGAATTGAAGAAAATAGTTACAAACAGAAGGAGGAATGATGACATAGTTACCTTTCAACTCTTTCGCAGGAGATGTCATGCTTAAGTCAATATTCAAAGATCCTGTATCTTACTTTGACTTTTAAATATCAACTATACTAAAAATAAGAGGTCTGTGAAAACAGAGCATCTTGATAAATAAGGAAAAGGGAGATTACCACCAACACTCAATAGGTGTTTATGATTATAAGGAATGTTACTGAGAACAGTTTTAATGAAAACAGTGTTACTTAGTGAGTAAGAGAGAAGCTTCCGGAGCCAAATTATCTGGGTTAATATCTTTTCTCTACCATTTCTCGCTGTGTGACCTTAAGCAGGGTATGTAACCTTTCTGTTCTTTAGTTTTCAAACCTGAGAGAAGAGGCTGATACTATACCTACCCTACAGGAACTCTCGTGAGCATTAAATGAGTTAAGTGTCTGGCACCTAAGAATCAATGTAAATGTTGGCAGCTATGATTACTATGTATCAACATTATGCTAAGTGCTTTACATATGTTATTAATTGTAATCTTCTCAGAAAGCCTGTAAGGACTAGACCATTCTCTCCTTTGTAAGGTTGAGAAAGATTCCAACACAATTTTCCTATGTGCACAAAAACACCTTAAATCCAAATTATAGTATGGTGTCAGTAAAATGCAGAAAACACGTCGTTCATATGAAATTTTTCCCCCAACCTTTATATTTCTAACAAACTTCCTCACAATTTGTGTTCTATTAATATTTGAAAATCATAAGAAAAAAGCTATAAATCTGACAGAAGCCACTTTTTCAGCACAGAGAGAGGATGGTTCAGTTCCTTTATTTTCCATTATCTACACAGGAAAGTTTAGAGCTGCTTTATTCGCTTTATTCATAATTGCCAAAGCTTGGAAGTAACCAAGATGTCTTTCAACAGGTGGAGAAATAAACAAACTGTAATACGTCCCCACACTGGGATGTTTTATTAAGTACTAGAAAGGAATGAGCTATCAAACCATGAAAAGACATGGAAGCAACTTAAATTCGTATTGCTAAGTGAAGGAAGCTGATATAAAAAGTCTACATATTGTGTGATTCCAACTACTATGTGACATTCTGGAGACAGTAAAAAACTATGGAGACAGTAAAAAGATCAGTGGTTGCCAAGAGTTAATGTGGAGAAAGGGAGGAATGGATAGGTGAAGCAGAGAGGATTTTTATATCAGTGAAACTATTTTTCTGTATAATACTTTAATGGTGAGTACGTGTCTTTATACATTTGTCAAAACCCATAGGATATACAACACAAACAACAAATCCTAGTGTAAACTATGGACTTACATGAATAACAATGTATGATAAAAGTTTTTTAAAAATATGTATTCAAAAACTATCTGGGAAGCTGACCATACAGATGAAAAAGCTGTGAAAAAGTTCCATCAGTGACCAAAAAAATTGTTTTTAACCAATGAAGGAATCTATCTTGGATCAGATTATTAATCTTAATGAGATATTTCCAAAGAGGAAGCAGTAGATCCAGATTTAAGATGACGGAGGTCCAGCTAACTGTGACATGACGCAACTGGTAGATATTTAACTGTACTAGAATTCTTATTGAGATTGCTACTGGTTCTGCTAATGGTCTAATTACAAATTCTAAGGATATTGAAAAATCTGCCCCAAACCTTTTTTTTCCCCAAGAGCTCTGTGATTTTTATTATATGTTTGCAATTTTGCAGAACATGAAGCTTTGAGGAACACATACATAGCATTTGAGCAGAAATACCTCTATTTCTTTGCCACAGTCACAATGTTAGAATCTTTGCTTCTTGTCCGTTGACTAAATTCCTTTCTCTACTGTCGAATCTTCCAAAAAGTCTAATACTTTACAATTTTTATTAATGTATGCTTTACCCTCTTTTCTATAATCTCTAATAGGAATGCTGTCATTATAGCCCCCCCCAAATAGAAAGACAATAGCTACTGTGAGAAAGAGAAAAAGAATATAACATTGAAGATAATGCCAATAAAATTAGGGGGAGGGGGAAGCCATTTCTTTTGTCTAGAAGAATTATGGAAAAAAAAAAAAGAGAAGCAAATGATGAGATGTGTATTCCAAGCTCCCCTCTTGAAGTGAGAATTCTAGAAAAAGGAGTGGGTTTGGTAGGTTGACCTTCTGCCTGTAGAAGACTCCACAGGCAGAGGTCAGTGAGTTCTGGGGATTCAGGGCGTTAGAAACAGATGCTGTGCAGTCACAGCCTAAGCCAGAAGCTAGGGATGAAGGAAATGAGAGAAGCTCAGTGGGAGTACGAAGTGCAAAGAAGAGCCCAAATAGCCCTTGTTTGCCAAGGAGGACCACTGGGCCCTGAGAAAGTTGGTAGAGAACAATCTCTATGTTCACCAGATTTCAATAACAAATAGGATTAGAGGATGCAGGGAGGGACGAGAAACAGCAGCCAAGAAATAGGGGCTCTCGTGAAGAAAAGCAAAAAGGTCAATGCAAGAACACTGTTGAGTCAGCCAAGGCCCTGGTAAGTAAGGGAGATGGAGCAAATGAAGGCTCTCAGTGGAGATACTACTTCCAGAGACATGTGCAGATTTGAGGGAGCAGCAATGGCTAGTGAAGCACCCAGACTAGCAGCTCTGGGATGCTCTTCCTCTCCCTAGAACTAAGGAGACCAGCAAGGATAAATCAGAGCCCATGGGATTGGGAATAGTGAGGCACACAAGCAGAAACGTGGAGCCAGAGCAGGAAGGGAGCAGGGAAGAAAGGTCCTCACTTTTCACCTTCCAAAGGCGCATCTCCTGCTGGTGCCGCCCATTAACCAAACCAACAAAAGCCAACCAGCATAAGGCTAGGAAAGAGAGTCTGCAGCGGTCAGTCTTCCAGGACGCACAGGAGAGCAGACGAAGGCAGAGAGAGCAGGTGGACTGTGGGAGAAGAAAAGCAGAGAAAAAGCAAACACTTCTTTCCAAATAAGCCCCTCTTCCTTAAATACACAGGTGCCATGGTGGAGAGGAACACCAGGAGATTCTGAGATATTGAATATTTACTTCAAGAGTTTAAGTCACTTAAACACTGTTTCACTGTTTAAATTAATGAAGCAGACTGAGCTTGCTAAAATGTAGTTTATTTTTCGCTCTACCCACCAGGTCATTGTAATAAAAATGAGATAAATTATTTTCTTAAATAAAGAAGCTACATTTTTATTGTATAGTATCCTGAAGTATGAGAAAATATGAGTATCTTCTCCACTTTTTACCCTCTCGACTTCCAAAAGGAACTGAGGTGACTTAAAGAGGAAATGTGGCAGAAAATTCTCACAGAGACAGAAAGAAGAGAATGGTTCAGACTCCTCTGTGCACAAGTGAATCTTAATAAGTGGGTGCTAAGTTATATGATATCTAAAATGGCAATAGAATACATTGTGTTACATCATTAATTATTTAAAATAAAAATACAAATTTATTTAAGAAATGAAGTATTTTCTGAAACTCGATGTAAATGATACTCTACCATAAAGCACATTGAGTAATATGCAAAAAAATCTCCCATTATATCTCCTGAGATATTGAAGTGATGTTCAAGCATGATACAAATTCTATATGACTTTACAGTTCCTAACTTTCTGCTCCACCTCCTCCAAAATCTTTTACAAAATCGTTGCCTCATGCCAAACACCAGTTTCCCAATTTCTTCTAGACAAAATGATTCTTTTTAACAATGATCTCCAAACCTTTCCTAAGATATTCAGATCAGCTTGTCAGACTGTCCTGCTTCGTGCATAGCATCTGTTCTCACTGGGCTTCTCCTCAAATATCCCAAACATCCAAGCATAATTTTATATTTCTTTGTCCAACTCTTCCTCTCCTAAATTTAATTATCCTAATACAAAATTCGTCCACAAATGTAACGCCAAACATTTTGCAACCTGCCATCATAATCTTTAACAAAACTCTTCCATCAAACTATTTCACATCTGTTTTTTTTTTTTTTTTCTGTATAACATTCGTTTTCTGGGTAACATTTGTTTACTTCTGTCTTCTCTTCCTGCTATTATAAATAACAATATCTGCAGATAGAGGCTCCATTAATTTTCACTACATATTTGTAAGACATCAAAAGCTAGACATTCCAGAAATTACTAACAATTTTATTAAAATAGAGAAAAATATAATACTAACAAATCTATTTGGAGGAGAATGTGTAATTTCTTGTTATAGTAAAAGTTTTTTTTTGAAATTGGAAGAAAAATGCATGTATTTCAGCAAACAATTTGTTTAAAGCATGATCTTGCTTGCGTGTTTCTTTCCTTTTTAAAGCTATTTTACCAAATCTCAGTTAAATATTAAATATTGTGATGGCAACACCCCCTCCATCCCCAACACACACACACACTCACACACACACACACACTCACACACACACACACACACACACACCACCAACAGCTTTCCTGGAAAAGTCACCCTAAACTAGTGGGACTGGGAACTTGACTTAAGTGAGCCTTTAGTGAAAAGTAGCATTATTTGGAGACTTCACGCTTAATCGTTTTTGGTTTGCGGCAAGAACTTCGAAGAGTGACTCCTGGTACCATTTCCTGGCCACTTGCTACTTTTCCTGTGTAGTTACATGTGAAACATGATGACTTGCTGTATAGAAGCCATGTGTTGTCATAATGTAACATCATTAAACAAAGTGTTTAGAGCAGTTTTAGCTGAGCCAGAACATGAACAACAAAACCCGCCAATTACAGTGTCATTTTGTGTAGTTGTTAAGGTTTCAAATGTCTCCAACTTTTTCTGGTAGGCCATATTGAGCATGTCACAGTGAACATCTGAGATAACGATTTGCTAGGCAATGTGCAATTCTCGCTCCTTTTTTTAATATCAGAGAAGAAAGAGTTCTTTATAATAATTTGGCTCAAATGTCTACACACATTGCTCCAGCGTCTGTAGCAGCATGTGTTTCTAGGATTGTTCTGGAAGAGAAAATGCAGAAACAGCAGGGAGCAGAAGATAAACAGGCAATCCGTGACTCATTAAAACAAGCATTGGTAGCCAACATTGTGGAGTGTGTGAAGACCCCAGATCCAACTCGCCTATAAACTTTTTTTACCAGCTGGACTTAGCATCTGTCAGAGTTTGGAAGGAGAGATAATCTGGTACAAATGATTTCAGTGTGTCACATTTATTAACCTGCCACCTTACATAACTCTGCTGATTGGGAACTCAGGGAAATGTTTGAGCAATGACACAGCTTATTGTTGCAATGTTACAACTTCAATAATAAAGATCCAAGTTGCTATTTTAAAAAAATACACATACTGCAGAGCAATTTGAAAATGATAATGAAACAAAGTTAAAAAGCATCACAGTCTTGAGAAATGTACGTGCCAGAAGAATAATTAAAATTCTGTTTGGATTTTGATCATGTTCAATTCTTTACATCAATTAGGCAGAAAAAGTATTTTATTTTTTAATAGTTGTCACCTTAGCTTTGTTGAACAGCTCTGATGTAAACAAATGCCAAACTGGGAGCATCATCGTGTCCTCTTCCAACTACTTAACTGTTCTAAATGAATGATTCACTTCTATTAAATCCCTTACAATTGCTAGAGGGGCATTTTCTGTTTTTTTTTTTTTTTTTAACATTTTCACAGTAGAACTGAAGGAAAAGTAGAAGGGCCTTTATATAAAAACGGTGTCCATTTTTGTCTTAAACAGCTTTGCCTTGGCTCATAGTTCGTTAAAGACAAAGAAATTTATTACCCAAAAGCCAAAATCCTGCAAGGTAACCTGTACCTTTTTCATTTCTGTGTTTTGATCTACTTCCTCTTTGCCTCAAAGTTTGCTTAGGATTATTTGGTCAAGGGAAGGAAACACCACAAAGCAATCTTTCTTATCCAGCTCACATGCCAGTAATTTCAAATTAATGGGGATGTTTACTCTCTGGTCCAAAATTTGCACATATTAGCTTATAAAATATGGATAAGCTGGTTTCCTATAACAAAATATAGCCCTGCCATTTCAAAAATGAAAATTACAGAGACAGGAAAAAAATCAGCTGAAGGAATGCTTCACGTTTCGCAATGGTTAGCCTATTATTTGTAGTTTTGAAACTTTATTGGTCCCCAAACTAATCTTTTCTGAATATAAAAACATTAACATATGGTTTAACACAGCACAGGGCTGGAAAGTCCATATCCCAAATGCACATTGTATGCAGGGTGACATTCACACTAAATATCATCCCTCAGGGTCTGTACTCCATTTTACCTGGGATTGGAGAGCCATGAAATCCCTGGAAAAGTTGTTCATGAGTCTGAACCAAATGGTGCACAGTGTACTGAGATACTAACAGTGTGCGCTTCTGCCAAAGGTTGTGGCTCAAATGTCTCTCTAAGTAACATTAAAAATCTGCTGCTTCATGCCTATGAATTTCAATATTTATAGCATTCAATAAAACGGTCCACTGTCAGAGAGAGATGTGCCACTGTGCACTCTCTGAGCAGATGGGCGGCAATATGGCACATTTACAGGGACCAGCTGTGGAGTGCAGAAATGGATGCTGGTCAGAGGCAGGATACAGGCCCCACATCTGGAATTCTAACCGACTGGCCTCGGTACCCATTGTAAAGTTTCCTTCTGTAGGATGAGCCCTGATTTAGAGCTGCTCACTAGTGTGCCTTAAACTGAATCAAGAGTCCTCATTAACACAAGAGACTAGAGGGAGGTTAGGGCCTGGAACTGCTCTGCTGGGCATCTGTTAGAGTCTGCTGATGGTACTCTGTAGTCGGTTATAGATGCACCCAGGGGAGGATTCTCGCATGCATGATGCAATGTTCTCTACTTAACTGGTTTTATACCAAAAAAAAAAAAGGAAGTTTTATTATAAACAGAACTACTTTCCCCACATCCCCTTTTCTAAATGGGACAAAAAAGACCCTGAGAAAAAGGACAATCCCTAGGATATTAAAAAATTTGATAGGAATATTCATTTTTTTTCAAGTCTCCAATAGAACATTGTCTTATTTTAAAATGAATAGGTTTCATTCAAATGCATGGTTAGAAATTTCTAAACTATATTAAGGTCTTAAACTAGTTGTCTTCGTTGTAATATTACAACTCAGACCATCTGCAAAATGGTATAATTTTTCAGAGTTTAAATCATTCAACCAACTTGAAAGAAAAGTAAGCTGTTTTGCATATTTCAGTTATCAACAACAAATGGTTTGTTTCATAAAGATACTCTTAAACAGTAATATTTTACTTTTATTTATAGTAAATATTTTCTCTTTAGAGAAAATTCTACTATCTTTCTTTCATTTTGTAGAATATTTTCTTTACATTTTAAAATTATTTACTTTAAAATTTGTTTGGTCTTCAGTTACTCCTATCTTTTGAAAAGTTACTCATTTATAGCTTCATACTACTGATGATTCATTTTCTACAACAATTGCTCAATGTCTATCTCTACCTCCTAAGAGAAATATAGATATTTTAAGTAAGCGAGCCAATACAACTAATTACCAACTGGATTATGCTAACTTAATAGTATAATTTATAGATATTAGAGGGCCTTGTCATTCAATAATCATCTACTTTAATTATGCTATTTTATGCTATTTGACCTCTACCTTAAAAAGAAAAATTTGGTTAGAACTGTTAAAGAAATTCTAAGAAAAGGCTGATTTCCACCTAATGATAAGTTAACACGTTAAAAATACTCTGAGTAATTGATGGATGCTTAATTGAATGGTATAGTGGGTAAGTAATTATTGAATCACTGAATGCCCAGCCAAGACATAAAAGCTAAAGCAACAGTTGTTTACCTATGATAGTAACTGCTATGAACACACCTGTGTGGCATGTACCTTAGAAACTCACTGCCTATAACAAAGGTCAAGTATAAGAAAGAAATGAACCACACTGAACACATAGAATTGTAGTGATAAGAGGTATGAAATTATTCAGAGGTAAAGAGCATATAGGTAATGAAGAATGAACCCAAATTGTCAATCCAAGTAAAATATATATAATCAAAACAGTTTAAAAGTATTCAATGAGAATGAATTCTAATTTTCCTTTTACTTTTCAACCATGATTAAACTTTTCATTGGCAGTTCAACATCCCAAAGATATTAAGTACTTACTTCAACAGAAAATGTTAACATTTACATCATCCCAGATTCTCTTTACAATTGTATGGATCATAAATATATTGTGAACGAAACATGGGATGGCTCTGAATGGAAATATGATCTTCCAACTAGGGAAGTATTGAAAACAAAATGCATGGAAGCAAAGTGAGATTAACATGATATGAACATTCCCAAATGGCAATCTTCACCTGCAGTAGCCACCTCCTATCCATTGTGATTGATACAGACTTTCTCAACACAAATCATCCCATCTCTGGGTGTCCATCAGGCAGGCAGAGTTCCAGCACGGTGCTGTCTGGCTCAACGTGTGCTCGTCACGGATTGCTGGCCGCACAACTTTTCCCATCTTGCAGAAAGACTTCCACTCCACTGCTCCTGACAAGAGACAAATCTATTTATGGATCCTTATTCTGGCTTTGAAATGCAGAAAGGTCATTTTTCCTTTTTTTTTGAAAAAAAAAATTGCTCTGTGAAGATAATACATTAATTACAATCAAATAGCTGTAAAGGATGGCATAGATTCATAAAGCTGTATAAAGGCAATAAATAGATAAATGTCTGGTAAATGAGCTTTTCCTAGCTTAAAAAAATGTAGGCATGACTCTGTGTGTGTGTGTGTGTGTGTGTGTGTGTGTGTGTATTTGTGTGTGTGTGTGTATTTAAAGAAACTTAATATAATAAAGCTACAAAAAAGAGATGTATTTTGTTTAATAATTTTGTGATTTTGTTTTTAGTATGGCAGGCAACACAAGTACAGTAAATCTCAAGAGGATTTTCTTTGTTTTAAATTCCTAAACTGAAAATGAGAGGGAGTTGCAAATATTACAAAAGAAAAAAATTAAGTTTGTAGGTTTAGAACTGGATTTAGTTTAGACTCAGTTTCAAAATATATTCATAGAGATAGAAATAAATATACGGTAAGAGTATGTGTATGCACATACTCACACATTCACACATTCCCTACCCTCTATCCTCTGAGAGGACTTAGCAGCCACTTGATGACTCAATAACAATGAGCATATGTAACACCTTGAACTTGGCTTCAATACCATTCACTACTAAAAAAAAAAAAAAAAGTCGGGGCTCCTTGGAGAGATCACTAATTCCAGGGCTGGGGCAAGGAAAGTACCAGATGGGCCTAGAGCATCTTGTGCCAGAAAGCAGAAAGCACTCAAAGAATGATGGGAGCATATGAAAGGACCCAGGCACCAACTTGATAAAGCTACCACTGGCCAAACTGGGAACAATTTAAGCATCAAAATAAACAACAATAATAAAATATTAAAATTCATTGAATAAAGTTGAAAATTATGAAACCATATATGTAAACATAAATGAGTACATTTAAAGTTTGATAAGGTACCTGATAATTACATAGTTTCATAGTATCTACCCACAAAATATTTATTTATTACAAAGGAGAAAAAGATTAACTTTACAGTTTAGAAGACTGGGCAACATCATCCTAATCAAGCCATCAAAGTAAACCTCTTCAGTGATGGTGCATACTGAAATTATGCACCTCAACAAGAAGAACTAACATCACTTTTGTGGTATTTTTGTCAAACATGTATAACCTGAATCTAATCATAAGGAAGCATCAGATAAACCCAAATCAAAGGACATTCTACAAAATAAAAGACCTGTAATCTTCAAAAGTATCAAGGTGACTTTTGCAGGGGAAAAGGCCAAGGAAATGTTTCAATCTAAAAGAGACTAGAGAGACATGAGAACTACACACAAGATGTGATTATCTACAGGTACAGTTTGAAGGAGACATTTTTGAGGCGATGGGCAAAACTTGAATGGGATCTTGAATGTATCCAAGTTAACCATCTGATTTTCATGGTTATGTAGCATTTGTGTTGAAGAATGTCCTTGCTTGTAGGAAATTCACACTAAAGTATTCAGAGATGATGGATCATTAGGTCAGCAACTTACTGTAAATGTTTCAGGGGAAACGAAGTTTTTTATTATGTATTTCCAACTTTTCTGTAAGTTCGTAACTTTTCAAAATTAAAAACAAAAGGTTTTAATACTTATGCACGAGACTCACCTTCAGAAAATGTAGATTTATTTGAGGTGGGACCTAGGCATGTGCATTTTTAAAAATCTCCCCAGGTAATTCTAATGTGCAACCAGAGTTGAGACCCATTTGTCTACATGCTAAACAAAACCTCTCATTTTACAAAAGAGTAAATAGAATTCAGAGACCAAAGTGAAAGTCATACAGCCGTCAGAACAGGCTCCAGAACTTAGGGCTTCAGACTCTTAGTTGGTTCATTTATTCATTTTATTAATATTATATTCAGGGTACTGTGCTGAGTATTTTGAAAGAAAAACACTAAAACATGTGTGCTTGTAATAGTAATAATTCCTTCTCTCGTATAACATTTTATTGCTTGTAAATGTTTTAACATTTCTTTTGGTTGTCAAAGCAATTCACCTGAGTATTATTACCTCAATTTTACAGACAAGGAAACCAAGGTTTAATGAGCAAGTGATATCCTGTGTCAGGTCCAGGCTCAGGTCTGCTGACACCTAGGCCAGAGTTTTTCTGTCACACTCCACTAGTTTAATAGAAGACACCAAATGTTAAATGTCAACTGAGTAATAAAGAGCCATAAGTATTCTGGGAACATACAAGAACTTGAGGTCATTCCAGATACAGTACTGAGGAGGACTTCATAAAGGAAGCAAGACAAGAGCTACAAACAGAAAAATAGTTCTAAGCAAAGAGAGAAGAAAAATAGTTTTAGATGAACAAGGTATATGAACAAAAGGCAAGAAGAAAATGAAAGCTCAATGTCTTATGGGAGATAATGAGCAGAGCAGTTTGGGTAGCTGATATTAGTGAACAGTTTCTATCAGAGGATTATATGAAGGTAGACTACAAGTATTTTTTGATAACCTGCAGTTTCTAAAGGGTTAGAAATCAGGGAAAACTGGGCTCTCACTTTGAGCCTCAGCTTCTCATTGTTATCTGCTGTATAATGCAGAAGAAATAGAAATACCTCAGTGCTTCCAATAGTGAAATGAGAAGACTAAAGATAACCAATCTCAAAAAGATGCTGCTGAGCAAGGATCATTACTTGATCCAGCATGACATGGGAAACAATATGTATTGCTCTCATATTAATTGCTTGAACCTGTTTGGGGCACCTGACTTAAAGAATCTTAGTTATGCCTCATGGCGACCTCATGAGATATGAATTCTTGTCACTCATTTCATAGATAAGGAGGCTGAGAAGAGTAGGGGTTCATTGAGCTCTTTGAGATCCTCACCTGGTAGGTTGTATAACAGAGGTTTGAACTTAGAGCTACCCATCTCTCAAGCTCATCCTCTTTCTCTCTCTCACATCTCCGTGCAGGGCCAGGCAAGGCCGCTGTGTGCACAACTCTGGTGAGCAGTAATTAGAATTAGGCCCTTTTTGAATCTGAAGGTCATATTTTGTCAAAACATTCACCTTCAAAGTTGATATAACTTGTTTAATTGATATGTATTTATTGCTCTGAGTAGACTTATTTCAGTTTCACTTTTAGTAAACATCTATTTCTTATAACTTTAATTAAAACAGTGGCTTACAGTATTTTTTTCATAGTTTTAAGTGTAGAATTGGAAACTTTATATCAATGAAAAGGGTTGAGGACCTAGCACAAGCTCTGCCTCTGATAGAATTGGGAGCCTCTGATAGGTTGCAGAGATGAAGAATGGACTCAAAGAGAGCAGTTTGAAAGGGTTTCAAGAAATTCTAGAAGGAATGAGTTTCTTTACCCCCTGGTTCCAATATTGAAAACAAAACAAACAGTTGATCCTCTCCTGTGGTCATGAAACCATTCTGACTAGGAAAAGCAGCCCTAATTGAGGCCTTTGCTGAAGGTCAATAAAAGAAGCCATCTGCTCACACTATTAATGATGAGCAAGAGAGTGGAAATTTTGGTTACCGTGGGAAACAGGTTTGAAGGTGGGATTAGAAAAGAGGGAGTATCCTATGCCAGGCCGCTAGGGCCTGTGGCATAGAATCTGGGCAGTGCTTTTGCTGCTCAGACTCACACATTTACCTAAGCACATACAGTCAACTGACACAATGGCTAAATGCTCTCATTGCTTGCCACCACCAGTTACCTCCCCCACATCATTTGTTGAGCCTCTTCAATATAACAGGCACATTCACTGCTTACACAGGGTGCTGTGTAGACTGGAAGTAGAGGAGAAGGACAACATACCTCCTCAAGGGTCTCCATTTTAGGGAGAGATTAGTCATGATTATAATCCTAGGTCTCCATTTGTTTTAATGTGAATTGTCTGTAAAGGGCGCTGCCTTTTTAGTTGATGTGTACCCATTTTGACTCCCCCATGTTTGCCCTTTGCCACGTGACTTAATCTTAAGAATGGTAGTGAACTAGTGGCCAGCAAAGGCATAAGAAGAATGAAAAGAAATAAAATTGCTTAAAATGACTGATTCTAGTCTTGATTCCTGCGTCACTTGATGGCGAACAAGAGCAGTCTCTGTTCAGGCCAGAAAAACATTGCACAGTTGCCCTTCGATTTTGCCAGGGGAAAAAAAAAAAAACAGTCTCTAAAACCAGTTGAGTAGATTTATGCTATGTTTCTATTCAACAAATCCCATGGAGAAATAGTTTAAGTATATTCCTCATTTTTATTAGGAATAAAAAATAGACAGATATTATTGTATCGTGAAAGTTACAAGAAAACTCTGAGTCCTATTTGACAAATATTAGTTTAGATGCTCTGAATTTTGCCAGTCACCCATGTGAGATTTTCTCCTCCCTGATGGGCTACAATCAGCTTTAATTTTATATGATGATGGAGAACAGCGATATAGATTAGCCATAAATTATTTCTATCTTGTTATATTTTTGTAATTTTCTGTAAAAGCGCTGTACTCAAATGTGTTCCTTGGAGTAATGCTAAGCCACTGTAACAAAGAGACTCCAAAATACAACAATTCTAAAAAGAAGCTTATTTCTCTCTCATAAGACATCTGCAGTGAGTCATCCAGGGTATATGGGACAGTCCTGATCCAAGCCGGTTTGGGAGACTCAGGGCCTTCCATGTTGCTTCATCACCCTCGTGTGTGGCCATCATGGTTAAAGCGAGGTCATCACCACATCTAAAGTCAGCCAGTTAGAAAAAGAAAGAGGATGTGGATGAAACGCCCAACGCCTAAAGCTCCAGGCCCAGGCATGGCACACGTCGCATCCTCTCACATTCTACCAGAGACAACTTGGTCACATCTAACTGCAAGGGAGACTGGGGAATGCAGTCTCCAGCTTCGCCATCATGTACCCAGAGGAAAAAAAAAAAGGAGAAAGGGGTTTGAGGGGATAACCAGCAGTCTGCGTCATGTTGATATTAATTAAAGAAAATTATAATTCATTGTGTATACTTTAAAACTTAGGATGCTTCATGGTAAAGATCTTGGAGAAACTGTGAAACAGCCCAGTTTCCTTCTTGCTTCCTAAAGAAGTTAAATTCCTCTAAACTTAGAGGAGATGATCTAGTTTTATGTTAAAGTAATTCACCATTTTGTCATATTACTTGCAGCTCCAACCTGACTTAATAATATAAATAAATAATATCATTAAGAACTCAGAAGTATCATATCACACACACACACACACACACACACACACACACACACACACACACACACACCAGATCCTACACTGGCATCCCGCAGGTTAAAAGAAAGTCTCAGATGTAGTTCATTAACATGGCATAACATATAACTTTTCTTGGAAAAAAAGGAGAATTCTGATAAAAATACAAGACAGTCATTTCTACCTGGCAACAGGCTGTGTTCAGCTAGGGCAGCTGCTGGGCTCAACACAGTCTGCAGCATCCTCTTTTCTTGTATCTGTGCTGCTCCGGCCTGGTCCTTATATACCTTTGAGCCTTTAAGCCCTGAGTTGTACCAGATGGAACCAATCCATTCAAACCTAGTGTTTAACTTCAATTGTGATGGCAAAAAAATGCTGTTGTAGAAAGTAGAGTAGTTACTCTCCACAGGATTCACCCTTTCACACACTTACTACCTCTGCACAATTAGCTGTGGAGTTCTCTGTCATTTAACTTTTCTAATTTTTACTTTGCTTTATAAATATTCTTTACTATAATCTCTAATAAGAACTGAGCTGTCAATTCAGATTTAAAAAGCCTAGATTCATTGAGAATGGTACTTTCTATCAATATTAAGGTAACAGTTGTATCCTTTGTAGAATAGCACAAAGTAAAATTTCAAGAGAAGAAACAAATTAGGAATATAGAACAGTTTTCTAGCTTCTTCTAAGTCAGCTTTTAATAATTCAGTATCATTGATTGATTCATTAAAAACAAAATTTGCATGCTAAATTCCTATAACATCAGACGACAAAACACTAAAATAAAAACACAAAAATGCACTCTTGAGCCAAAGGTAAATCATTTGTGGCTTTTAAGTCTCACTGGCCCTTCTTATCATAGATTGCAATAACCCAGAAAGAAAAATCACATAATCATCATATTCTCATATAAATAGGTATATCTATATAAATAAGCACCATATGTGTTATTAACATAGAACTAGAAATAAGGTTTTTAAGCATAATTCAAACTTAGTGCAATTAGAGGAATTATTAAATAATGAATTATTGTCTCTGGTGAATTTAGTGTTATGAACGTGAAGAAATCTTTAGAGGCACAGGTGAAATATTGAGAAGGAGGGAAAGGGAACACATAATTTGGAAATACATTAAAATATTTTTGTTGTTAGAAAAATTCAAGAAAGATTTTAAAATCTTAAAATTTGTGGGGAAAAAAATGAATCCATGATGAAACTTAGATAAAAAGAATAGAAATTGGAAATGCATCCATAAGAATAAATATTAGCTTGGAGGGCAACAGATGGATCTGTATGTCTAATAAGACAAACCTTTTCTTTTCTTTACTCTCCTTTTATGCAAATTATTATTTTTTATTTAATTTTTCTCTGAGTAAAGCAACAGACTGGACAGTAACTTAACTCAATCAACTGGTAAAAAAAATAATAATAATGTGGTATCTCAAGCCAAATCCTTGGAAAATGTACCATATGCATTAATTCTCCAGAGCACAGTTCAGATCCCATTGGTTAAAAATCATGTTAGACAGGATGTTGGTTCTCTGCGCTCCCTAGACTGTCAGAACCCTTCCTTTGCTCTTATAAATTTGAACTGGTATCTGGTTTTGTTTGAGAAGAGAAATAAATACTATAACAAAACACACAGCGGGGGAAATACAACAAGGCCATCATTAATGTGTTAAATTATTTCTAATATCTATCACCCTCTTAACTCAGTGACTGCAAATGTTTTGCATAGCAGTAAAGCTGTCTTTATCTATTTAGATGGTGCAGAGGGGCGAACATTTGCATTTGACTTCTGCTGATAAAAATGAAACATTAAAAGGCTATTTGGCAAGTACGCAAAAGCCCAGAAGAGCAAAGCCTTATTCTTTTTTAGATGTAGTTCTTTACAGAGTCTCCTTAAGAGTGCTCAGTAGGGTGTGACCATATTGCTCCCCGTGGTCATCATATGGTTTGCCCACGCAGACGCCGAATTGTTTTGTGGATGTGAAATATTGTATGTTACCCCGAGAGCAGTGGAGCCAGTGGAGCCAGGAACTGTTGTTGAGACTGACAGTTACATTGTCCTCCTGAATAGTGAAACGGCAGAATCAAAAACACAAATGGACCCAGACAGAATGTCCTGACCTTTAAGAAAAAGCCTGATTGGATATGGTGTAAGCTCGCCTTCATCTCCCTCCATAATCCATTACACCTTTCTCAGCCCACTTTCTCAGGGTAGGCAGCTCATGGATGAGCATCTCTTAGATTCTTTATGTGAAATTATTTATGGGGGGGAAAACCCAGGGGCACCGCAGTAAGTACCACCTTCCCCCACATAACTTATCCTTGCTGGTTATTTTATTTTAACACTGCTCAAAACCAATATTAACAACCAACAGTGTGTTGTTTTTATCAATCTAATCATATTGATATATATAAATGACTATATTTAAATTTAAAAAAATGAAGACAGATGCTCAGGTATATGAATGAGTGTGTAACCCATGCTTCCAAACAAATGTCATTTAAATGTCTTTAAATTCATAAGTTATTATTTGCAATCACTATTCACCATATTGCTAACTTCTTTGAGTGATCTAAGTATAAAATAGAAAACGCACAGAAGAGTAGAAGTAATTAATTTCTCATTTCTCTCTATAGATTTTTCTATTATTTAAAGTTGTAAAATAATGTTTTTTTCTGAAAAACTCATTAATTGCTTAAGCATATGATGTAATGATAATAAACAAAATATTGTAATGGCTAGAAGCCAGAAGAGAGAAAGAGCAATCAGGGCAATCGTTTTATAAACATATAAATGTCTAAGCAACATACTGTACACTTGAAACTAATAATAAAATTATATTTAAAATCAATCAATTAATTAATTATTTTTTTAAAGTATTAATATCAGAATAAAAAATATTGTATGTATTTTAATAAGCTCGTATTTCAAACTTAATTCTTTCATTTTATATACAAGACTATTAATTGTCACTCTTTAAAAACTTGATGTTATTCATACGTGAATATATATGTGATATGTTATTGAATCCAGTGTCCTACTCTTTCTGTTGCAAGCTCCGCATGATAAGTTAAGAGTGTTAGAGAACAATTGAGATAATTAACATAACAAAGTAATAGTTTAAACTTTATGAAGTGAATTTTTGACCATTAGGAAAAGCTGAATTCCAATATCCAAATAAAACAGTCTAGATCCATGCTTGTAGTAAAAATAAAATAAAACAACTCCTCTTTATTCTTACTAAAGATAGATTTCTTTTTTGCATTTTTTGCTAACAATTTTTCCCCCTTAGGAACTCTGTGGACACACAGCAGCCGTTTTAAGGGTTCTGTTTTCTTTTCCTCTCTCTTGTTCCTTCCCTGATTTCCAGGCCTTCTTTCTGCTAACAAACTCTCCTCCATACATTATTTGATTTCAAAGGTTTCTTGTTGTACATTTACCAATAGGAGATTTGTAAAACATAATTTAAAGTATATATAAGATTACATTACATTTACTAGAATATTTAACCTATCTCATCAGAGACAGGGACTTATATTTTTAAACTCTAAACTTTTGCTCTGAAAGTCTGACGGTTCCACTGGTGTTTCTTGCATCTCTGTTCTACGGGAGGGAAGCATCTTCTAACTCAATTAGCATGCTAAAGAATGGGTTTGGTTTCGTGCTCCATTAAAGTCAACTAAATAGATGCGCTGCATGTCTTTATTTCAAAAATAAAGCTGAACAATTAAATCCCATGTCTCTTTGCTCAGCTTTTGATTCCAAACAAAGCTTTCCCACTTGCTGCCTTTGGACGTAATGTTAACAAAGTCAGTTAACATCAAGCCCTGCCGTAACAGGCATGGCAGAATGCCTTGTTTTTGCTCAATCAGTCTGTGTTCAAACTATCAGTTTGATTTATTTGTCCACATTGACCCTTATTCACCACTTAATTATCCTCGTATAATGTTTCAAGAGGCTCCTGACACAAGGAGAAAGACAATTGCTGATGTTCTATGAAACAACTGTTGACCTGATGGGCCCAAATGAAGACCATGGGTCGAAGGTTGTTTGCTTTTGGAAGAACCCACTTCTCATGCCTGAGAGCTGTGGCCAGAGCCACTCACTGTGGGTGCCAAAGGCTGTCCGGTCAAGCTGTTAATCAGGTTCTCAGAGTGCGTGCTGGCCATCACCATAGGATGCTCACAGCGTTTTGCTCTGTCAGTCTCTCCGAATTCCCGGAGAGGTTTGGGACAATATTAAAGTTAAGGGGAAAAAACAACACGCAAACACACCACGCTTCGATTTCAGCAATGTCCTTATAAATCTGTGGTTACTGTTGCTATTGGAAATATATCTCTCACTTTATGTATGAGCAGGAGGGAGTTCAGAACCACAGATTCGAAATGAGAAATAGTATCATAAGCATTAGACTGCTTCATATTGTTGTTCTTTAAGCTCCTGCTGAAAAATCAGATGAATTACTATTTCATTGGAAAGCAAACCAATATCTGTCTTTTACTCTTGCCAGAAATCTCATATATAGAGATAAGTTTAATTTGAAATTAAGAAAACTCATTCAGCGCTTTTGAAATCTGACAACGGTTCCACATTCATAGCCACTGAAATTTAAATATAAATAAAATAAGTGATAGTGAAAAACACAGACAACAAATATTAAAATTTATAGAAAAATGGCACATATAAATATAAAAGTATAGTTTAATATTTACGATGTGGTGTTCTATAAAAATCTGAAATTTCTGGAAAATTGGGCCCATGTTTTATTAAGTTCCATTAGAGTATAAATAAATGTTCTCTATAACACCCTACTGACCTCAGTTTCTTATTATTATTTTTTCACACATTTTCCCCTCTTGTTATGTATGTTCTCCATCTTATTTTGGTCTGCACAGTTACCAGTGTAAATTTACAGCTTTATTGTTTTTCATAAATTAAAAATGTTCATAAATATCATTTGAACCTAATATCATTCACGGATTCATCTGACACACTCTTCATTTGTTGGTGCTTTTTATCCTTGCGTGTCTTGGCCTTTCTTTCTCTGTAATGGGTATATGATTACAAATATTGCCACACAGAAACAATAAGAATTGGATAAATTACAGAGAGCATTTTGAAGATGAAAAACACCAACTATTTCTAAAAGTTACTTGGTGGGACTTGCTATGATTGTAACTAAATCTCTAAAAAGCATTTTTAGAAGCCCCTGTGACGATTATGAAAACCACCAGAATAGCTTCTTGCATACCTCACAACACAGATGCCTCATTCTCTCAGTATGAGGAGGTCTGAAATCCCAGCAGAGGTGGTCTGGTGGCCAGGAGTGACCTTCTACCTGATTCAATGCCAAGTGGGTACAGGTCAGGAGACCCACATGGCCCCAAGCATCTTACTCAGACTTGCCAGCAGCAGCTTCCTAATCAGGAATGGCTTTCTTCCATCTGAGGTCTGGATGCAGTGTTCTCAGAAGCCCCTGTGGTATTCAAGGGGCACGTATCTGAGTGGAAGTGTGTTGGGGCAGCATATCAGCAAGCTGCAGCCCTGCACACCAACCTTAGATCACGTGGGACCACTTTTTTCAGTTCTTTTCTACATAAGATTTTTCTCCAGGACAAAGATTTCATGGACTTTAAAGAGTTGTAGGTTTTTTGTTTTCATTTTTGTTTTATCTCTAGATATAGAAGCCTTCCGACTCTGGGATGACATTTTAAGGATAAAATTGTCATTCTCAAAGCTGAAAGAATGCAAAGAGACAAAATGGAATAGGCAGAAAAAACCCTCAGGTGGAAAACTTGGCCTCCATCTTGTCCTTTAAACCATTCCACCGTTCTTCCATGGATTCTGTCATCTGCTGCTGAAGTGACCATTCTACCTCCTCCTCTGGCCACAGACACCCAGGGCTGAGACCTCCCAAGAGTTGCTGCCCAGCAAGAATGCCAGTGGGGAGGTAAAGAGGCACACAGTAGGAAATTGTCCCAACATGAAATCCTGCCAAAAGAAAGGCCACAGAGCTTTTCTCTCTACTCTGGGCTTGGCCTCCAATAACAAGAAATTTCCATATCATGTTCCAACAGAAATGATCAAAATAAAAACCTCTCTGAGAAAAATGCAGCTATCTTTAAAGTTTGTTCATTTGTTTTATCTCACTATTCTATTCAGGCTTCCTTTCTACATGAAACTATATATTTTTTTAATTTGAAAAAATAATTTGCTTTCAACACTCATAGCAACTCATACCTGTTTCCTTCAAAAACAGATATGTCAAAAGCCCACTTCCAACAGCTCAAGAATTCTCTCACAAATCTACTTTTGCATCTGTCTGTTACATGCTGCTAGTGATTAAAAACGGAACACAAATGTAAAAGCAACTACAGGGAAAAGGAGTAGCCAGGAGCCACGGAAACAAGTACATGTTTTAATAAATATGCCTAACTAACTCCTGTAAGCAAAAACCTCCCAACTAATGGAATAAGGTTAATATGAACTTTGTCAGGAAGATAAGAAGGAATGGGACTCTGACGATAATTCTAAATTTACCAAGTATTTTGGATTATTATAGGCAGGGTTAATACTTTGTTAGATTTACATTTTGATGGAGTAAAACTTCGACAAACTATACATTAGCCCTTCTTGAGACAAGAGGATAAATAATAATTGAGATCTTGCCCTGAAGTTTCAAGAACTTTGTGAAATGTGTTAAATACTTTGAAAGCTCAGACTTCTCTGCTTAACACCTTTCTTATATATATATATATAATGGGGATCTTCATGTTGGGCGTATATAGTAATATAATTTAAATACAAGCACTGACCTGATGCCTGTCACAAAGAAAGTGACCTACAAATTAGTTTTCTTTTAATTCAGTTCCTTCTGCAGTTCTACAATCTATAGAGTAGGTGTGGTCATCCTTTTAAGGATGAACGAACTTAGGTTTAGGAAGAATAACCAGAAAGCAAACATAGGTCTGTCTGTTGGGCTCTCCAGCAGTGCTCTTTAAAGGGCCCCAGTCAGTCAGTCCATGTTCCTCCTCCTGAGAGCCACCATACCAAGATGAAGAGTTAGCTACCACATGTATGAATTTATGGGAAAGTATTTTACAGGTAGAGGAGGAATGGGAAAAAAATAGAAACATATGGAGACATATAGCTTGTGACCACATACCCTACATCTAATCTTGGAAGCTATGCAAAATGGCAAAGTCCTAACTGGAGATACTGGAAGAAAATCAATAGGATGCATAGTTGATTGGTTTAAAACATCGATTGTGGCAAGGGTAGGAGGATTTAATCGCTCAGGGGGATATTAGGCAATGTCTAGGGACATTTTTGGTTGTGAGAGTAGAGAAAGGGGCATTCCTGGCATCTGAAGATAAGGGCCAGGGATGCTGTCAAACACCCTACAGCCCCCTACAACAAAGAATTATCCAGCCCCAAATGCCAAGAGCATAGAGGTTGAGACACTCTGATTGAAAATGAAAAATCCAATAAGAAAAATGGTCTCTTTTCCTTATAATAATTCCTTTTCAGTAACACTTTAAATATTCTGCAGTAATACCATTGGAGTTTTGCTCAGTACACTAATTCTGAATTGTGAGAAGATTACAATGGTTCTGGGGTGATAAAATTAAGTGTTTAAATATATTTAGTATCTCTAATACTGGACTGAAGACAGCCCTGAAATAATTGTTGTCCTGATTATTTATAAGTTTTAAATTGCAAAGGTAATATAAAATCTTAAATGTTAGCTTAAAATAAAATCATAAAATTTTCTCATGTTATTTTTCTGTTAGGGTCTCAATTTCTTGCCTTAGGTTATTTTGATTCTGGAATTTGTAACAACCTTGGCATGCAAAATAGACAATGCATCACAGAAAATGATGCAGGAAAGATAAACTCATGAGTTTAAGACAATTTAAATATGTGTGCTACTTAACGCTTCTATATTTGGTCCAAATTCGTTCCTTCCCTGTAAAACACTGATATTGATCTAAAAAGATTACACAAATAATATTCTACAAAGAACAAAGAGTGGATTTAATTTGTGGTTTAATGATGTGTCAAAAACAATATGAGCATTAGAAGTACTTTGGTTAATTTATTATATTTCACAATATAAGCATCATTAGCTTGCTCATTGAAAACCAACAATTTGTGGAGGAAAAAAATAAAAATACTTAATTTTCTTATTTTATATGAGTCTATCTACTACAAAAAAGTATTGAGACTGAGCATTCAGTAGAATCTATAGTGTTGACCCCAAAGTTCAAGATTGCATTGTTCTGATTGATTCTCTATCTGATGGCAAAGGGGCTTCTGTCTCCCAGAACCTAATAAGAAAAATCAAGTTGTGTTTTCCACGTAGCAACTCCTATAAGCAACATTTTGAACACACTTTTAATAAAAACATATGAACATGTAACACTTTCCGGTTGGTATGGATTGATGAAAAACCATTATTTTTTTTATATGGAAAATTTATGATCACAAAGACAGTATATATCAAAGAGTTCTCTCAAGGAACACCAATAAAGCATTCACCTACTGGGTTATGTTAAAGCAGGGCAAGATAAAAGTAAAGTTAGTTCATTTCTTCCCATCGCAACAAAAAAGGTTGATAAAGAACATACTTGATATCAAACAGAGCTTCCTGCTGGCTTCAGTTACCTGGGAGTTTGGGGCCTGTGGTTTGAATAATGTTTCCCTTACAATAGGAATGACAGCAGAAGTGTGGAGAGACTGATGGAGCTTCCTGCAGGCTCAGCTTTTAGAGTTCAAAACTCATTCTTTATTCTCAAGTAGAAATGATAACAAATGTGTAAATAAATAGTCACTGATCTTCTGATGTTTCCTTTCTGGTGCTGGGAATTACCTAACTGTTGGCCCAGCAGAGGTGAGCCGGCTGCTTCGAACTACATTTCAGAGTTACGTAAGTTTTCAAAAGACTCACTTTTCGTAATTTTACTTGAAAATAAATGTCTGTATATGAGATTCCTGAAGAAATAGGGACGTCTTGATCATGAAACTCAAAAACCTATAATGTTAATAAACTTCATACAGATGCACAGATTCTCATTCTAATGACTGTAGTTTTTGTCTCCTCAATTTTGAAAAACATTTTGCCCAAATAATAAAAATTTTAATATAAGAATTTAAATTTTAATATGAAATATAATACCTAAAAAATGCCTTCATCAATATCAATATCAAAAAAGATCTATTTGACCCTCAAGTACTTGTTCATTATTTATCTAATTTTCAAATATGTCAACAAAATGCTTAGACAATACATTTTATAATTGCATATATTATCTAATAGTTTCTAACCATTAAAATAAAATTATATTTAATTATCATTCTAATTTTTTTAAATTTACGTATGTTTCTGTGATTTAGCAGCTATGTTTCAAGCAATGCCCAGAAGAAATACTTTAACTTTTGATAAATTAACGTTTAAGTTACAGGAAGGGAGAGACAAAGAAAATCCTGGCCTGAGTCAGAATGACTGTGCTATGTAGCGGTTCTGAGTGACCAGCAGAGGGCAGCATCCTCGAATGGGTGAGGGTTGAGGAGGGTGGGAGAAGACTAGGATGGAATCTAAGGTTTCCCACTCTGAAACCCAAGAGTGTGAAAGCAATAGTTTTTGTTCTCCAACTTAAAAAAAGAAGTGAAAAAATTTAAAAGCAGAAATAATAACACTTTATATAGCACATAACTATCTGCTCAACACCGTTTTTTAAAAAAATAAAGTGATTTATTGAAACTCGTTTCAAGTATACAGTACATTGGATTGACATCTATACTGTTCATTAAACGATCCCTCCAACTGCTCCCTCCCTCCCCTGGCCCTCCACTTAGCCATCATATTAACGCTTACTGCATTCCCTGTGCCTTGCTCCCCATCCTCGTACCCAGCTATCGACTACTAATTTAAGTGCTTTTCATATATTAACTCATTTAGCCTTCGTAACAACCCTGTGGTGTGCACACTGCTACTAACCCCCATCTTACAGATAAGGAAATTGAGGCATAGGGAATTTTAGTCTCTTGCTCAAGCCAAGTAGTGGAGCTGAGATTCAGAGTTTGGTTCGCATATCAGAGTCCAGGCATAAGACATCGCTACTGGAACCGAAACTGCTCAATACACTCTCTTTCCCACTAAGTCATTAGGCCTGTCCGATAAACTAGAAGTCAGATAGTAATTTCTTGCTCATTTCATCTTCTAGAAAGATATAATTTCATTTTCCCTCTTATTTTCCAAAATAATAATCCATCTGTATTTTTTAAAAATGCATTTTCTATTTTCTTAAAATTCACACTATTAAAACAGGCATATCTATCATACTAAGACTTGTCAAAGAAAATGATGTTTGTTTCAGGTTTTGAGTTTCAGAAGGCGGAAACCTAAACATGCTCAAAAATAAACACTACAGCCTCAGCCAGCACTGGTCTTATAAACTGGTTGAACCAACAGCCCACATATAGAGGAAAATAAAGAATATCTACATAGAAATATATTATTAAATCCTCATCACGATATTGAAAAAAGTGACTAATGAATTACTGCTCCCAAGTAAGAATATGAGGACAAATGGAATTGATTAATTCAAAATATCCTATCAAATCAAGATGACTTTAAAAAATAAAGTCAGATCCTTTATAGAAGAGAGATGAAAATTAAGATGAAATAAATCTGAACTGTCAAGTATATCATTCATTTATTCATTTGACAATTATGGAGAAATAGAGGCAGAATTAGTGACCTCTTCACAGAAGATTTTCCTCAAAGAGGCAAAGAGAGAGAGCTTCCTAGTGAAGGGATCGATAAAAGCCAAGCCCTGAGGTGTGGAAGAGCAGGCGAGTTTGGAGAATGACAAGAAGCCATAACTGGCTGAGGCTTGTGGTCTGCGGAGGGTGGCATGGGGAGGGGGTGCTACAAACGTAAGGAGCATAAGGAGAGACAGGGTGTGAGGGTCCTGGAATGAAAATCTTAGTAAGGGACTCAATCTTTATCTTGTAAGAAATGGAGAAAATGTGGATTAAGTTCTAAAGCTGGATGAAATATCTAGCGTGCACGTTAAAGGCCACCCTCTGACATGGTATTAAGTATTTGTATGAAGGACTGAATAGAGTTCCTTTAGGTTCGCATGTGTTGCCAGATCGGGAAGGCCAGCCAGCATTTTACATGCCTGGATGAATTGGAGAAGCAATGTTTAAAAAGAAGTAAGAAAAGACAAATGAGGAGAGGAAATAAGTAAACACATTTAAAGAAGAGCTAACAGACCATGCATGCCATGAGATTTAAGTAATGACAGTCTGTTTTCCAGGTAGCATCCATCTGTCTCAGACCAGCAGAATGATCCAGAGGACCCAGTCATTTAAGTCAGACTTTTTCGAACATAGGCATGTGCCCCTCAAACATTTTGAGCGCCCACTATATTCAAGGTACTGTGCTAGGTGCTGGGTAGTCAAGATGAAAGAGATTATTCCTGCTATCAAGAAGTTCACTGTTGTACAGGGGACAAGGTGGAGATGACAATAAAACAAATCATTGAACTAAAATTGAGACAATTGTAATGAAAAGCTGACTGCATAATTCTAAGATTTAGAAAAACAAGAAACCAGTTATTCAGAAGGATGTTCTCATTTTTGTTCTCTGGAACACTCAAGGTCAAAGATGTTCTTTTCCTCTCCTCTTCTAGAATATTCTATTTATCTCTCAAGACTCATTTCTCTGAAGAGGTCACTTATTCTTCCCTCACTCAAGCCCTTAATAATCTTGAGGCTACTGAGTGCTGTGTTGCTGAGTTCATAATTGTTTATGCCTTCTCTACCTTTGCCACCTTCACCTATGGGCATTGTACATTTCCCTACCCCAATGACTTTGAGCTCGCCTGAGAGACTTGCTTTGGCTAACAGAATCTTAGAGGACATGCCACATGCCTCCTCCAAGCAATGGAGAAGCAATATTTTAAGTGGGCATGATAAGGCTCTATCCCCCTTTAGCATCTGCCATTGGCCATAAGACTAATAAACCCCAGGTAGAGGCTGTCTATTCCTTTATCTAGGTCCCAGAATGGGAAAGGCACTGTGGAGCTCAATCAAGCTCAGCCAAGCCCAGCCAAAGTCAAGATTAAGCTATAGTCTTCATGTAATGTGAACAAGAGATGAATGTTTTGTTAAATTATTAAAATTTGAGGATTGCTTACTTGTCACAATAATTGTTGACTAATCAATCAGGTAAAAAGTTGTGATAATCCAGATGAGGAATAATTGTGGCATAAACAATAGCAGTGATAATGAGGTTGGGAGGGCATAAAGTTATTTAGAAAGTAATGCTAAAATACCTTAATAATTAAATGGAGGCGAAAGTGAAAAAAATAGTGAATTATGATATCCAGATTTCTGGCTTAACAAATGGGGAAGGAAGCAATGACTTAGTTCAAAAATGAAAGGTGTTGGATTCTTTAATGGGTGCAAAGAAAATAATGAAGAATAAGTTAATACTAAAAAATATTTTAATACATGTGTGTGATTGTAATTATTAAAGTGACTATCATCCATCTCTATTAAGCATCTAACAAGTGGAAATAAGCTTAATTTGCATGAAAAGAGGTTATTACACTCAAGAATGACACTTCTGACTAGAAAGGTTGTTAGATATTAGAATGCATTATCCATGGTATTCAAGAAATTTTCTTTTACAGAATATATTTAGTTCCAGATTAGACATGGAATTTGAAAATTAATTATGAAGGAAGATCTTTTCTAGCAGTGTGATTTAACACTATTCTTTCCTATTCTTCAAAGACTTTGATTGGGTTAATTTCATCTCTCTGGGACTTCCTTTCACCATCTGTAAAACAAGAATGAATTTCAAAACACCTTGATGAATTTCAAAACACCTTGAAGCTTGGAAATCATAAAACAGACCTTACCAGTCCCACAGGACATAAGGGAGTAAACCTACAGCCTGGGTTGTAAAAGGTGCTATGGGAGCTATGGGAAAGCTGGTGTATGTCATGTCCTTTTATATATTGACATTGACATTGATATAGAGAGAATATACTCTTTTTAAACCACAGATATATTCCCTTCCTTATGAGAAAAAAATGGTTAAAATTATTTTTGACATAATTAAAGTGTAAAAAAATGGTTGAGAAATGTAATTTCCTGTGACTATTTTTTTGTGTGTGTGAATATAAATTCCAAATATTTAATGCCTTAGTCTTAGCTCCATGTGCAAACAGAATTAAACTTTACAGTTTGGTCTGAGTTGCTACACTTTTCCTCTGGGGAAATGTTAGGGTAAGCAATAAACATAGGACTTTAGACTTAAGCCAGCATAACACATAATATGCAATACTCATAATTCTTGGGTTTGACAATTAAGCTTCTTAATAACTTTTGATTCCTAACAATTGGGTGCTTTAAATACAATTTAACTTTATGAATTGAGATTTTTCTTACAAAATGTCTGGCACATAATAAATATGTCTATTTTTAAAAAAGGACCATTAGCATTTTCATGTCAGTTCTATTGTGGAGGTTCTATAAGTACAGGTAATTCTAAATTTGGTGCAAAATAACTGAAATCGTAGATTACCAATCAGTTAACAACATTTATTGTCCAGCATCCTGAAAGTCAGACACTATATTGCAGAAGGGGAGGAAATTTGTGTTAGAAAATAGATTATGCTACACAAGACCCAAAGAGGAAGTTAGGTTGCAAAATAAAAAAAAATTTAAAAAAAAAAAAGGTTTTTGGTCACAGTGTTCCTCATCTCCTAAAAATAAATAAGAACATGCTGACTCTTAATTTGCCAGCTAAAGATAAAGCACTAGGTAATCTTAAACTATAGGGGGAACTAGACCAAAAAAGCCTATAATAATGAATCCTGAAATAATTACTTACACTATCAAATCAACATCCTTTATGCCCTCATGGCTAATGGACAATTAAAATTTTTACAGACAATTTTTGCTAGATTCAGAGTTAGTAAGAACAATCTTTTTGAGCTAAAAATGTCCAGTATGTAATTTTTCACATAGGTACTCAGTAAAAATGTATTGAAGAATAGATTATTAGGGTTAAAAAACTCTCAACTCTGCATAGGATGGCTAACTATTATTTTTCTATTCGGCCCAACCTAACCAGCATAGAATAATTAGACTAAGGATTACTGTATATGCAGGAGATTCCACACTGGTATTTATTTGTAAGAAAATTAGTAATATTTTAGTGAGAAGGGGAAAATTTCAAGTAATAATTATTTTAGGTCTCATTCTCAGTAGAATGATATGAATTACTGGTCTTACTTTATGCATCAATAAAATAAGTGTATAATAATACCAAATACTTATAGAGTATGTACATGTGGCAGGCCACTGTTCTAGGCACAATTACGTGTGTGTGTGTGTGTGTGTGTGTGTGTGTGTGTGTGTGTATTCTCAGTTAATTCTCACAAAAACCCTATGAGGTAAGTACTATTATTCCCATCAGATGAGGAAACCAAGGCATAGAAACATCAAATTATTTGCTTAAGATCACACAGCTAATGAGTGACAGAGCCAGAATTCAAATGCAGACAAGTTACCTCCATTATCCCTACTCTAACTGAAAATATTATGATGCCTCGTAAGTAAACTAACTAATGTCTATTTCATTCCATCTCTCTTGTAAGACTGGAATTTCTCCCAAGGAAAATTGTAGCAATTCAAGCCAAGTCTCATAAATTCCAGTGTTGCATATTTTCCTTGGTATACCTGCAATGACTACTAATGTTAAAGAGAAATATGCTTTCAACAGCTCTCCAGCCCATGCTCAATTCTATTCTTTTACCTGATAATATAAAATACAAAATGACAAATTTACATATATCTAAATAATCACCTTACTTTTTATCTGATCATTTAAACTTTGAATGAAAGTGAATGAAAAATTTCGTCCAAAAGGAATTCAAATAGGATATAATTAGACCATTAGTTTATGTCCCTATGGTTTTCAACTTTTGTATACTGTAAATAAAATGATAGTCCCCTTGTGTAATTATTTTCGTGGACAATGATTTCTTGAGTAATTCGAGTGACAGAAACTTGTCAGTTTTCTTATCAATATATGCCCGGCAGTGGGGGAAATCATCCAGTCCATTCCACCTGGACAATGCCCAACTCCAAGTGTGTTAGTCAAAGGCCCCCTTGTCATGGTCCTGCTGCAGGTTTAGGTCTTGCACCAATATCCTCCCTGTCAAGAACCATGAAGGGTCTGGGATTTTTCACCCAACATGCAGCTAACAATTTAGCTTGCCACAAAAAATGTGAGACTCTGGGTTAGAGATAAAGGACTCTGTTACTCCAAGCACGACAGGCAGCATGAATTTTCATGTTCACATCACATTCCTCTAAGCCTCACTGGGGTAATAAAGGTGGTCCTGGTGCGTGTTGCACATAGAGTGGGTTCACATCACAGGTGAAGAATCTCAAGCTTAGGAAACCCAACTATTTTCATGGGTTATAAACAAATCTAACCAACCTTTGCCCCAGAGAGATATATTATTATACCAGCCAGCAAACACATCTTTCTTCTGCTCTGTAAACAGCAATATTTACTATCTTCGAAGGCTGTTTGCTATACAAATATTCTTGAAAAGATAGTCCAGACCAAGAACAAGAGCTCTCAGTGGCTGTGTTCGCAAGTCCCAAGGAACATGAGGGATCACAGAGAACTATCTTCCAAAGTGCTTTTACAGCCAGAGCCATGTGACCACAGTCATTTGTCTGCTACACTCTGGAATAGCCAGGTATCTCTACTGAATCAGGGGCCAGAATCAATTTACAGAAACTCAGAGCCCTACCCAACAATTAAGTTCTTACTTTGATCCTCCAAACCACAGGAACCTGGAAAGACTTCCAATGCTACTTACCCTAGAGACCAACCAGCCCCCAAAATGACAAGAATAATTCAGTGAACCCTAAAAATGACGGTTCTAGGGATCATCTACGCTGTAAAAGATGGTATCTTGTAGTATGAAACTGATTCCACCGATGGGAGATAGATTTCTCTCTTTTTCCATAGCGTATTTCCTAAGCTCCGAGACAGAAAAAAACACACATAAGGAACAATTTGGCAGAAAAAGTCTATAATTCTAGTCATGTAGGATAAGAATGAAAATGATTGTTTTGATCTGATCACTTTCATAAGGTTTGTAGATAGCTAGTAATGAGGGGTAAAAGTTTGATGGTAGACTAGGAGAGGTGGAGGGTGACACAAATGAGGAATAGAAACTTTTACTCATACCCTGCAGAAGCTCAGGCTTCAAACCTAGTCAAATATCTGTGTTTCCACTTGGCTTTTTGAGCAGTAGGTTTGTAGGAAAACCTATCGAACTAGTTATTATTTGTATCTAGAAGAATAGGTTATACTCTGAATGTTTACATTAGGTATTGTACAAAAAATTCCCCATAATATTCCTGCTTAGAAACTAGAGTAATAAGGTATGACACACTCCAGCTTCCCTATCAGGCCTCCTGTGGTTCATGGACAAAAGGAACGGCAGGCTTCCTCCAAGCACAGACATTTGCAAACTGCCGCCAGAAAATTCCCAAGACCAGGGGCTGGCTATTGACAAAGGAGAGTGAACTACAGGCTTACTATTTTACTCTCTCTTCTGAGCAGGCCTGCATCTCAGGAAAAGCTACAGCATTCTTCCCTGAACTACAAAACTCAATAGTCTGGGGGACTGAGAGGAATAACTCGACATTTCTTTTCCATAATTAAAGAAATACTTCTCTCAAAGCTTCTCTCCCATGTTTCTCAGAGAGCAAGGAAAACTGAAAAAGAGCTATCTTTTGCAAATTGGACCTATAAAACTTACATGGTTTTGGTGAGGTTGGTTCGTTTCAATTCTTAAATCTATTCAAAATAAAGTATGATTTCATCAAAGACTTAACGGTAATTAGTCCTATCATATTTGTACTTCTGAAGCTTTAAGCAAGACCTGTTGAAGTCTGCCTAGATAAATTAATTTACCTCCGTGCAAAATGTCTGTCCTAAATATACCTTATAAAACTAAACTACTTTAGGTACTAGATTTATCTGAGTGATCATTTCCTAATATATATGAATGTCTAATCACTATGTTGTACATCTGAAATTAACATAAGATTGTATGTCAATTATAATTGAAAAACATTTTTAAAAACTAAACTTTTCTTCACAAGTGTGCTTCCACCTTAGATATGTCAGAAATTACTTGCCCATTCCCTCCTCCAAAATCCTTAGCAAAACTAATAAGACCTAATATTTATAAAATACTTTCTATGCTAAAGATTCTATACTAAACATTGTTAAAAACAAGAAAACAGGTCCAAAATGGAGTTGCTTACGCTAAGGCCCATTTCACCAAACTGACATGTAATTTAATTACGATTCTGGATGTCCCAAAAATGGATCATAAACCAGGAATTGCCTAATGAGCACTAGTTCGGTAAACTGCCTGACAGGCCCTTGCTATGCCTTAAAAAAAAAGTAACCTTGCAATAAACAACCTGCTTTTTTGCCTAATATAACTTTCTTGTTTCTGCTCCCTTCTACCTATAGAAGTCTTTCATTTTGTACAGCTTCTCACAGCTCTTTTCTCTCCACCAGATTAGATGCTGCCTGATTCATGAATCATTGAACAAAGCCAATAAGATCTTTAAAATTTGCTCTGTTGAATTTTGCTTTTTAAGAACACATAACAAGGTTGAATTCATTTAATCTTTGTCATACTCCCTCTCTGGATAAATATTGTTATTAAATTCTTTTTTCAAATGACAGAACTCAAGGTCACAAAGTGAGAATTTGGCAGAGAGAATTCAATCCAGGAACCTGACTTCAGAACTCATATTGTTAATCAGTATGTTCTATACTCTTACTTAAAGTAAGATCTTTATTTTCTATAGGATTTACCATTGCAAACCTCCTTGAATATTAGAGATTTTGGCCCATTAGTTATGTATCCAGTTTCAACTGCCTTGAGAAATTATTATTTGGGGATAAAAGATTAACTTAGAAGGAATATAGGTTAAAATTATTTAATTATAATTTTTATAATGATCAAGCTTGTCTAATATGCATGTGCTTCTCAGAACTAGATACATGGGCACCCCGGGCTACAATGAGGGCAGACAGGGGCAAAGAAAGACTAACATTTGAGTATTTATGTATCAGGGCTTTATGTGTTACCTTAATCTTCATAACATTTCATAACATTTCACAGTGTAGGTTTTTTTATTATCTCTGTTTTACAGGTGTGAAAACTTACATATAGAGGCATTGAATAACATTTCAAATACCATTAAATAGTATAGCTAATATTTAAGCCTAGGTGTGTTCGATGCCAGAACCTATGCTCTTAACACCCCCATCTCCCCACTCTCTCCTGATTGCACAAATGTATGATTCTTGACTGCCACCAACCAAAGTGAGGTGAGCTTGATCCAAATACATCATCCCAGAATTTTCTAATACTCCTCACAATTACAGATTGTAATGTGGGACAGAGAAAGTTATTGTCAGTGGAAATTGGCTCAAGCTGAGCACTAATAGACACACAGGAAAGAAGAAGTGACAAGAGAGATTGACGTTGTAGGACAGTCCATATGTGTCACCCTTACTGTGGAAAGGCATCATGTGAGGGATCAATGACATGTAGCCCGGTGAGAATCACGATCCTCCTAGCTTGGCCACTCTGTGTTACTTAATAGTAGTTACTTAACGTCTCTGAGCCACACTTGTGTGGTTATAAAGTGGAGATGTTACTAACCCCTACCACCCTACAGAATGTATTAGTTATCTGTTGCTGTTGAATGATAATAGGATATGCCACCCCGAAATATTTCACTTTAGCATAAGGATTATTTTGAGCTGAAAGCAATTGAAAAGAAGCAGGTACAATAAAAACTCTCCGCCCTCCCCCTATTTGCCTAAAAGCAAGGCATAAATTTATAAAGGTGTCTCCTCTTCCTTCTTTAGCAGGAAGGACAGATGTTAATCACTGGAGACAACTCTGACTCTTATCAGGCACCAAAGGAATCTATGTAACAAACCTAACTAGCCCTTATATACTATTATTTGCTTACTCACAATTTGCCGCCAGTAGGAGAGGAAAAATAATTTCCCTCTACCGTTTTAAGTCATTCTGGCTGATCTAATAATAAAATTGACATGAGACAGATTAATAGGAGAAAATAACCAAATTTATTACCTATATGCATATGAGGGTTCTGAGGGCAAATCTGGCTGCTGAGGTGGATATGCCATTCTGGACTAAGGAGTAGAAGGCTGGGGTCTGGGACTTCAAAGGGAAATTAGGTAATTCACAGGTAGAGGAGAAGGGCAAATGTCTGATAAACAAATTCTTGCAGCCACCCAGAATCACGGAACATGCAAGGAATCTAACAAACAGAAGTTGCCGGATTCTCCCATCTGCCACACTTAGTTCATAGTATGCTAAGGGGATACCTCCTTCTTTTAAGCAGGTTTTTCTATCTGAATTCATTTAGGCAGGTAGGACAGAAAGCTAAAGTTTCTTTCTGAATCTTTTGTTTCTTAAAATAATCAGCTTAAAATCAATATCGCAACAGGCATATTTTGGGGTTACAAAACTGGGGTTACAATATGACCTTTGTCATAGTTTATTGGTTAGGGCAAGTCTATAGATACAGCCCACAGTCGACAGGGGTGGATTACATAAAATGTGAATATCAGGAAGTGGGGAACATTGGGGATCTCTTGGAAGTCTGCCTACCACACGCAGGTACGTGAATGGGAACATACCCAGTGAAGGGTATGTCTGAAAGCACTTAGGAAAGTAGTAAGGTTAGGGCTGCCGTTGAGACATGGCACTTACCCGACAGCTTAAATTTTGATAATGAGAATTAGATATAATTCCATTGATGAATTGCATTAATTTCATTCCATGCCTATTGGTTAGAATGCGAGCTTGGTCAGGTATTGGCACTGTGTGTCTGAGAAAAGAGCTGCATGGGAACACACAGCTCCTTGTTTGAGTGGCTAGGAGCTAGTCGAGGTGCAGGAGCTATGCTACAGTTTGCTTTAATCTTGTACTTTTTCAAAAACCAAGGTATGTCAATTTAGGATCTTACCAAAAAAAAAAAAAAAGAATTACAAATACTAGTTATCTAGAAAGTCATTGACTTTGTTTTGGTCTTAAAGTGCTGTTTCTATTATTCTCTGTAACATTAGATTATTGTTTTCTAAGTTTTGGTTAACTACTTTATTTTAGATTGTTATAGCAAAATACACATCTATAAAATTCTTATATTTGGATTTTCTGCAGGAAAAATAAAGGGGCTTCTGAAACTTTCTAAGTTCTAATGCCCTTTTACTCAAACATTTTATTAATATCAATATTTTATCAAACATTTGTGAACATATAAGGCAGAAAAGACTTCGCACAATATAATTATAATATTAGTGGGTCAGCTCTCTCTTAGGATCCTCTGCCTTCTGTAAGCCCTTTCTCCCGGGTCCACATCAGGTCCTGTCTCCTGCATAATATCTCCCAGTACTCAAGCCAACAAACACCAAGGTTTTCTTTGCATGTAAAATTCTATTACATTTAGTGTTACTATATTATAACATAGCACTTAAGACTATTTTATATAATTTCAGTTTCATGAAGTCAGTTTTTTCTCCAAAAGATGTTTACAAACTCCTTAAAAAAATAACTTTATCATTTGTGTGCTGGTTACACCTGCTTTTGAAGAACCCGTTAGTGACTGGTGGAGCAAACATATGAAGAAAAAGAACGTAGGACTATGAAAATGTAGAAGTTAGAAGTTGCCTAAATCTTACATTCAGCCCACACAAACCACTTCCCTTTCTAGTGTGGACATGTCAGTCTTTTTCTGAACTCTAACCAGCTTTGAAGAAAATATTTATTTTTACTCATTTAGTCTTCTATTCCCTTCATTTTGCACCAACTCTCTTTCCCCCACCATCTTGTTAAAAAGCTTATAAAAAAATAAAAATATTTTGCGATGACCTGAGCTGACTTAGAATTTATATCAAAGAGCCATTTACTAAGAAATGAATCCTGGTGTTAGAAAGATAAATGGTGGACCTAAAACCAAGGGCATATTCTGGCTTGGCTGCCTGGAGCCTCTCTTTGGAAGCCTCCTTTCTTTACTAAGTGAAAAAGACCACCCATGATATCTGGAAATAAGATCAGTTTCCTACCATTGCCCTGTGTTCCCCCTCCCAACAAAAAAAGCATAAATAAAAACAGAAGCAAAAGGAAGGTGTTTCTTTTCTCTCTCTCAAGACAGGAACATCTCCCAGATGGGGCTTGTCTTGTCTGTTCTGTAAGCTGGGTCTTTTCAGATGGTATCAGATACCTTCAAGAAATCTCCATCTTGGCCTCTGAGGTCAAATGGTTCTACCCTATGACCTTAGGAGTCTGTAAGCCTCCCTCCCTGCCTGGGCCAGAAGTAGTAGGTCTATGACTCACTGGGAAGGTAAATTAACTTTGTTTATTTAGTGGGTAGAATTAATCAATTCTAACACACTTTTATGTTATTTGGTGTTTTGCCAATATCAATTCCATCTGTAATATGTCCTTTCCAAGCCTCAAACAATCTGTGTGTTTTATCTCATATTCTTTCTGCAATCTGTGGGTTTTCACCTCTGTTAGCTGAGTTTCCTAGGAACTGAGAAAGTTAAGAAGTTGTGTAAGCTAGAATGGTTGACAAAGCATGTTAGAGGACAGAGAAATGCAGTTCAATAGCCATTGATTGGCCATTTACTTCATGCAAGGCTCTGTGTCATTTGGACAGAAAGATGAGTAAGATACAAGTCCTTCTCTCAAAGAATTCACAGCCTGTGAGAATTATGTGAGTGTGCGTGTGCACGCACACACACGCACACACACCTCTGATATCAGTCAGAGTATGCCAAGTGATTCAAGAGGGTAAATCAAGTGTTGAGAGAAAAGAAAAACTCATTCTGACTGAGGATATTAGGAACTTCACAGGTAAGTCAACAGTTCAGACACAATCTAAGACCAACAGAGTTTCAGTAGGCAAACAAGGTATGGTTGTTACATGAATGAAAAATTGGTAATTGGTAGATTTATGTTAAAAATTATTTTGAGTAGTGCTTACAGCTCTTTTTGAATTAGTCTAGTAGGTCGTCCAGTGTTTACAGGAAGGCTCCTTATCAGGCAGTATGTTTTCAACAATAGAATCTTTTAAACCATTAAAAATAAATTATTTTGACTTTTCATACCATAAAGTTTCAGTATTAATAATGAAACTTTAACAATGGTATTTCAACTTAAAATCTGATATATAGGACTATCACGCATTCTCTTATACATAGGTTTCATGCCTTAACTGTTTATTGTATTAGTCACCATTATGTAAAGATTGGAGTTTGGATGAAGGAATATGTGTTCACAAACCAAGGATCATCTTTATTCCTGCTTCTAGTGAGCTATGTACAACCATGGGTAGTTTAGGCTGAGAGAAACTTGAGTGATCATGTTAGCTAAACTCATTGTACACACCAGTAAGTAAATCGTTGGTCGGTGACTGAATTTACACTAGAACCCAAGTCTCCTGATACTTTCTTTCAGGTGCTTCCATCACGACTGCCCTGAAACTCAGCCCCTGTGAAAGCTCTTGGGAGAGAGAGACCGCTCACTCTCCTTTTATTTTTATTTTATGTTTTGTTGGGATAATGAGAAGGGAGAGGCGATGGCAGGAATTTAATCTTATCTCTTGGGCTCATAAATGGGCTTTTTGCTTAGGAAGGAAGGTCACCTTTCCCAGTTAGCCAGCCAATTTCAGATAACCCTGCAGATTTTCCTAGATATTGCACTTCCTTCTCCCCTTTCCCTTCCCTCCCAGCCCCACAGCCCTCCCTCCATTACCCAGTCATGGCTGGTTCAGAGCAGCTGGATTTTCTTCTCACCCTCTCCCATTCCTCCCTCATAGTTTTGGTAATAATTGTGTAGTGGGAGGGAGCCTGCTAACCAAGAAACCCCATGAGGGCAGGATTTTGTCTATTTAGTTTATTTCTGCGCAAAGCTTGGCATACAGCAGGTCCTCAATATTTTTAGAATGAATAGCAATATAATGTGTTTTTATTTACACTTTTCATTTAGACATTTTCAATTAGCAATATGGCCACAGCTTTTCTTTTTCTTTTTGATCACTTCATTTAGTCCCTGGGCATCTGAGACTAAACCAGGCTGACCTTGTCCCTGTCCTCACCAGGATTAGCAGTCTTCACAGGGAAGATAGATAAAACACAGACTCTTTCAGTTCCTTCTTCAGAACTCCATTCGGACATGTAGCATTTTTTCTAATTATTTTGCTATTGTTAATTTTTTTCTTTTGTTAACCTCTCCAGATAGGGAATAATTACATTTCCCTTCTTCCAGGGTTATTTTACAAAAATGGATTGTAGATAGCTCAACGCAATTAGCAAAATTAAAAAAAGTTCATGAGAGATAAATTACTGGGGCACTACTGAAATAGCAATAAGCATAACTTTTAACATATTTTTAAGTATTTAAAGTATTTATTAAGATTACATAATTATAGACATTATGTAATTTAAATTTTATGTAAATATTTTTTAAGCATACCTCTTTTAAAAACATTTCTAGAGGACATCTGCTACTAATACTAACCTGCTCTGATAGGTAATTCTCTTCAATCATGTCCTTCAGCTATCCAAAATCTAATGTTGCACCTTAATAGTCTAAGAGAGATTCTCTTATACCTGTTACTTCAATGCATCTTATACTTCTTTTAAGTTTTTTTCTAATTATTCCTTTTTAGCTAGAAATTTCACTTTCATGGACCCTTGTTTTACTCCTGAGAGTCTCCACAAATTAATTGTGTAAGCACTGACACTTCTCACAAATTAGCATAGTACTTAAAAAGCATAATTTTCAGGACAGAGCAGCTGGACGTATTGAGTAACTGAAGTGTAATAAATGTAATCTTTCTGCACCTTCAAAAATGTATAAGGGATCAAAACCACTGTGGTCGTTGTGGAATTAATCAAATCTCTTCATACAGGTATTTATCTGTTCCTTCAGCACATGATTATCAAGTGCCTACTACATACCAGACCCATTTCTGGGTGCTGAGATAGAGTAGATAACATCTATGTCCTCATTAATCTTTCTGATAAAGTTTTCCTCTAGTGTAGGGGAGAAGGAAGAAGGAAGAGAGAATGGAGACAGACTTGCCTGAAGGTTGGCGAAATGAAGAGATTTTAACACCACGAAAACACAATTTTCAATTGAGTATCAGATATCTCTTATCTTTCAAAAGCAGTTCCTTGGCTGATTACACCATGTAACTCCTCCTGTCTCTCTCTTCCTTCCTCTCCTCTCCTTTTTAAAATGCACTGTTCATTGGTTTTTAGCATATTCACGAGGTTGTACAACAATCACTGCTATCTAATTTCAGAGCATTCCATCACCCCCAAAATAAAGCTCATACTTGTTAGCAGTCTTTTCCCATTCTCTGCTCCTCCCAGTCCCTGGCAACCACTCATCCATTTTCTCTGGACATTTCATGTAAATAGAATCATACATTATGTGGCCTTTTGTATCTGGCTTCTTTGACTTAAGATGATGCTTTCAAGGTTCATCTATGTTGTAGCATGTTTCAATACTTCATTCCTTTTTATGGCTGAATAATATTCCATCATATGGAAATACCACATTTTATGTATCCATTCATTGATGGATATTTGGGTTGTTTTTATTTTTTTGATATTATGAATAATATTGCTATGAACATTCATGTTCAAATTTTTGTGTAGATATATGTTTTCAGTGCTCTTGCATATACTTCTAGAAGTCGAATTGCTAAGATATATGGCAACTATGTTTAACATCATAAGAAGTTGCCACACTGTTTTCAAAAGTAGCTGCATTTTACATTCCCAATTTTTCCACATCCTTGCCAACACTCGTTATTGTCCCCCTTTAGAAAACTTATTATAGCCTTCCCAATGCATGTGAAGTCACATCTCATTATGATTTTGATTTACATTTTTCTAATGACTGATGATGTAGAACAATTTTTTATGTGCTTATTGACCATTTGTATATCTTCATTGGAGAAATATCTATTCAGATACTTTGCCCATTTTCTAACTAGATTATATGCCCTTTTATTGTTAAGTTGAAAGAGTTCTTTATATATTCTGAATAAAAGTCCCATATCAGACATACGATTTGCAAATATTTTCTCTTATTCTGTGAATTTTCTTTTCACTTTATTAATGGTGCTTTTTAAAATAGAAAAAAAAATTAATTTAGATGAAATCCAATTTATGTATTTTTCCCTTTTGTTGCTTGGGCTGTAAAAATCATTGCCTAATGCAAGGTCACAAAAATTTATACCTATGTTTTCTTCTAAGAATTTTATAGTTTTAGCCCTTATGTTTAAGTCTTTGATCCATTTTGAGTTCAGTTTTATGTATGTTGAGAGGTTAAGGTGTTCACTTTTATTCTTTTGAATGTGGATAACCAGTTATACAGTTAGTTTCCTTTTTCTTTACCTTCAAATTCCTCCATCAAAGAAACTGTATCTTTATTAATCACTTGCCCACCTCTAGGGTTGGTTATATATATAAGAAAAAGCAAATTTAAAGCTTTTGTATACAAAAACAAAACTGTCTAATCTCAAAAAAACCCAGCTAGAAACACCACGGTTGACAAAGTTCACTGTATTTTCTTTTTATATCTACTCTTCTGCTTGTAGACTCAATTCTAACTTGACTGACTCAATTAGCAAGTAACTTTTGCATAAAGACTTACAAGAAGATCTCTGGCTAATTCTTAGAACTCAGCTTTTCACTTTCACAATGTAATCATCTAAACATAAGGATATAAAAATACACTTGCACAATAAGCTTCATTCATACGCAGGAATGGAAGAGAGAGAGCAGGCAATCTCAGAAAGCAGAAATCAGTGTAAGAATACGGTTTGAGATGTAATAGAAGAAAGTGGACGTTTTTCTAACATATGGAACAGTCAATCACAGTATAATTCATAGCTCTGTAGAAAGCACTGGATCCTATTAAAATATTACCCATAGCCACATTAGCCTCAAACAAATGTGTTACCTCAGTGGTCATTACTAAATGTACTAATTTCAGTGATTATGGCTACCCTTACTTTTTTAATACAGTAAAAAACAAAGGATTCATCTTGATATCAATTGAATTTTATTTTTGAATCATGATTTTACTGGCAAGTCATATAAAAATAGCAATATTTGTAGAACCCTTTGTAGTGTATTCACATGTGGTGTCCAAATTCATTTTTATAACAACCAAAGAAAGAGGCAAAATCAATACTATTATTCCCATTTTCTAGACAGGAAAATTATTAAATGATCATTTTTATTATAAGATGTTACAAACATATTGGAAGGTATTGAGAATAATTAAAATGTAAACATGATGTATTTGCCACCTTTATCATTTCAATGTTTTATCATATTTGCTTGAGATTTTTAATAAAGAAATATAATATTATAGTCACAATTAGAATCTTGTTATTCTATTCCCAGTTCCATTCCTTTTCCTCCCATAATAATCATTTAGTATTTTATCATTCTTAAGGAAATTTTCACTATATACATAAGTATTCTTAAATAATATAGTATTGATTTATATGTTTTTAACTTCAATGACTACATATTCCATAATTTGGGTTTTTTATTTTTTGTTTTTTTTGGCTCAGCATAATATTTTGGAGTGCCTTTCATGTTAATGTGTGTTTCTCCAATTCACGTCTAACTATTATATAATTCTGTTGGATGGCTAGAATACAATACTACTACAGGCCAGCCCCACTTGACTCTTCAAATTCAGTGTGTTCAAAGTTGACTTGTATCATTCAAAATGTTCAATGAACTCATTTCCTCTCCCACATATCTGCTCTGCCTCTTGGACTTCTCCAGGGCCACCATCCCTTTCCCCTGTCACACAAACCAGAAGTAGAAGCTGTCGGAACTGCTGCATCGCTCAATACATGCTGGTGAACTCAAGCTAAGGCACCTCTGGGAATTTCACTGGCCTCTTCTATCTTCCTTCTTAGTAATCTCTATCTCACTGTCTCCAGTTGCTTTGTTTTTTGACATGTCTGATGAACTCTATGCTTGGTTCTTATCCCTTTGTAACTACACCAGTGTCAGAGACTGCTTCTGTCATCAAACATTGATCTAAATCTAATGTTGGTGAAAAAGCTCGATGTCCTAGGACAGACTAGGTTTAAACTTTTAAGAGTTGAGAGCTTTCAGAGTTCAAATGCCTTATTTCAGCTGTATCGTTCTTCCCCTGTGACAACAGATGCCACTAACAATGGAGGAAGTACGACGTCTCCAAGGTAAGAGAAAAGCATGGAATCAAATCCTCTCTCAGGTCCTCCAGTGCAAGATTCCATTGCACCTGGTTTTTGTGTCTCCAGGAGCTCTAAGCTCTGCCCTCCAAGGACCAGTCTTTCTATGTAATGCTCCATTTGACCAGGAAAGTTCCAAGAAGAAGAACTTAAGCGTTTAAGCCCTCCTCTACTTCACTCAATGCATTTCCTCCTTTATTTCATCTCTCAAATTGTCCCTCACCTTCATTCCAACCTCCAGTCTTAGATCAGTTAATGTTCCAGGAAAGATTTCTAACTGCCTCCTATTTTGCCCCCAATCTCACCATCCTGCACAATGACCAAACTGGCATTTCCAGCCACAAAGCTCATCATTCCCCTTCCTGCTCCCATTCTTTACTGGCCCCCTCACCTTTCAGACAATTTTGGAACTCCTTTGTGCAACACAGAAGGCTCTTCAGTGGCTGTCTCTGGCTCACCTGTTGACTTCACCTCCATCACACTGCACCTTGGGCACACAGATGCTTCCAGGAGGGTCTCTGACTGTGTCTTCTCTGTATTTTTCTCGGTAAGTGCATATCCCCTCCCCACCACCTGCCTCACCACCTCACCACCCTTGCTTCATTCTGAACTCATTAGGAAAGGCACTGAGAGCAATCAAATGATAATCTTTTGGAAAGAGGACTTTGAGAGAGAAGACAGAAAGAACAGATTGAATTTCTTTTTTTTTTTTAGTTTGCCCAGGAGAAAGAAGTTTGGGCCAACCCCTCTTTGGATCACCCCCACCCCCACCCCAGACTCAGGCTGCTTCGAAGCTAACACGAGCCATCCTTTGACTCCTGCACAGCAGCACCTCCAGTGCCTGGGTCACTGGCTGCAAAGGACATGAAGATTCTTTGCAAGTTCAAGTTTGTGGGCATGTCTGAGTAACAGATGATCTATGGGATTTCATTTTTTCACAGTGAAAGGAAAGAAATAGATTTATGAATATTCTTGTTCCACTGAAGACCCTTAGCTTCTCCTCAAATTATCAGGTCTTTAATTTCTGAAAATATTTGACCAATAGTAATTATTATTTTGATGATTTAAAGTTTGGCTTGGGTAATAAGCACTTGAAAAATATTCTAGGTTGGCAAGGCTGGTGAAAAATTATTTATCAGTTCAGTTACCTATGCCTGTGTTGAACAGTACAGAACTAAATAGTCTTCTGTTTTTTTAACTTTCCAGATACATTATATTGCAATAATACTTTTGTTTAGAGTGATGACAGCCTCCAGTTGGAGGAAGCCTGGTGCCATGCTTCACAAGGAGTCACGGCTTGTTTTAAACACGTTCAAATTCTTCCCTTTCCATTTAAATAGAGTAAAGCAAAATTATCAGTTTTAACTGCTATGTTTCAGATGTTGAATATTGACTAGAGTTGTAAGATGAGTAGGGAGAAAAGTCCAAGGACCATATTTGCACGTGCGCGCGCACGCACACACAGGTATACACACACACACACACACACACACACACACACAGAGATTTTATGAGAGGTGGTGTTTACCAGGGGGTAGTATTTACAGCTCTGCGTAATTTATGGCTTTTAAATCTAATGTTAAAATGCAAATAGTGTTTTCTTCTCCAGTGATGAGCTCATGAATAAACCTGAAAAGGATGCTGGGCTGGAGACAGAGAGGGGAAGGGGAGACTGAGAATGAATCGGCATGCATCAGCTTTCTCCCGCAACTGTCATTGCAACCATGGGATCAGGTCCCCGCTCAGCATGAGGACTCCGGGCATGGCTATGTGTGACATGGCGCTGAACAATTCCCATCCGAGGCAACAGACCAGGAATGCTGCTCAGCCCACCGTGCAACAAAAATGTATGAAATCGCATTAGCAGAAAAACAAGATTTCTGGGCCTTATCACAGAAAAGCTTTTTTTCCCCTCCTAGATGAATGTTCACCTCTAATTGAGCAACTGTTACCCTCTTTATTTCTACCTGAAAGTGGCTTTTACAACTTATAATTAAGGGCAGGATCTTTATAATCATGATAGAATGTCTTTTTAATGCCTGAATATAGTTCATTAACAGGATATTTAGAGCTGTTTTTTTTTTTTATTCAGTAGTTAATTGGACTACAATTCATTTGCATGTCCTGAACATGCATTTTAAGTCTATATACAAAAAACTCCATTTGGTGACTTTTCTAAAACCTGTTCCGGAAGGCTGAAGTCCACGATCCTTGAAAACCAAGCACTATCTGAGACACAATTTTTACTTGAGAGAAATAATGCAGCAGGGAAAATAGGTAAAACCCAATCAGGCATTCTGCAAATTAATATAAAAAATTGTTTTTAAGAAAGAAATTATAGAGTATAATAATTTCCAAAAGTCGATGCCTCTTTATTAAGATAAAAATGGTCTGAGATTTCTGCAGGAGTTTAGTTTTATTTAGTTTTCCCCAAGGGAACTGTGTATTTTACACTGGCAATGGTGGACAATACTCCTTAGAATTCTCTGTAGACTTCTGGGGATGTGGGAAGGCTTGAGGGTTAATTTGTTTAAAATTCATGGCTGATTTTATGGGAAAACATTATCTATTCTACTCACAGGCTGTTAGGTTTGGAAGACCATAGATAGAAACATTAATTTAATGGATCTAAATCCTTGCTCTTCAGCATACTAAGACAAGTCCAACCAGAAAGTTATCAAATGATACTAAGTTGCAATATAAACACATCTATCAATCTAAACAGAGATTTGAGTTTTGTGTATCCTGCTTTTTTACATTGTAAGATAAATTTTATCTCACTATATCTCAACATGTTATTATTACACATTACACCACTTAACACCAACAGGCTCAAATTGCCTTCCAGATAGAATTAGCCTTGTTTTTCCCACAAAGATTCTATATCTTTTTAATTGATTCTTGTTCATGTGGACTCTAATCAGACAATTAGGCCTGAGGCTAACCTAGCACTATAAACCTTTCTCTCCCTAACTTTTCTTCTCGGTAACTCTTAAGTACCCTAAAACCCCTCCAATCCATGGATAATTCCAGAGCTCCAGGATCCTTGAGCGAATAAATAGGTTGATAAACTGAGTTTGTAGCAAGCCTTACAACTGTAAAATCCTTCAAATTTTTTCTAAGAGTAACTATAGACCCTCAGCTAAAGGCATAGTCCTGAATTGGACATTATTTCAAAATTTTCAATAAAAGAAGAAATGATATTAGCTCAAGTTATAATTTTTTTCAAGAACAGAAGGGCAATAATCTTTTAAAATTTGTAGAACTGTATATAGACGTTATCTTAATAATCGTCTACCATCTAGTGTGTATATGTGTGTGTGTGTGTGTGTGTGTGTGTGTGTGTGTGTGTAGGCTCAGATTAAATAATTTATCCAAAGTCTCTCAGCCAATTTAGAACTCAGATTTCTGTCCTGAAGAGTTAATCTATTTCTACAGCACTACTCTGCATACAAATTTTTTGTTGTTTAATTTATCAAATGTCATGCATTGTTATAAATTAAGTGGTAAGTAGAGTTCACTATATTTCTAATAAGCCCATGAATAAAAACTACTTACAAACAATAAACAAAAAATACACAGAAAAAAAGCAAATAAACAAATTCTTATAAAATGAGTTTAAATGGAATATACAATAAATAAATAATTTTTAAATTCTTGAACAATAGATTAAATTAAGAACATGTTGCTTTAAAAATAATTTACTTATGTTCTTATTTTATTCCCAACTCATTATGAATATAATAGTTATAAAAACTTTTCATATTAATTTAAATCTCTGGAAAATAAATCTTAAATATAGTGACAAGCATTTAAATCCATGATATGAATTTAAATTCCATGAAATGAATTTAAAATTCATGCTAAAAATTTAAATGTAATCAGAGAAGTTTTATGTTTGGGTTCACTCACTGAATGAATTTTAATTAAAATAGTAACTTTGGCTATTTACATATGTAATATAATAGGAGTTTTTTGTTATTTTTACTCTTTACATTATAAAATAAATTTTATCTCACTATATCTCAATGTTATTATTATTATATGTAATATGTTATATATAAAATGTACATTAACATACACTATCCAAATGAAAATCACTTAAAATTACCTAGTAGATGCTGATAATAATTGCTAAAACTATTTAGTGTGAAATATAGCACCACTGTTGTTTTACCTGTTTTTGTGAAGTATCTCCAAACTGAACACAAATTAATTGGCTCTGTGTTTTGTGCAAATAAGCACATGGCTTTGTTTTATTGAAAGGATGGCAAATACAGAGGATTTTTTTGTTTGTTTGTTTGTTTGGGGGTGGGGTTAGACCTAGCAAATTGAGTGATCTCAGTGTCCAAAACTCCAATGACTAAAGACTGGAAATCTCTGTAGATACTTTATCAGAAATGTAAACAAATATATTTTATGCCAGAGAATACACAAATATAGAAATGTTTACATATTTTAAGTAAACAACAAATTTTACTGACACTGTTTAAATTACAAAATAAGATGTCAATGTGCATGAAAACATTTTTGCTACAAAAAGTTTAAGGATTAAGCATTCAGAAGGATAAGAATCAAGCTCTGTCATTTTTACATTGTTGAAGCATGCAGAAATATTAATTCTGAAATTACAATTATGAGTCATTCAAATTTGTTTTTATGCACATGCATCTAGAATTATTGTTTTTTTTATTTTATTAGAGATCTCTATCTTACATAGTTCCTCAAGAAATAATACAAAATGATTTATTAATATATGCCCTCCTGCAGCAGTTTATTTAAAAGTCTCTCTGAATATTGTTCATTCAGAGTTTAAGTACTTGGCAAATTTTTTCTCAATGAACTCCAATAACCTGCCCTTAGGATAGTATTAATTAAATGTAGCACTTAATATTTTGTTATTTTTGGTAGAAAATATCCATTTTGCACAATAATACAAATTTCTTTCAAGTATGAATGTGTATTAAAAGAAAAATTGAAATGGATCTAGTAAATGGTCTATGAGTATATATATCAAACTATTTTTTAAAAGCAAATTTATTACAAAAGTCACCTTGAAGTATGTTTTATTTTGATTGTAAACTTATCAGCATAGATTTTTTTCTCACATATGGGATGACATACAATGCCTAGAAATAACCCTACAAGCTATGAGCTATATAGAAAAAACTATAAAGTTTTACAAAGGAATAATAAAAAGTAAGCTAGAAATATTAGAAACACTTCATATTTATGGATACGAAAGTGAATGACTATAACTTCTCTTAAATTAATTCTTATACGTTAATGGAAACCAATAAAAATAACAGGCAATGAAATTTTATCTAAGATAGGAGACACTTCCCAAACTGATTCTGGAAGAATTTTCAAGCAAGAATAGCCCAGTATTATTTGCACCAAAACAATAAAAGACTGATGTGTTTAAAAGTAATATAATATTTCAAAATAAGTGGTCCAGTATTGACATAAGATTTAAAACATAAATTAGTAGAGCAAAACTGGTGGGAAAATACCCTAATACAAATAAAATAGATTTATTGTAAAGAAGCATCATAAATAAATGTAAAAGAGATAGATTAATTATTCAGCAAAAACTCTTGGAAAATACCTATTTGTAGAATAATAAACATTTAACTTTCATCTTATTAATGGATTTAGTAAATATTTTAGTAAACAATGAAATTCTAAAATACTAGATAAAAACAGATATGTGTTTTTAAACTGGTATGAAGGTAAAAATGATTTTCTAAGATAAAGACAATGAAAGAGATTACAAAGAAAAAATGATAAAATAAAACTTCTATGCATTAAAAAAACACGCAAAACCATAAACAAAATATAAAAATAAATATTTAATTGGGTAGAAATAGTTTTGACAAGAGATGGCTATCCTTAAAAAATAATGAAAGCCTTTTAAAATCACATTCTAATAAAGAACAGGAACAGAAAATACTTGATTGGGTTGCAACAAATACACAAAAAAATTACCAAACTCATTACTAGAGTAACATACAATAAAGCCACAATAAGATACTTTTTATAATCTGTACAATTAGCAAAATATACTTTAAATGTTAACTCTCAATGTTTACTGTAATAGGTACTCATACATTATTTGTAAGAATGTAAGTTGATATTTTTTAAGAGAGCAAACTGACAACTATCTTAAAAATATTCACAGTTCTTAAATCAGTAATTCTACTTCTAAAGAAATAATCAAAGATAGGTGCACATAGGTATATGAAAGATGTTCACTGCCATGTTATTTATAATGGCAAAACATTAACAATAATCAAAATGTCCAACAGTTGGTAAATAGCAAAATGAATTATTATTTAAAATTTAAGAATCTGTTAGAATATTATGCAGTCATTATAATGATGCTTCCAAAGCATAAAGACAGAAATTTAATGATAAAATGTTAAATGAAAATTCAAGACTCAAACTTATATTTGTGTAATTATTAAAATAAACACTTAAATAGAAATAAACCAAAATAATAGTAAGCTTAAATATAATTTTAATTTTCTTTGTATCTTTTCCAAAAGGCCTGCAATGAAATATATTTCTTTCATAAGTATAAAATTCCTTTACATTTTCTTAAAGATATAACAACTTTATACATTGAAGTTATTGGGGTAAGAAGGTGATATAGCTAGATAGACGATAAACAGATCACACATAGAAATAAATATGTTGCTATTACATATATATACATACACATATATCAAAATATCACAATAAACAGTTACAGTAAATCAAGCTTAAACAACATTCATTCACGTGTTCACATTCATTTTCTGTTATAATGTAATTTGGAGCTGAGGATGGCCATTGCTTTTCCCCTTGTATTAAATGAGTTTTCATAAAACTTAACACTACTTTAGTTCTCTACTAACTTTCTCCCCACTATTCTTTTTATTATTATTTATAAAATTTGAGATATAACAATGTGTATATTTAAGGTGTACAACATGTTGATTTGATCAATTTATCTATTGCAATATGACTACCACCTCAGCTTAGCTAACTCCTCTATCACATCATATAACTATCATTGTCTTTTGGGGAGAAGAATATTTAAGATCTAGTCTTTTAGCACCTTTGAAGTATGTAATACTGTACATTGACTATAATCACAATGATGTGCATTAGATCTCTAGAAATTATTCATCTTCTAACTTCAGGTGTACTCTTTGACCAACATCTGCCCAACTCCCTGAGCTAGCAGCCCCCAGGAACCTCCATTCTTTGTTTCTTTTTCTTCTTTTGATGCTTTGAATTCTTTGCAAACAATTAGACTATGAATAAATACTACTATTACATAGACCTGATACTATTTCAGGGCTTCACAGTAATTTTCATTTTAACTGAACTTTTATTTGGCCTCAATTGTCCTCAATAGCAGCTTCAGCCCCCCGAGGCCAGCAGTGGGACCTGGAGGGGACTGCCCTGTAAGGCCACTCTCCAGGCCTACCTCTCAGTTGCTTTCTCCCCAAAATGTAAATATTCACGACCACGGAAAAGCCTTTGTAAACCTTGTTAAGAGGAGGAATTCTCTGAGGAAAGACATCACTAAAGCATATGTATCTTCCCTTTTTTGTGCTAGAGTTAATTAGAGATTGTCAATATTACACCGTTAGCTTATTCAAAGTGTATCTAAAAAAATATATAAAGTAAAACTATATAGAGATCACATCTTTTAAGAAAAAGCCTAAACCTCTGAATCTTTCAGTGACTTACTAAAATCCCATACAAGATAAGTACAAGAACGTGATGGAAAATTCCCAGGAATGTTATATATTATGTTCTTTATCAGGAAGAATGAAGTTTTCCACAATGTATTTGCTACCTAAAACTGAGTCTCTATATTAAATATGTCATTTTGTTAAATTGGTGAATATTTTGGTAACAGTTTCATATATTGAATATTATTTCTCCTAAAAAGCCCCAAATTTTAAAGAAAAGAGTGTGAAATATAAATTTAGGTTTGTTGAAACAGAAAGTAATCTCACTATTCGGAACTTAACTGGAAATAACTAATTCTAAATTAAAGATTTTCTTATTGGTAGTTTAGAGTTGAAATTGAGCTCTACATTAACTCAAATTGTTCAGATAATTAATGCAAAATAAATGTTTTCTTTAAATTATCAACAGTTATTCTTAATTTATTCGCTTCAACTTTTATTGCAACTCTGAGCACTGCTGGTTTAGGGGACTGAAAAACAACTAGTATTATTCTTTCTAATGTTGTGCTTTTTCTAGTTTACACAATTCTTAATTAGGAAACTATATGCCATGTGTGTGTGTGTGTGTGTGTGTGTGTGTGTGTGTGTGTGTGTGTTTGCTTGACATTCAAACATGTCGAACATAATATTTATAATGGTACACTGGTAGAATTTTTAAAACTAAACAACTGCAACAGAAATCATTTTCTCACCCACTACACTTGAAATTTTAATGAAAAAATAACACTAAGTTCTGATTTGAGTATGACATCAATCTATTGTAGTTATTTTTTTTAATTACATTTATTATCATCTCTTTTTTCAAGGAGGAAAATAATATATTTATTTTTATCTGCAGAATAAATATTACTATATTATAAGGGATTTTAAATCTCTCATGATAAAGATTATTAAATTAACAATTTAATAGTTTCATGTTTAATATATAATTTAAACATTGTACTATTTTGGGAAGACCATTATCTCCAGTTATATTGAATATTATTTCTCCTAAAAAGCCCCAAATTTTAAATATTATTTAGTGACTGAATAATTTACTTTTTTAGCCACTTCCTTACATGATAGGAGTCTCTAAGTATTGATTTTAGAAGAAAAAAAATGACTTAAACAATGAGAAGATGAGACCTTTGCAAAACATTAACCATAATAGAGTTGCACGTAAAAGTCTTTGCCTTTTAACAAGACTATTTTACCTTTAACTGTTCTAACGAAAATAAATAACATAAATAAAAGCTACTATTGCTATCATTCTCCTTATTTTTAAAGTCTAGTATCTAAGAGGCCTAAATGGTCAAAAATAGGTTGTTATGTTGCATTGACATCTGGTGGATTGAAGCAGTTATTACAAGGGGAAAGACAGCTCTACATTTTTAGTTAGAACAATGTTAAAGCTGAAAGACAGTTTAAAGATCATCTCTAGTCTAATCCAGTAATTTTTCAACTATGAAAACTGAGGGAAGTGAGAGTAAATTTGTCAGAAATATTTAAAGGACTGTGCAAATACATAAAATAAATATAATACTGATCATAGTAAGTAGAAATTCAACTTAAGAAGAGGAAAACAAATGCTAATATAGAAGATACATATCATTTTATATAAACAGAGAGAAAAAAAAGAGAAACAGGTGTGTATATATAGTGTTTTCCTCTTGTTGGCAGGAATATGGGGTTTTATTACACTGCTTTCCCTGTGCATGTTTGAAATAAAAAGATTTTTTAAAGGAAATATAAAAATTTATGTGGTTGAAAAATATATATATATATATATATATATATATATATATATATATATATATATATATTGCTGCTCTTTTTTTTTTTTAATTTACCTAAATGTGAAAAGAGGTGAGAAAAGAAGAGAAAATGAAGGCCAACGTTGCTTCTCCTCCAGTAGACATTTTTTAACAGTTCTCTGAGATGATACTTAAAGAGGAAATGGCACTGAGTCAAAGCCATTTCCTTCTCATGCTCAGATTCTTTGCCTCTTAAAGTAATTCCTTCCTCAAAGAAACTTAAAACATCACTGCAGAGAATAATCTTCTGTGGGGCTTTTCAGACATTGGCTGTCCCTGTCTACAGGGCCTTTCTTCTCCCTGACAAGTTTACCCCAGATGCCTGCACTTGGCAGCCTCACTCACCCCAATCCTGATTCATTCTCAGGAAATCCTCTGAAGAGCCTGCTCTGCTCTCCCAGGCCTTGGCTGATCCTTCTGCAGCCTCCATTTCCTTGCAAATTCTCCCCACAGCACCGACATAGAATCTTAAATGTGTTTGTTTCTTCTTCTAGATTGTAAGTTGCTTTTGGGCAGGGACCAAGCCTCTGAACATTTCTTTTCAGTGCCTGATAACTTTTAGCAAACAGTAGGTGCTTAATTAATGCCCGCCTAATACATGCATACTCTAATACTATCTCCTACAGGCCTTGCTTCCACTGCCAAAACTCACAGTTATTAGTTTCCCTAATTAATATAAGTTTTGGAAAATTCTGTTGAGCAGAAAGCCTGTATCTCTAACTAGTTCATTATTCTGACCAATTTTGCTGATCAAAAGATAGTGGAGAGTTTCTATGGCTTCCCACCCAGCTAAGGAGTTCACATCCTGAGTGTGTCTAGAAAATTTCTAGTTAAGCACAGGTTTATTAATTCTCTGGAGTCTAGACAATTAACAAGTTATAGGAGTTTCAATTAATAAGCTTCTGGAAAGTGAAATGACTGCATAATTTGTATTACTGTTCATTTTTTTTATCATCTTCATTGATATGTCATGCACCATAAAATTTCAAAGTATTTTTGAAGTTAGGATTATATAAAATGTAAGATTCAATATTTTTAAATACATTCACGTATTTGTGCAACTACCTTTACAATTTAACTTTAGAATATTTTCATCACTCTCTCCTTAAAAAAAAAAAAAAAAAAAACTTCAGTCATTTGTGATCACTCTCCATTCTGCTCCACCTTGGCCCTTGGCACCCACTAATCTGTTTTCTGTATCTATAGATTTGTCTATTCTGGACATTTTATATAATGAAACCATACAACATAATAAGTGGTCTTCTGTGACTGTTTTCTTTCATTTAGCATAAAGTTTTCAGAGGGTTTCCATGTTGTAGGATGTATCAGTATTTATTCCTTTTATTGCCAAATACTATTCCATTGTATAGCTACATCGCATTTTGTTTATCCATTCATCAGTTAATGGACACTTGTGTTATTTTCAGTTTTAGGCTATTATAAATAATGCTGCTATGAACATGGATATATAATTTTGTGTGTGTGGAATTTCTCTTAGATATATATTCCTAAAGGTGAAATTTCTGGATAGCATGGTAACTACGTTTAACTTTATGAGGAACTGTCAAAAGAAGACTTGCTTCTAAAGTGGCTGCATTATTCTACATTTCCACCAGAAGTGTATGAGGGTTCTAATTTCTCCACACCTTCACCACTTGCTATTGTTCTTTTTTTTAAGCTATCCCAGTAAATGTGGTTTTAAGTTGTAGTTCCCTGGTGACTAATAATTTGAGCATCTTTCGATGTGTTTATTACCCATTTGCATATCTTCTTTGGAGCAATGTCTATTCAAATCCTTTGCCTTTTTAAAATTGGGCTGTTTAGTCGAAGGCCATGCCATCCTGACCAAGCCTGATCCTGTCTGATCTCCAAAACTAAGCAGCTACGGCCTGATTAGTACTTGGATGGGAGACCACCTAGGAAGACCAGGTGCATAGAAGTTAAAAAATAAAATAAAGGTTTGTAAACTGACAAAGTCCTTGCAATTTGTGAGGTCAACCAAGTATTGCCTTGCCTAAAAAATAAAAATAAAATAATATAAAATTGGATTGTCTTTATTATTGAGTTATTAGAGTGCTTTATGTATTCTGGATAACAGTCCCTTCTCAGGTATATGATTTGTAAATATTTTCTTCATTCTGTGGGTTGTCTTTTCACTTTCTTGATGGCATCATTTGCAGTATAAAAGTTTTTAATTCTGATGTAATTCACTTTACATTTTTTTTGGTTGCTGTGCTTTTTATGTCACAGTTAAGAAATTATTGATTGATTGACCCAAAGTCACAAAGATTTAATTCTATGTCTTCTTTGAAGAGTTTTATGGTTTTAGCCCTTTCATTTAGGCTTATGATCTATTTTGAGTTAATTTTTGTATATGGCTTGAAATAGAGGTCCAAATTCATTTTTTTGCATATAGATATTCAGTTGTCTCAGAGCCGTTTTTGGAAAGACTATTCTTTCCCTCATTAAACTGTCTTGACATTCTGCTGAAGTCAATTAACCATAACTGCATAGGCTTATTTTTCGACTCTTAATTGTGTTCTTCCTTAGGCCAATAAAAAAACACTATCTTGATTACTGTAGCTTTGAGGTAAGTTTTGAAGTAAATATAAGTTCCCCAACTTTGTTCTTTTTTTTCAAGGTTATTTGGCTGTTCTGGGTCTCTTGCATTTATTTCCATACAAATTTTAAAATTTATATATTTTGTTCTTCTGGAAACGTGTTATGTGTTGTTTTTGGTTCTATCTTACAAGTTGTTGATTTTTTTTCAGTAACAATTTCCTTTTCTTCATATATTTTCAGTGTCTTTTAAGATTGTTAAAAAATTTCCCAGGTAACTAATCTGGGTTCCAACAGAGACCATCTTATCTTTTACTTAATTAAAAGCCTTTTAGTTCCAGAAACTTTTGTGGCGTGTGTGTGTGTGTGTGTGTGTGTGTGTGTGTGTGTGTGTGTGTGTTATGACTGAATCTTCTTATGTTTTTATTACTATTTTATTTAATAACAATTTTACTGAGATATAATTCACATAACATAAAATTTGTCCTGTTAAAATGTAAAACTCAGTGATTTTAAGGAGATCCATAGAGTTATGCAACCATCTAATTTCAGAATGCCTAATTTCAGAATATTTTCATAACCACCAAAAGAAAGTCTGTACCCATTAGTTCTGGACAACTTCTTAATAAGCCTTTTTCTTAACATCTTCTTTTTTCACTATAGTAAACCACCACTTTGTCTTGCGTTATTTGCTTATTCAAAACTGAAGTGTATTCAGGTTACTTGTTATGATTCACCTGTCTCTAGAGAAATCTTAAAATTTTTTCAGGGAAGTGGTCAATTATTTATATAGAATTGAAAAGGGCCTTTGCTCCTCATCAGTTAAACCTCGAGACTTTCTTTTTTTTTTTTTTAAGATTAGGCTACATTGCAAACCTATATAGTAGCTCTACATTTGAGCATTTAAATTTTATGAAGTTGGGGGGAAAAATGATTTGACTTTCTGGCCCTGTATTTTTTTTTTTTTGGTCTATCTTTTTTTTTTTTTTTTTACATAGGAATTGCATTAATAAATGATATCAAGAGTACTGTGAGAAAAATTAGAACAGGAATGTAAGCAAAGTGTATTCATACTTAATTCTATATTGATAGTGAATAAGCTTCTTGCCTACCCCTTTTGAAAAATACTCTGAACTCAGCTGTAAAAACTTCCTGAGTTATGTCAGTGGAAGCTTTGCCAAGAATAAACAAAACACTGAGTTCGAACTTGAATGTCCCCCTCTCTATTTTCAAAACCATTAGAACTTTTAATCTCTTTATCACATGGAAGCACAGTAGCAAAACCTCAAATTGTGAAGTTAGCAGCTGTGTTATCTTAGACAACACATAAAAACAAACCTAGAACCTATGGTCTGTGAACCGCAGCTTCCTCTTTGTAGGGTTAACTCAAACATAGCCCCTGCACGAACTCAAAAGACAGAAGGCTGCGGGGCCTGCAGCTATAAGGAAGGCAGTGTACAGAGTTCTCTGCAGGGCCTGTTCCCAAGTTGTTTTTAGCTGTTGCCATGGACATTATCTGCTTTCTCCAGTCAAGAAGGCGGCTGGTTTGCTGTTTTCATGGGTGTTAAATGCTTCTGTAACTAAGCCGCACATCTTGCTCCAGTCCACAGGAGAAGGCAGCTGCTCTCCCCACGAGGTAATTACTCATCCCCTGCTTGGGGATAAAACATTGCTCGCCTTTGGCCTGAAGGCTTTTCCGGCAGCATCAACCAATCAAGTGTTGAAACTTCTCTATATCATAAGTAATTAATGGCATGACTCACGCCTCTGGCCCTCCTGGTAGTTTTTTCAGAATATCCAAAGTCCAGGTGCAAGTCCAGGCCAGAGGATACTACGTTACACTCATCTACACTTGTGACATAACTTCCTCCAGACCTTACCATCTGGGCAGACAAATGAGGTTACATTAACATTAATGACACATACTTTTTTGGCAATTGTCCCCTTCAGCTCATGCAGGATTTAGTCTTCCCCCACCTGCCTTCAGGTGTGTCTCACATATGCTAACTTGCAAACCAATTAGTTTCCCGTACTAGACAGAGGGCACTGCCCTTCTCCTCACTGCTCTGGGGCTCAGGTTTGTTCTTCCGCCTCCCTGAGCTCAGAAAGGTCCCTGCTGCTGCTTCTCCAGTGAATACAGAAGTTAGGGATCAGCAGGTACCTGAAATTATCCTGGTATTTGATTCTCAAAATCTCTACACTGATCTTGAGTTTCTATCTGGTTCTAAGGGCAGGAAGTTATGCAAATAATTTCTGGAGATGTGAGTTTCCAGTCTTGGGGTGCATAAGAATCACCTGGTGAGTAGTTGAAAATGCAGACTCCTGAACCCCACCCAGGTCTCTGAATTAAATTTCTAATGTCGAAGATCCACAGGCCACCTGGAAAGCACCTCTCCTGTGGACTGCTGGTTTGGATAGCATCAGGCTGTCTGAAGCATCCATAAGATGTCCTCAAAGTCATTTCTGTGCCTTCTCTCTTACAGCCAAGTGTTGTCCACAACTCAGCCTGTGAAGGATCAATTTGTAATCAGTAATCTGTGTGGCTCGAGCTCTCAGTTGAGTAGCCATTTTAAAAATGTACTCAGGTAGCAAGCTGTCTGAGGTATACGTGGACAAGGTTCTGCATTATCACCATCTAAGTTCTCTTAACTCTTTCTCCTCCTGTACTCCCTGGGAACTTCTATTCACTCTACTCATTTCTCTTTAAAGTTCCCTTTAAATCTGCCCCTTCTTTTCATTGCTGCTGCAGCTGCCTAGTTTGGGCAACCCTACCTCTTACCTGGACTATTAAGATCAACTTCTAATTCTTCTCTCTGCCTTCACTCTCTTTCTCACAGTTGAAATCTAACCTCTAACCAGAGTAGTATTAGAAATGCAAATCTGTCATCCCATTTTTTCACCATTCCCTAAAACAGTCACACACACACACACACACACACACACACACACACACACACACACACCCTACCTCACCCATAACACTATATACAAAACCCCAATATATGAAACCAATAAAACAAGAGCTGCTCAGGTAAAGGAGGAGACTCATGAGATGGGTTTATGGGAAGAGGAGGAACAGACCCCTAGGCACCCACTCAGCCTTCCTGGATCTCCTGCCACCTCTCCCCTTAGCTCTGGCAGCAGCTCTGAGTAACCACAGAACCACTGGGCTCCATGGAAAGCAATTTGAAAGGCACACCTCTAAACCATACATTTATAATTACCTGCATAGCAAAAAAGGCCTTCAGTAACCTAACACCCACTCACCTCTCCAGCTTCATCTCCTCCCATCAATCCCTTGGAGATACCTTATGCTCTGTAGCTGTGCTGACACTATGGTGTCACTAGTCACATGTGACTCTTTAGATTTGAATTAATTAAAATTAAGTAAAAGTAAAAATTCAGTTCCACTGGCAACCAGCCACCTCTCAAGTAGTCAAGAGCTCTGGTGGCCGGTGACAGTCATGATGGGCATCACAGATACAGAATAGTTCCACCACTGCAGAAAGTTCTGTTGGACAGTGCTTCTCGAGAAATTCCAAACAAATTGCAGTTCGCCAAACCCCACACACTTTCTCATGGTTTAGAGCCTTTGCCCTGCTGTCCTTTCTATCCAGCATCTTCTCTCTAACATCCATTTGGTAAATTTCACACATTCTTCAAGATTCTGTCTGAAGAAGCCTGCCCTCAGGGGCCTTTCCTTAACTTTTCAATTTCCTGTCTGAATCAGGGAAAACCGGAGCGCTGTTCCCTCTCTGATCCTTCGTATTCTGAAATTCATTTACTATCGCACTTCTCACATGACTTTGTAATTATTTGCTTGGGTGTGTATATTTATATTAGATGGTGAACAGAGATATTTTCACTGATTTTTATAACCAAAGCAATCAATACATATCTATTAAATTAATGAATTAATGGATAAAAGATGGAGAATAATCAGATTGCTATGTATATTTTGGTGCAAATTGGCACTATTCATGGAAATGGCGGATGCGGTAAATAAGCAGCATGATGTCCCCATCCCAAGACGTACACATCCTAATGCTCAGGACCTATAATATGTTACCTTACATGGCAAAAGGGACTTCGCAGATGTTGATAATAAAGTTAAGGATTTTGAAAAAGGGAGATTATTATTATTCAGGTGGGTGATTCAGGTGGGCCAATGGAATCACAACGTAATCCTTAACAGTGGAAGGAGACAGAAGAGAAGATCCAAGTAGTAAAATGTGGGAAGAATTCAACCTTCAGTTGCTGGCAGAAGAGGAAAAAGGACACAAGCCAAAGAATGTGGGTGACATGGAAAAGCTGGGAAAGCAGGGCAACAGTTCTCTCTGGAGCCTCTTAAAAGAAGTGCAGCCTGCTATTCCTTTGCTTTTAACCCACTGAAACCCATTTCAGACTTCTGACCTCCAGAGCTGTAAGGGAATAAATAAATGTGTGCTGTTTTAAGCGCTGTGATTGTAGTAATTTGTTAGTGCACCGAAAGAAAATGATTCTAGTGGATTTAGGAAGGGATGGTGTTTGTACAGAAAGAAAATGTGTTTAGTTGGGGGACTTCTTAGTGCTGGGACACTGGGGTTCGGTGGTGCTGGGGGGAAGCCCAGTGCAGCAGAGCCAGGAGGGACATTATCACTGGCCCCCCCAGTCGAGAGGGAGTGTGTCCTGGGTTCTGGCTTTACTCTGAGGAGCATGATTGGAGTGAGGAGGGGTTTCTCGGGCCCCTGGATATCTTTGTACAAGGCAGGAAAGTAGATTCTCTTGACTAACCCAGTGATGCCAACACCTAGTTTAGACTTCATTCTCTCTGAGAGCACAGAAAGCTACCAGATACTTATTAAAAACCCACAACTACCTAGCGCATTGCATGAGTTAAGTGAATATGTACAATGTGACATATAAAAGATAGTGGACAGCTTCACAAACACAGTGGAACTTTTATTTTGTATAGTGTAAATAGAGTCAGTTGCATTATAACTATATGGAGAACCTTCTGTTCAGAGAAACTATAAATACATACTACCTATTTCCCAATCAGAGTTTCAATATGAATTGAATAGTTTTCAGAGATTTTGTTGTATTTTTTTTTATATATATAAAGCATTTGTGTACAAACTGTCTTCTATTTCAAACCACTCCTTTTGGATGCAGAGATGGGAAATCCAATCACAGTTTAGCAGTACCATCAGAGCTGTAAAGCATTATCAGTATCCTGACAGAAGTGTGAAGGGCATGATAGTTACCATGGTTACGTCTATCCTGAGGGCAAGGTTCACAAGCAGAAGGTGATGGTTAACTATGTCTGAAGGATAAGTAGGTGTCTGCCAGGTAAAGAAGGTGGGGATAGGGTGGCTCCAGGAATATAAAGGAGGAGAGTGGCATTGCGGGCAGATATTTGCCTGAGCCAGATTTTGGACTGAGTCAGGAAACTGTAGTCATTTCACTCTTTGAGGTCAGAGTGTAAGTAAAGAGAGGAAGGGAGGGGAGAAGAGTGTTTTAGAAGGAAGGCAGAGGCAAGTCTGTTTCCCATGCTTCAATGAGGACCCCTTGAAGGGTTTCTAGCAAAGAAGCAACATGATTAGATTTGCACCTTAGAAAGGGCAATCTGAAAGTCATGCACCCAAGAGAAGTCTGGATGGTAAGAGGAAACTGTGTCAGTGATGACAGAGTTTACAGTAGATGGAGGGGAGTCACATGTTAGAGGTGCTAACAAAACATAACTAGATGGATAGCATCCCCAGAACTTGGTTATCAGTTTGTTACAGAGAGAAGGAAATGTTTCTTTTTGAATGTTAAGAGGGTGGCAATACCACTGAGATAGGAAAAGCTTGACTGTGAACCGGCTGAGCCACTGGGTGCTTGTGCGACCTGGCAGAGCATCTCATTGGTGGTCAGATATCTATGCCTGAAGTTCAGCAGAGAACCCAGGATTGGAGCCAATAAATAGGCATCACAGAAGCTATATTCAGCATAGTAGCATCTATCAGTTATTGCTTCTTAAGTCGTAGGAATGGTGAGGAGGTCTTTATATTGATTATTGAATTTAATCTTTGCAACAGTCCTGTGGTGTGTGTTGCATCACATTTTACAGCTGAAAAAAATCTAATACTTAGAGAAGTTAAGTAACTTAATTTACCAAGAACATATAGCTTACAAATGATAGAGCTGGGATTCAAGTCTCAAGATGTATTCACTTGAATACTAGATAACATTGTATTATTATTATTATTATTATTATTATTATTATTATTATTAAAGATATATATTCTTTGTATTTAAAATTTATCCAAAATGCAAGTTTCAAATTAAGAAATTAAATAATAGTAATCAAAAACATCTCAAGGGATAGTATAGAAGATGAAAATGAAGAGGAAAAAGATGAGTCACAAAAGATTCTGAGAAGGAACAGTCAAGAGATGTAGGAATAGACAGAGACATCCCTCTAAGTCTAAGATACCCTCATAGATTTACTCAATTTAAAAATTTGAAGTTGAAATTATAGAGAGACTATCTGAAACTAATTAAGGATTCCATCTGCTCCCTTGAATTTGTTCTTTCTGAGCAACTACTCATACATTGTGCAATTAAATCATGGTGAAAGGATTTAAATGCCATGGGAAAAATGACAAGGTAAAACAAAACAAAATAAGTCCTGGGAATGTAATGTAATGTACAGAATGGTGACTATAGTTAACAATACCATTATATATATAAAATGTAACTATGTGTGATGACAGTTGTTAGCTAGACTTATTGTGGTGATCATTTCTCAATTATACAAATATCAAATCATTATTTGGAACATCTGAAACTAATATAATGTTGTATGTCAATTATATCTCAGTTTAAAAAAACTAAGTTTGCACTTACTACAAATGTCATCTTAGATAATTAACAGTAGAGTTTTCAAAGGCAGATTTTGAAATACATTCTTTATGCCTAGCACAAAAGCTTGTTTCATAAACTTTCCCTAATCTTATCATCTGAAAACCATTTCTCCCCTAGGCAATGTCTCCCCAGATGTGTGTGTGTGTGTGTGTGTGTGTGTGTGTGTGTGTGTGTGTGTAACTTCCAGCAGTGCATTGTATTTCTTTTTCTCCCTCACTATGTAGTAAACCACTTAATGCAGAGGACCTTTGTAATAGGCCCTTGTAGGTTGACATAATGCCTATCACAAGCTCTTAGTAGTCTCAATAAATATTTGTTGAGCTCCTTTACTCATTTATTCAACAAATAGATGTTAAAGTGCCTCCTCTACACATAGTGAGAAAGCAAGAGTACAACAGGAGGTCAAATATGAACAAACCCTGTTCTCTTGAAATTTCCAGGTTACTACGGGCTGCACAGATATTCATCAAAACACTACAGATGCAAGTATAGTTACAGCTGTGATTTGTGCAAAGGCAAGGTGTGGGTCTATGAATGCCTAATAAAGGCATTTCCCTAACCAGAGAAATCCAAGATGTCAAATGATGCATTCAAATAATACATTGATCTGAGATCTGAAGGAAAAATGGACGCTAACCAAGTGAAACAAGTGGGAAAGCATACCAGGCAGAAGAAACAGTACCTGCAAAGGCCTGAGCCAAGATAGAAAAGAAAAGAAGGAATGATTGACATCTTCTGGAGCAGGTTGGCCTCCAGGGAAAAAGGTCAAGGCCTCACCCTTCTTTATTCTCCATTATAATGTAACTGAACTTCAACTTCAATTTTTTTAAGATAACTTTTTCTCTGATTTATTATTCTCAGCTTTATCTAGTATAACAGTATTATGACTCACTTGTTTCCAGCTTTGAATGCCTACTCCCTTAACCGTTAAGCTTTAGGACATAAGGTTCTGGTCAGTGTCAAATCCTTTAAGAATAAAGGCTCAGGTCTATCTGATTATGCAGAAAATAAGTTTAGATTGACCTAAGGATAACATCTTGGTTTTAAATGTGTTTCAGCTTCAGGGCCCTCATGGCAGAACAGCTTCATGACCCTGGGACCAGGCAGAATGACTTCATCGCTGATTTCAGAGCCGGAGGGACACTACGATCAATTACTCTAGCCCCGTCCATTCAGTTGCACCCATGAGCCCATCTCCCTCTCTTTCCATGACTACTGATTTTCCCCCTGTATAATCTTTCCCCTCCAGATACCCGGGGAGCCAGGTATCTGAGAGGAAAACTCACCTGTGTCTCTGGGACTTGAAGCTCTCTAATAAACCCTTACTTTCTTTGCTGCAGGAACTGTACTTATCTCATTGACTTAGATGTGCACAGGCAGATGGACCCCTTTGTTCCTGTAATGACGACATCAGTTGTGTCACTAACTTAGATACACCCAGTTAAATAGAAAATTACATTTACTAATTATTTGCTCTTTTGCTGGAAAAAAACTTAAAGTAGATAACACGGGAGTCCTTTATATCATCAAGTAAGTGGTAAAGGAGAGAAGAGAATTTCTATTAACATCTCTAACTTAACAAATTTTGTTTCAGCTTCCATTCTCAGAGGCACTGTCATTAAGATTTAGGGAACAAAATGTGAGAAGTGAGCCCATCAACATGACGGGCTATGAGAATGCTCCCCTCAGATAATTCTACTACTAATTCAGTGCAGTTTCAGGAAGATGGTATTAGAGAAATAATTTTCCCAGATGATTGACTCACTCAGGCCATGATCCCTAAATTCCATGCAGGTATAAACTTGCTCTCTTGCTCAATTGCTTTCAACTACAATAGATAAAATTGGGTATTTAAAGACATATTCTTCATTCCACTGCAAAAAAAAAAAATAGATGAAATGTTTTTCTAATATTTAAATCATAATATCTAAACCAAAGTTTTTCATTTATTTTGTTTCATTGTTTTACTAAAGTTTTCCAAACATTGTATTATTTATTCCACTCTCATTGTTGGCCAAATGGCATATTGCCTATGTAGTGAAGAAAAATAATTTTTTCTCTACTCTTCTAGGGTCTTGGTAAGAGAGGACCCTCCATCCCCAACCGCTAGCAATAAAAGATAGATTAACAGGAGAAAAACAAGCAGACGTTTAAAAACATGTATATCTCCTGCACACACGGTGGCTTCCAGGAAAACTGAGTAACTCCCTGAAATGCCCCAAGTTGTAACCGGAGGGCAACGGAGTCCGGGGCTCTCGCTGCCTGTGCCCACACAAGAGTTGGGATATTTGGAATAAGCGTTTATAGTCAGAGCACCAGTGATCTGAGATGGCAGTAGGTTAACACCTTCACAACTGCCTTCCTTTCTCAGTCCAGCTTAGAGTATTTAAGAAAAAATCTGCACATTATTCTAGGGGCTATGTGATGGTTCTGGGGGTTCTGTTGAGCTTCACAGAACCGTTCCTCTGGCAACGTGGTCCTCTGATGGTGTCAACAACCCAGGAACAAAGATGTGAGCAGTTTGGAAAGAATGCTAGGCAGGAAGGATTGTGATCAGTAAAAAGGGCACCAATCATAAGTTTCAGGGCAACCTTCTATGGCAGGGGACATTCCAAGCTCTGGGTCAAGCTGCTGGAGACAATCTATCCTTAAGCTATAAGGTGAGAAAAGGTGAGGCCAGGGATGCTGTGAGGCCTTTTCTACAGGGGTCCCAAACTGGCCTTTCTTCAAAGCCACTACTTTAAATATCATCTCCAGCTAATGACAAGATGTTGTGAGGTAGGGATAGCCCGTTATGGTCAGTTACTAGGACAAGCAAAGAATTGAGGATATGGTCATGCAGATTTAACTCCATGTTTTCTTCACTGATAGGAAGGAAGGAAGGAAGGAAGGAAGGAAGGAAGGAAGGAAGGAAGGAAAGAAGAGGGAGAAGGGTTAAGACATAGTTAAATTAAGAGAGAGAGCATGTAGGAAGAGAAGATGAAAAGTGAGAGGGGAAAATGAGGGGATGGAAAGAGGAAAGAATCTTTTCAGAGAATTCCTACCATAAATTGATATTTATGTGAATTGGGGAATCAAAATTCAAATTAGCTATGCTCCCAGTAACCTAAGTTGAAATTTTAGTTAAAAATATCAAGGTTGGTAGTATACTAAAGTGCTTAGCAGAACTAAGTATAAATATGCTTTATGAGAATGTACTTTAAATCCAGATATCAAGAAATTCCACAAAAAATTTTCCAAAGGGTATGCTTTAACTGTCATGACCTCAAGTTATCAAGAAACCAAGCCACCAAAAGCAAAAGTCAATAGGAATAATAAAGTGTGGAATGAGATACAAAATGCCTGTAATAATAGAATGAGCAGATACAGTGTGTTTACTATGTTTTAAAGAAACAAGAGAAGGAATTGAAAGGAAGATGAAGAAATAAGAGGCTACCAAAAATGACTTAGTGAATTTGAAAATAATCGAATAGAAAATAAAAAGTAAGATTTAAAGTTAGAAATTCAGTGGATGATTGAACAACAGATTAGACACAATTGAAGAGAAAATTACCCAAAAGCAGCCAAAAAATGATGAGATGGAAATTAGGAAAGAGAGGATGAAAGTTTAGGGTCACAGAATGAGAAAATGTAAAGGATATCTAATCAGTTTTCCAGAATGAGCCAATAAAATGAGAGAGAAAGGAGTTTGAAGAGATAATGGTTAAGAAGTTTTTGGAACCGATGGGAAATAACAATTCTCAGATTCAATGAGTCTAAGGAAAATCTATCAAGATTAATAAAAATAAATGTACATCTACAGAATATATATTGAAACAAAAGGACACCAAAAAGATCCAAAGGTAGCCCCTCCCCTAAAAAGATATTTTCCTATCAAAGGACCAACAATTAGATTAACTGCTGTGTCTCAACCAGGAATGGAAGCCAATTACATACTCAGTGAAGCTATGTTTCAAAAACAAGGGTAAACTAGACATTTGCAGATAAAGTCCAAGTTTACTAGCAACAGACTCTCATGAAATAATTTTTAAGTATGTTCTTCCAGAAATAAGAAAATGATGCCAGAAAGAAGATCTCAGATGCAAGATGGAATGGCGAGTGAAGAAAATGATAAACACATGGCTAACTCTAGAGATTCACTGATTACATAAAATAATAACACCAACAACTATTTTTTGTAAGTAATAAAATAAAGCAGAACCAAAATATTGGGTAAAAATCAAACTGAAGTTGGCAAAGGAATCATTCTAAGATCTTGGTGTTTAGAAAGAAGGTAAAGTTTGATTCAGTTGAAATTTCTTAAGTTAAATATGAATAATAAAATATCTGGAATAGCTACTAACTATATAGAAATAGAATGTGTAATTTTTCAAATTAGCAGAGGGAAAAAAATGAAATGTGGCTGGGGGGAGACCTCAAATCAAAGCAGTTACGTAAGTCAAAAAAGTCAACTAAACAATAAATGTTTTTAACATACATATATGGTGAAATCACATTTTTTAAAAATCGAGGGCCTGATAACACAAAGATTAGACTGGTATATACTTTTCAAGGGCATCAGAGAATCCTCCCTGAGTAACTGTTTGGGTCCTTAAAGGAAACAGATGGCCCACTAAAATTAATTTGAACGGAAGGTATTAAAGGGATTCCTTACAAAGGTAGGGGCAGTATGTAGAAAAGGAAGTTCATGCAGTGTTCCATTGACCAAAGCTCACTGGAAGTAGGAAGGCAAAGGAAGCGGTAGTGGAGACCATACAGTTCAGCTCCCCGGAGCATGGAGCATATGACACAGAATGAAGGAGGGGGTCAAGGTGAAGGGCAAACCAGAGATATCTACACAATGGGGCTCATTTCATTCTCCTTTTAAATCAATAAATGTATGTTCTTTATACAGGTCTGTATGCGTGATCCATTTTACAGCTCAAAAATAGGGAAAAAATACAATAAAAACAATATTTTTTTCTCATTGAAAAGTTAAAAATGTTTTAAACATAGAAATGAGGAGCAAGGAAAATAAGAAACATTGAAATAGTCAATAATAGGCATTATTTTTCCTTTGCTGCTAGCTAACTCTTTTACTTCTATTTTCTCTCAATTGCAGAAAGGATGACAAAATATTTTAAACTGCCACGATCTTTTATCAGATCATTTAGCCAAGAAATAAAGGCAATTTCCAAGTTTTTCACTGAGAAAAGTCAGGGTCATTTTCAGGAAGAGCAGTTTGCTGGCTCAAAAGTGGTATTGTGGAAATAAGTTAGCTACCAAAGACTGAAAATTATACATAACATAAATAAAAATTAAACAGAAGAGACAGTTTAAATACAAAGAAATTCCAGTGATCATAGAGAAAATGATTTAAAATTTTTTCAGCATTCTTGATTATAAGAAAATTATATATAACATCATAATTAAGCAATAGTAATAACAGAATTATAAGTGCTTATTCTTTGTCAGGCTGTGTTCTAAGTGTCTTGTTGAGTCATTTAATCTTTACTTGAAACTTACAAGGTAGGATTGTTGCACCTTTTTACAGATGAGGACACTGAAGCATAAAAAAATCAAGCCACTAGACAGTGGAGTTGAACTTGTGTTCTTTACAACTATGTCTAAGGAGCTACCTCAGTTGAGATGTGGGATGCCTAGCCTTCCTCTTACTAAGCAAGGGGGCATCCTTTGAGAGAGATTGTGGAACTCCTAGAGCTACACGGACCACTTGAAACCTACCGACTTAGAGAGTGGGACGCTCATAAGACTATTTGGGGGAATATTAGAATTGAGGATTTCATTTGATACTAGATTTCTGTAAAGCTAAGAAAACTGGGAAATAAGCAAGATTTAGATTGGGAGTTCTTAATCAGGGTTCACTGAAGGCTCTGAAATCAAAGGTAAATTCCTGGGAGTACATGTCACCCCAATGTTGTAGGTATCTTTACCTGTGAAATGACATTTTCCTTTAATGTCCATGTGACCAGCATGCTAGGCTGACCAAAGTCCAATTTTTTTTTTCTTCTAGCTGCCCGGCAAAAGGAATCTGGGGATTTCTAGGCAAGCTTACATGTGCACAGATCATTGTAACTTGCCACCTCAATTCGACCTCTGGATCTAGAGTGTAGCTACTTTTTTCTGCAGATCATATCTTGCCGTTTTATAAGGCAAGTTGATTACTGGAATCCTGGTCTTGGAGAAACTGAGTAGCAACATAATAACAATGTAAAACATGAGTTAAGGTCACAGACTTTGAGATCAAACAGACCTTGGTTTGAATTCTGTGATTTGAATTATTTAGCTATGGACAAGTTGTTTCAGTTGGCCTGAGTTTCCTCATTTATAAAGGGAGGATTATAACATTGATTTAGCAAGATTACAGTGAGATGAATTCAGTAAAGCATGTGCTTGGAACAGACCATATATCCTATGAATGGTAGCTCTTGCTAGATTATTAATCTTTGCAAAAAAGACATCTAAAAAGGCACAGAAACTTTAATCCCCCATGACCATCTCTTACATCAACATTCAAGAATGTCTAAGACAGTAATATTAAGTTACATTAATTTTTTTTACTGAAAGTAACTCGAGTTCAGACCAGATAGTTTAATTTATGATGATATAATATGATAAAGGGATAGAACTGAAATTTGACAAAGGTGAATGATCAATATTTTACTTACACTGTTGTCAAATATCACTTATCTCAATTGCATTTTTACATGAGTTAATTAGGTCAACTCAACACTGAACTTTTGGTGACTTCATAGTATAAAAAATATGTTTATTGACAAATGAGACTAGATCCACAGAGATAAGGTACCATTCTCTGTACATGGCAAATTTCACTTCTTATTTGGAAATTGTGGAGTGCATTTTGCTTGTCAAATATGTAGGGACTTGTTCCACTCTTGCCAAGAGGTAGAAAACAGTGGTAGTGAAAATTCACTCCCAGAGAGCACTTCTCCTTTTTCTTTCTATAATATCATCCAAAAGGACATGTAGATTTTCTTTAAAACAGGGTGAGAGAATTTTTGCCTCATGATCACAACTTCTGTATTCAATTTTCCAAAGCTCACTCACAAATGATTTGTGCTATTTTGGCCAAAATTGGGAAGTTAACATATTTTTGAAATGACATATCCCAAGCTACTTCTCAATGTGTTAAAAGATTTCATCAAAATTGACCTGAAGTAATCTTTTCTTTCTAAACAAAGCATAACAGCTATAGTAACAGGAAATAAGGCTGTTATAGTGGCATGTCAGCTTTTCTGCTCATCTAAATTAATATTAACTTAGTGGTTATTTGCTAAGTAATACTATATGCTAAGTTATACTATTTTAAATACAGTGTATTATATATTTATATTTATACTTTAAATGTAGTTGTTCCTCATAATGAACTTGGAAGGTAGGTGAGACAGTTCAGATCAATGTCACTACAAACATATCTAAAGCATTTATGGTCTGTAAGGAAATAAAGATGCATAGAGTATTCTAGTTCCTCACAAGATGATGAACTAATGTTGAATGCCATCATGCCTCCCTAAACTGAGCCCAGGCAGGCCATAGGGAAAAAAAATTGAATAAATAAGTACATAAAGACTCTGAGAAACGAGGTGAAACTAAAAGGGCTGGATCCTAGTGTTGGAGCAGAAGACGAAGCGCCACTGGCGGAGGACTGCCTGCTAGGAGCTTTCCTATGGTGCCCTGTTCTCTGCCCCATGTTCCCTGGCTGGATCATTGCCAGTCAGGGTCAGCAGCATTTTGTCAGGGGCTGTGGTGTCACGTCAGGACAGGTGAGGAACAAGTGGCCATGGCGATGAAAGACAGCAGGCACAGGCTTACCAACTGCCTCCCGATCCTTGTCCAGGTCACCCCTTGAAGCCAGAAGATGACAGTTCAGGGAGGCAGCTTTTGGGGGAAAGGCAGCACTGCGCTGAGGTTCAAGGAGGTCCCCTGGGAGATTGGGTAATGGGAGTTGGGGACACAATAAACAGGACCTCACATCAGAAGTATGTAGGAACTAGACACAGAACTTTCCTCCACGCTGAGGAAAATACCCACCATGCTCACTCCTTAAATGCTGAGGAAAATACCCACCATGCTCACTCCTTAAATGCACTCAGAAGGCCAAAGCTAGGGGCTGAGGCTTTGTTCTTTCTCCGAGGTGCAAAGGGCAAATAAATAATAAGTGGGGTGATAAGCCTTATGCACTTCTCCCCATGTGATCAATTGTTCTCTTATGTATCTTGACCGCTAAATTGGTTGGTGCATGTATAGTAGTATATCTCCTTGAGCTGACATTTCCTTTTCCCATGTGTAATGTCCCTCTTTTGGCACTTAGGGTGTTTGTTGCCTTGAATTCTATCTTATTTAACCTAAAATTGCTACCTCAGCTTCTTTTGGGTTCATGTTTTCCTGGTTTATCTCTTCCCATTTACCCCTTTTGATTTTTCTATATTCTTTTTTCCTCCACAAAATTTGTGGATTTTGATAAGTTTGAGCTTTTTAAATGGAATATAATTACTATTATATTTGGTCTTTTTCTGTGATTGTATTACACATTTTCTATCTGTCATGCTTTCTGTTCCTTTTTTTCTTTAATACTTTTCATTAGAGAGTTCAAACTTCCTTGTCAAAATTTATACATTTTAAAATTTATCCAGTGAGCACTCCCTATTTACAAAGATGCATATCTGTGTTTATGTTTATTTTTGTCTTTCAAGGCACTATTATCTCCTGGTTCTACTTCCTACATATTACTACTTCTCATCACTTTGGTTTTACTATAAAGTTAACAGAAGAAAACTTTAGGAGAATACTTTGCAGACTTAAGATAGGAAGAAATATTTTTAATGAGACCCAAATACTAAAAGTTATAAAAAAAAAGAAAAGATTAATTTATATTAAAATTCTGAATTTTCATTCAACAAATACCACAGGCAAGACAAACTCATTGATGACAGATTGAGAGAAAATGTTTGTGATACTTAAAGTTCAAAAGGAAGTTATGCCTAGACAAAAAAGAAATATTTATAAATTAACACAAGTCAGGAAACACAATAGAACAATGAACAAAGGATGCGATGCAATTTTTAGATGGGGAAATACAAAATGCTAACAGATATATAAACAGATGCTCAACCAAACTATTAATTGGAGAAATGCAAACTAAACAAGATTAAACTTTAGGTAAATTTAGGTAGATAAACTAAACATCAGATAGATAAAAATCACTTAATCAAAAAAAGTTAAGATTTAGTAAAAAAAAAAAAAAAAGGGGGGGAATGGGAATGATTATGCACCATAAGTGGTAATGTAGTGTTTTAGCAATTGAAGAGAGCACATGGGTCATCCTCAGCCAATAAACAGGCCACAAACAGGCAATCCTACTACTGGGTATATTCCTAGAATGGCCTCCACAGAAGTCCACAGAATGCAACCTGCACATAGAAACACCTGCGCAGAGAAGGAAGCTAAAGGTGTATCGGGTGTCTACTGTTGGAGAAAAACATAAATAGCCTGTATGTTTCTGTTATGAATGTTATGCAGCAGTCAGAAGGAATATGGATACAATTTTAAAAACAGAATATTTAGTTTTAAGTATAAAGAAAAAAGATCTCTAACACTACACTATTTAAATAAAATAAAAACATTTATACACAATCAGCAAAATATCTTGCACATGATATGTGTATCTATACATCGAAATGTGTTAAAATCAAAACAAAACAAGAAAAACTAGTGAACAGAAATGTAACTTGAACCACTATGAGAATCATTGTTTCTCATCTAGCTCTCAGATCTGAGCCAGTAATAGACCACGAGTTCCTTTGGGAAGGGACCCTTCATCACTGCTGTAAGTATGAATTATAAATCTTCTTAAATCTTCACTAAAGGAAGATTTGGTCCTTTACCAGGGTGACAAAGTACTGAGGAAAAGGAAACCCTGGACTTTAGGGATATTATTAGACACTGGATCTGAGCTGACCCTAATCCCTATGGAACCAGAATCCCATTCTGGTTCATCCATCAGAGTGGGGCCTAATGATGGAGGTCGAGGGTATAAAGGGCAGATGAAAATGAAGTCTTGACCTGAATTTTTCTCAAATAGTCTGCAAACTCAATTTGTGACTGTTTCTCCAGTTCCAGAATATATAGTTGAAAGAGTTGGGGGGAAAAAAACTTCAACTATGGAGTAAGAGATATTATGGTAGAAAAGGCTAAAAGAGAACCTCTCTAAGTGCCTCTTCTTCCAAAATATCAACCAAAAACAATAGCACATCCCTAAGGGAATCACAGACATCAGTGCCACCTTTCATCAAGGACTTAAAAAATGTAGGGATTGGAGCATAATTCCTCTGGCAACTCCACTTAATTCACTTGTCTGGTCTGTGAAGGAGATACATGGGCGTTGGAGAATTAGCTGTTAATCATCATAAATGTAATCACATGTGGGATAACTCCGAGTTAAAGTATTTTTTACAAATTTTGTCTCTTTCAGGGAGTAAATTGACTCAACTCAGCCCCAGCAAATCACTGGGGGCAGGGAGCATCTGTCCGGACTTCAAATTCAGTGATGAATTTTGTAGAAGGCTAGAACAACTCAATAGAGGTAAGACCACTAAAGATTGTTCAGAAATGAAAGTAAACTAAGTAAAAAATCATCCAACTATGTAAAGAATTCCATTCACCCAAGGTGATAGCTAAGGGCAAAGGGAACATGGATGGGTAGAGGATGAAAGGAAGTATAAATGTCAATTAGCCTTGTGATAATTTGCAGCAAGAAGTACCAGACTACTCAGCATGTACTAGTTGCATGGTTTGGGAGGAGCATGACCTCTCTAAGCATCAGTTACTAGGTCTATAGGCTGCAAGCTAAGAATAATTGTATCTATCTTGCAAGGTTGTTTTCAGGATTACAACTGATATATAAGTATTTGACACTTTGTAGGCATTCAGTACATGGTGGTTTTCTTTTAGAGAGGCAGTAAAATCTAGTGTAAGGTGGTTAAGAGCAGAGATTTGGGGGTCAGAGTAGAAGTTGGAATTTCAGATGTATACAGACCTTGGGCATATTATGTTCCCAAAGTTTTAAATTTCTTCTGAAAAAATAAAGTTTCATGTATTTACTTAATGTTGTTCTTAAAAAATATTCAGTTAAGTAGAATATGACACTTGGAAGTACTCAAAAAAAGTAGCAATTATTTGTAAGTAGAGTCCAAGTTTACTAAATCTGATGAGAGAAGACACAAAAGAATATATGTTCAAAATAATGTGATAGGTGGGAGAAACATAGAGTATGGCCAGAGTGAAATAGAACATGGCAGAGTGACAATAATGGAAATATAGAAAGACAAAGGTAAATTTGCTCATGGTCCCAGACATAATTCAAGGGAGAGCTGGGACCGGAATCCTGAACTTTTAACCTTTGCATCATTTCAATTTTTTTTGTGTGTGACACACTTTTATATTTGTATGAGATATAAAATAAATATACCTTATTCAGGTTTCCTACGCAGAATTCTCAGAGGAAAAAAATTTGTCTATTATACAATTGTATCTTTTTGTGAGTATAGCTAAAACATATCAATGTCTTGTTTGGAACCTCTTAATTCTCATTCCAACACATCTTTTGAACAGAACACAATATGGTAGGATCCTTTAATGTCATAGGAGCTACAAAGAAAAAAAATATTAACTCATTCACTCAACAAATATGTTAATGTCTTTTATGTGCCAGGTACTGTTCTTGGTACCAAGAATACAAAAGTTAATAAAAGTGGATAAAACTGAAAAGAAGAAAGACAATCATAAATAAATAGTAAAATATGAAATATTGTAATTGACTTTATGGTGCTTTTGACAAAATGGGCTAGTATATGGCTAACCCTTATATATGTTTCAGATCTTACTTTTTAAAAAATTTTAAGTAGTGCTTAAATATACTTTTTAAAGTTGGGATTTGTTATAACTGTGTTTTCTGTAAAACTAACTTTTGAGAAAGGTAGCTGTGAAAAGAGTATTCAATATACATTAGAAAAATCATGAAGCTGGAGCTGAAGTTGAGAGAAAACAGTATTTCCTAATTTGTTAAACAATATCTATAGGGTTTTATCCAGGAAATTGTAAAGCCTTTCATAGGCAGATACAATCTCTCTTTTACTGTCCTATGGAAGAAGGAAAAAAAGTTCAACAAGAGGAAATGAAAATCTCTGAAAATTATCTCAGAGACAAGCCTTTAGGGAGGGCTGAAAAAATTGGCAAGAATTTCAATATTCAGAAGTCAGAAAGCTGCAAGAAAAATGTTAAGAATTTTGCCCACAAATTGAGTAGAATTCTCAAAGCCCTGAAACTATCCATAATATGGGAGAGTTTGGAGAATGAAGTACTGAGATTTAATGAGAAATTACAGAAGCACTTTTTACAATGAAGAAATGAAGAATAGAGAACCAGATTTATGAAACAGGGAAGAGGACATTAATTATACTTAAGTATTTATATTTCTTGGATTCTTGTTTAAATTATATTTTTTAATCGTAGTGACTAATAATCATGCTCATGCTTAAAGCTTTTGATTTCCTTAGAAACAGATGACAGAAAAAAAGGCAGAACTTTTTTCTTACGTGAATTTTAGCTCATATATGACTCCTGATTGGACCATGAACCAGGGCACAATGAGTTCTGGCATACTTATTTCAACATACAATTATTCCCAGAACTTACTTGGTAAATTCTAGCAAACACAAATTGATAGCAATTGTCACAGCCCATCAGGACAATCTACAAACAAAAAGAAATTCTAAGAAACCAACATAATTCTGTGGTCTGTTCCCTCAAATGTTTGACTCATGCGCACTAGTTAGTGTAAGAACACAATCCTACATTGTTATCTCCAGCTAGATATGGAGCTCTTTCATTGCTAGCAAGCCTCACTTTGAGTGGCTAACAGTCTGTCTCATGTATCCCGATCAGCTGCTTCTAATAGTGGTCAGTTGTCACAAGGAGTCCTGAGAAAAAGGTCAGGTTAAGGAACATTCTTTTTTGTTTGTTTGTTTTCAAGTCATAACCAGCTCATCTCCTAGGGATAATAAGTCAATAATAAAGACATCTTTAGCAGTTGACACAACATTTATTTGGGGCATTCTTCCAGAATCTAAACTTTATGTCTTTCCAAATAAAAAAGTTACAAAAGTTTGAATAAGAGCATTTATCACCTTGCTTTCTCAATAACTATGTCTGATTTAAAAAGAAAGAAAAGAAAAAAGAAGTTCTCCCTAAAGGTCTCTCTGTCAAATAATAGAGAATAAAACCATCCTGAAATTTTTGATAAAAAACCATGTAGTATAAGAATTAAAGGTCTCACATTAGAGGCAAAGCAAAGGTGACAAGAAATATTTCATGTTCTAGTCTTGATAATCAGAATGGGCTGCCAATCCAAAGCATTCTCATTCTATTGTGAACAATTCAGAATCATGCTAGTTATTCTCAATACACAGAAATTCTCATTTTTAAACCATGCCTTAGGTTATTCAGAAATATTCAACTCCTTGTGACAACAGAGAAATTTCTCAAATGGTCAGCATAAAGTACATTGCGCAACTTCCCCTTAAACAAACCACAAACAGTCTCAGCATAAACAGTCACATCCTTAAAAAGGAGCAGCTGAAAAGAATAGATTCAAAGTTGGGGCTATTGAAAAGGGAAAATTTTTTCAAATATAGCTTTATATATTTTCTGATATGGAATAATTCTTTCTGTAAATTATAGAAATAATAATTAACAGTTATTCAGTGCTTATAAAATACTGTATTGATTTACATGGGTTATTTCATTTATTCTTCCAAAAATTCTATGAAAAAAAACATCGTTATCATTACCCCCTTTTTACAGGTAGAAAAGTAAGGCTTAAAGAGTAGATTGCATAGCTAATGAATGAATCAGCCAAGAATCAAAACCATATCTGTTTGATTCAAAAATTAATGCTTCTATTTATTTTCTTTATTTTTTTAACCAAATTTTCTTTCCTCGTTACTATAGATATTTCAAAAGAACACGTGAAAAGTCCTCTGTTCTTTCCTCTATATTTCTTTCATTGATTTTAACTATTGCCTTTAAAAGCATTCCTCCCAAATGAGTATCTTAGAATCAGCCCATTTTCTACTTGCAAGAGTTTACAATCTGGTAAGGTCTGATATATCCCACACTGCTCCTCTGTGTATCCTTAGCTTCCAAATGGAGGTTTCTATTCTGAATATCACACTCTTAACTGATTGCAGGTAATTACACAAGTTTAGATAAGCATTTTATCCCTTTTGTTCTGTTGTTGTTGTTGTTGTTGTCGTTGTTGTTGTTGTTTTTAATCCTGGAAAGAAGTACATTTAATTGATCCTTAAAGCATAAACTGTATAGTTCTATGATCCTACATATAGGAGAAACTCCATCACATTATTCCCCAAACCACCCCTTCCTAATTTGCCTATGTCTATGAATGGACATTTGAACAGAGTCCTGAAACATAAGAGAAATGAGCAGCATAAATCTTTAGGGACAAGTGAGTCAAGCAGAGGAAACAGAACATGAAGTCAAGCCTGACTGGCACGTTGAAGAAATTCTCAGAAGCTATTATAGCAGAAGCCAAGTAAGCAAGAAAAAGAGCAAGAAGAAGATGAGGTCAGAGCAGGGCCAGTCCACAGGGTGGTTGGCCTGAGCTAAGAAGGGCCACGAATTTTGTTGAATGTTCTGCGGTCAACACCTTGGAATTATTAATAAGAATTTTAACAAGGAGGCCCACATTTTAATCTTATACTGGGCCCTACAAATTATGTAGCCAGTCCTGGGTCAGAGTAGTAGCAAGAGTGGATTGCTGCAGAGCCTTATAGCCACTGACCCTTGTAAGGAAGAACTTGAACTCTGAATGAGATGAGAAGCCATTGAAGGAATTTTGAATGTAAGAATAACAAAATCTGACTGTTTTTTGTTTTATTTGTTTGCTTGTTTGTTTTAATAACTCTGGCTACTGCTTTTAGGATAGATCTAAGAGGGCAAGGGGGGAAACAGAGAGACACGAAACAATCCCATCAGGTAATAATGCTGATTATACCCATGCTGGTAGCAGTAAAGACAGAAATGGTCAGATCCTGGGCATATTTTGAAGGTCAAGCCAAAAATATATGATGTAGATGTGAGAGAAAGAGGAGTCAGTGATGGTCTCAAGGGTCAGGGCCTGAGCATTTTGAAGAAGAGAGGAAGAATGTGGGGGACACAGGCTTGGGATTATAGGGACCAGAAGTTTGTCTGTGGATATGTTGAGTTTGAGATGCCTAGTAGACACCAAAGCGGAGGTGCTGGGTACATAGTTAGATCTGCAGATCTGGGGTTCAAGAAAGAGGTTTAGGCTAGAGATATAAATAGAGGCAGAGGAGACGAGGAGGAACCCACAAAGAAGAATGAGAAGAAGCAGGTTGTTACAAAGGAGACCCAAGGAATAGTATCCTCAGGTTAGGAGGAGAAAAAAGGGAGTGTGATGTATCAACTGACTTATGTCAAGATTACTGATAAGTATAATACAGTTGAGAATTACATGGATTAAGCAAGATTTTGTAAAATGTTTCACTTTATTGAGATCCTTCTCCTTATCCTTTAAATGTAAAACTTAAGCATATCAACTCTTTATTCATCCTCACACTGATATTCAGCTACTAATTTAGAATATCCTTTTATCATATTCATCCTTTTTGGCTTTTATAAAAATCATATTCAGCCCTTACCAGTAGTACAACCTAATTCAGGCCCCTAATTCAGTTTTCTCAACACTGGGCTACTGAATACCCTTCTAAACTGTTTTTCTGGTTTCTAGTCTCCTCACCAGCAATCCATTCTGATTAGTCATCACAAAACAAAGCTTTCCTCAGGAATTTCCCAATTGCTTTGGCTTTCATCCAAAACATGCTAATAAGCGGCTTCTCTCCCCCACTTGCCCAGTCCAGTGCACAACTATGATCTCCTAATCCACAACATACACCTATGCACTTGTGAACAGCAAAGGTCTGCCTGAACTCCACAGAAAGAACCCACAATTAGAGCCACAAGGTAGAATGATTGGGCCCCTCTGTTTGCCATGATTTGATGGACTGATTCAGTCTCTTCACTTAAAAGGAAATATGGGAGATTGGAAAATACCCGCATTGATTAAATTGGATAAAGGACTGATGTTTTCCAATAGAATATAAGCTCACACACAGCTATTAGAATAGTCAAATTAGAAAACAAGAAACAATAAAAAACTTATCTATCAAATACAGTACTGGCAAGGACAAGGAACAGCTGTAACTCTCATTCACTGCTGGTGGAAAATAATTTGGCCGTTTCTCATAAATTTAAACAAATACTTAGCATGACTCTGGAGTCTCACTCTTAGGTATTTTCCCAAAATACACTAAAACATGTGTCCACACACAAAAAAAAAACCCAAAACCTGTAACTGAATGTTTATGCAGCTTTATTCATAATCAATCACCCAAAACCTGGAACCAACTCAAATGACCATCAAATGGCGAACAGACAAACAAATTGTTGTATATCCAAAAATCTGAATCCTACAAAGGAATAAAAGAAATAAGAGTCCCGAGGCATGCAACAACATGAGTGAATCTCAAAAGGTATGTGCTAAGTGCAAAAAGCCCAACGCAAAAGATTGCATATACTGAATGATATAAATGATTCCATTTACATGGCATTCAGGAAAGGTTCTACAGAAACAGAACAGATCAGTATTTACAGGGGCTGGTGGTAGCTGGAGGGTATGAGACTACGAAGAGAACTGAGGGGAACTCTGGAAAATGTACTATAACTTGATTATGGCAGCAGTTTTATGATTGCATAGATTTGTCAAAAGCATAGGACTATATACCTAAAAGTTGTGAATTTTACTGCATGCAAATAATACCACAATAAACCTGATTTTGGAAAGTTCTTTGTTTTATTTACTGCTTTATCCCTAGCATCTAGAACCGTAACTGCCACATAATAAGTATTTATAGAAGGAAAGAAGATAGAAATGATAAAATGAAAAAAAGAAAAGAGGAAAAAAGAAAGAATGGAAAAAAGGAGAAAGGACAAAAAGAAGCAGAGGGGAGAAAAATGAAGAACTAATTCTAGATTTTAGTCTGAACATTCTTTAGCTTTTCTCATACAAATATTCTGGAAATAGTATGTAGTCCATCCTAGAGCCCCAATTTATTAAACATTTTATTTCAAATTTCTTTTATAGTCTGGATCAGAGAATAAAGGTTAATGTCTTGAACTTTGTGGCCCACATAGCCTTCTTCACAATTCCTAAAACACAAACAAGGATTAAGAAACCATATATATTTCTGGTTGAGATAACAGAGATATAAAATTAAAAACACACACACAATTCAAAACATTTTTTAAATTGATTGGGAGCGTAAAAGAACATAGAACAAGTTTGCCTTTGCATATAACTGTAGAATTTTCTGTTCAAGTTATTTAAACTAGGAGTTCAAAACTGGTCATTCAAAGTTACATTTCTCTACACAGAATCATTAAAAGCAAACTAGTGAGTTTCAGCAGCAAAAAAAAAAAAAAGCAAATTTCAAAGAGAACTGCCTTTAACTAATCAGTGTTTTATGTGGCAAACTTCTGGTATATTAAGTTGAAGTGCAAAAGAAGGTCCTCTCTGGTCCCAAGGTGTAGTATATGAAATATGCCTCAGTTAGGACCAAGCTTAAAGAATAACAGCAGCTAAGCAAATGTGAGATAAGAAAAAGAGCACACTGAAAGGTGCTAGCAGCATAATACTCCTAATCAGCAGTCTCTAACCTTTTTGGCACCAGGGACAGATGCTCCTATGAGAATCTAATGCCCGGTGATCTGAGGTGGAGCTGAGGCTGTGATGATAGCACTGGGGAGCAGCTGCAAATACAGATGAAGCTTTGCTCACTGGCCTGTCGCTCACCTCCTGTTGTGCCGCCGGATTCCTAACCGGCCACAGACCGTGGGGGGAGGAGGGGTTGTGGACCCCTGCTCTAAACATGAGTAAATGCCTTGAGAAATGGTACCGCCCACGGTATACAAGGTTATATTATTACAAATTAAATCTTTGGTTAAAAATTATGCTTCTTTCCGTTGATTCCACTTATCATCCAGATGCTTTGGGCCTCTTAGAATTTCTGAATGCCTATTCTTGGAATCACTTGTTATTACTAGCCTTAGTCTTTCAAGATAAGCTACAGATTGAAGTTCCCTTTGTTCCCTGACAGTTACCAATTGTTTTCTATGCTGTGCTTGTTCCTTCAGTCTCTGGGTAGAGACAGCAACCCCCTTCCAAATTAGCGTAGTAAAAAATAATACAAATATATCAATCATGGTTTATGAATCATATGATGCAAAAGAAAATGCCTTGATATTTGCTACAGAAAAAAAATACAAGTGGGAAGTAAACATGTGAGAAAATATTCAACCTCACTTGAAGTTTGAGTGGATTTAATTTTTTTCCCTATTAAACCAGTGATATAAAAGCAGCTCTAGTAAGGGCATTACAGAGGTGGAGGCTTATATGTTGCTGTTGGGAATATAAAATGGTACAATATTCCTGAAAATATTTTTGGAAATGTTTACCAAGTGCATTGAAAATGTTTAGACACTTTGACAAGTAATTTTACATCTGTATACCACCTAGTAAATAATGAGAAGTGCAGGAAAAGCTTTACATATTGAAAGTTCAACCACGCATTTACTGGGAACCCTCTAAATGTTCATCTTAAGAAGGATAAGTAATTACATGACAGGTTATTTATAGAATGATAATACTCAGCCTTTTAAAATGATATTTATGAAAAGTCATCAATAAGAAAGTAATGCCAAAATAAGGCAAGATTCAAAGTTAAATACTCAGTCCATCTTAGCTATACAAATATTTGAAATATTTTATATGAAAAGAATTGGGAAGAAATAGCCAAAAATCTCAGTAGTTCCCTGTAGGTAGTGAGATTATGTTTATTATTTTTCTGTTTCCCTACACTGTTTTGAAATTTTAGGCTCTCTGCATGAGAATATATTGAAAACAACATCAAAAAACACTTTTAAAAATTATTGATGGTTGAAGAAAGAGTCTAGACACAAAAGAGTACACTTAAGACAATCCATTTATATAAAGCACAAACACAGGCAAAACCAATCTCTGGTGTTAGAAGTCAGGGAAGTGGTTCATCTCTGGCTAGAGAGAGAGAGAGAGAGAGAAGACTGAGACTCAGAGATTAAGAGAGGGCGTCTGGCATGGGAGATAATTAGTAAACTGCCAAGGAATAGAGGTGACTATTCTTCATTAGTGACAATCTGTAGTTGATATTGAAAGACTAAGGCTAGAAATGAATGATTCCTAGAAAGAGTGAGCATTTAGAAATTCCAGGAGGCCCAAAACCTCTGGACAATAAGCTAATAAAGAGTGAACAACCAAAAAAGTGAACCATTTTTAACCAAAGATTTAATCTGTAATGATATGTGTAACCTTCCATATCTTAGAAAGTATCATTTCTAAATTCACTTCTAAACCATTTCTTTCCTTTCTTTCTTTCAGGCAAACAGCATGAGGGGATTTCTGGGGTGCTGGTAATATTTCTTCTGAGTGCTGGTTACTTAAGTATATTCAGTTTGTTTTTAATGAATAATTATGCTTTCCTATATATACTTTTCTGAGTGTATATTATAATTCATTATAAGTATTTTTTTAATTACAGTCTTCTCCACAAAGAGGCAAAATTGGATATTTTAAAAATCCTAGACATCTTTATAAAACTATATGTGAACATAATATTGTCCAATTAACTTAGTTTCTCAGGACACAACTTAATTCATCCCACTACAGCAAGCAATCGAGTAAAAAATAACTGTTTAGATCCTAATACTAACTAATCCTTCAGATTTTCAAATATTAAATACCTCCAAAGCAGTTAAAGACTGGCAAGAAAATGTATAAGGAACATACACACATAGAAAAAAGTTATGCTATGAATGTGACTCACCTATGTGTGTCTGCTGGTGAGAAAATTCATTACTCTCTCCTTCCTGGCAAAGATGTAAGGACACCTTATGAAGGCCACACCTGAGGATTATCAAAAAAGTTTCTTGAAAAACTACTTGGGAAAGCACATGTATCAACACCTATATAAAGGTAGCCAACTGAGAACATAGTATAGAAAGCAAACTATAGTGTTGGAAATTAAAAATACATTTTAACTGGTGAGCATTTCTTTTAACAAAATGTTGTTAATATTAGTGAGAAACATGCCAGTGGGAAATGTACTAGAAAATATGTGCATCAGAAGGGAGAAGGGAAAATAAAAACCTATGGTCTATTTTTCTTTCTTCTTCCGCTTATTTGTTTTAACATCAAGAAATTCTCATCCTCCTGAAAAGTCCCCAAGATAATGTCTTTGCTTCCTCAATTTTGAAACAATGACTCATCTATTTAGCAAAGCTCACCACTTTCCTGTTCCCACTGCCTAAGGAGCCTTTGATAGAAAGCAGCCCAGGTTATTCCGTAACTTTTAAAAATACATTTTCTTTTAGAGGTCAGAGTTAGGAAAATTTTCCTGAAGAAAGACAGTAGCAGAAAGCGTGCAAGAGTGGAAAGACTCCTGGATGCTTGGTCAAGAGCTCAGCCTTTAGGATGAGCCATCCAAGTCATCTGGCTTGGGACTTTGGGAAAGTCAGTTAGTTGGTCTGTTACACCTCTGTTGTTAACACATATACAAAAAGATAATAACCAATAATGGTGTTATTTCCAGCTTACAATTGTGGGGATCCAATAATATAATGGTTGTTTAAATGTGCTTCCTCAGCTGTAAAGCAAACAATGGTAAGTTCCTGTTACTATTGTTACATCAGTCAGTCAGTAGTAAGAGATGGCCGATATGCTCAGGCTAACTGCAAGGTGAAAGATTAAAAGTATTAGATGCAGTTGCTGGACCACAGCCAAAGCTAGACATCTACATCTTAAAATCAGATTGTAATAGGTGTCATTCTCCACCTATAGCTGAAACAGACTTGTGGGTAAAAATCAGAAGCCATCCAGTGGCCTTTGAGGAGAAGCAGAGTTTTTGCCTCCTAAAAATATTCCTTTTGGGATACTGATTCTTTTAAGCTCATTATTTTTAAGAAACAAAAGACTCAGAAAAAAAGCTTTGAAACTCCCCATTTTCTACCTAAAGAAATTCATTCAGAAAAACTAGCTAGTGGGGAAAGAAGCTACCACCATCCTAACGTGAACTTATTGTGGCAGACAGGGAAGATTCTAACTCCCCTCCGTGTCCCATTGTTTCTAGGTGGCCCGTCCCTAATTTGTTTACCACATGTTTGCTTATTCTCACCTACCTGTGAATTGCCTAATAGGGGATCCTTGTATGTACATACATAATAAATTTGATTATTTTCTCCCGTTAATCTGTCTCGAGTCATTTTGATTACTAAATCAGCCAGAAAAACTTAGAAGCGTAGAATGTAACTTATTCTTCTTCCCCTACAATGGAGTGAGGTGGGAATGAATGTGGTGGTGGATGACAGGCTGTTGCAGTACCAAAAAAGAGCCTGAGATCAGCACGGTGACTACATTTAAATAGAGAAAAATGGCAAAAATGGAGGACATCATTTTCTAGTCCAGTAGACTAGAAATGCAAGTCACATATGTCATTTCAAATTTCCTAGAAGCCACATTAACTAAGTATAAAAAGGTATGAACAATAAAATTAATTTTGATACTATATTTTATTTAACCCATTATATGTAAAATATGACTGTTCAATATGTAATCGATGTTAAAAAAACATTAATGATATATTTTACTGTTTTTAACATCAAGTCTTCCAGATCCAACATGTATTTTGCACAACGATATGTGTCTACTTGAACTAGCCCATTAAAAGTGCTCGGTGGTCGTATGCAACTAGTGGTAAGTCTGTCCTTTTTATTTCCTAATCTCCAAATCAGACTGTGTTTACAAATTTTTAAACTCAAATCTTGATCTTTTAAAAATAGATTGTATGCCCAGTTCCTTTTTTGTTTCAAAATCTTCCATTTAAAAGAAGATGTTGTTCACATAAATTTGGACTAAAGCAATGTTTACAGTGAGTGTTCTAGCTAAAAACTACAATTATAGTCCAACAAATGCCCTACCTCCTCTTCACCACTGGCATGTTAACACACGTATTTTAAACCACAGAGTTGAAAAAAACAAATCTTTTGAGGCGATAATAAAGTGATGGTTAGAATTTAACACCTTCTAAAAAGGAAACTCATAGCTATAGCTATTTAAACTTTTAAGCTCTAATTGAAAACCTCTTCAATTTTTTTCAACAAGATAATAAGAACACTTTTTATCATGAAAGATTATTATTTCTGTCTTTTCATTCATTTTCCTAAAAGAAATATAAAGATAACTTAAATTTAACACGATTGTATTATAATTATCATTTTACAAAGAAACTTTACTTTATTTAAAAATTTTAAGACAATAAGATACAAATTCAGAATCTGTCTCCCTGTGATGTTGAGCACAGCCAACAATGGCTTAAGGATTGGGATCTTTTTTTTCTTTCATAGTTACCCAGTCAGAAATGGGACCCAGGTTCTGTAAGATACCATTCACATCTCTAATATCTCCCCTGTCTCAGATTTCCAATTGTCCTGAGGTACCAGCCCCAGAGTATGTAGGAAAACGGTACCGGACACTAATTGTCTTCTTCCTGAAGTAGATCCTACTAATTTGCCTTTTGTTGCATGTTTTGCTTTCAGAGGTCATTGGTGTTGCAGGAAGCGACACCCGACAGAGGAAATTAGACGCTCAGACAACTTTGTTAGAGGAAGGAAAATTGAATGCTGGCAGAGAGTGTGGGCATTCAACAGACCCAAAACGTGCTCTGCCCTTGGTTAGATTTCTTATAGCTTATATACACTTGCAGTGTCTATGCAAGGGGCGCATGATTTCTTTGTCTGAGGTTTCACATGAGCTTCATGACTCAGAATGGGAAGGTGGAGCTTTAGGTGGGGGGCTGCAAAGGGGAAGGAATTTCCAGACCGTTTGTTTTATAGAACCTGTGACCTTGGCGTTACCAGCACCATTAAAGGATTCTTGAATAGAAAGATGGCACCGCTAGGCTATAAGCATGGAGCAGCACTTGTTGATGCTGGCGCCTGCTCAGTGGATTCCTATCCAAAGGCTGAGCTCTAATTGTAACATAACAAATAGTTTTACACAGTCTTATTTTTCCTACACAGCTACAGAGATAAGAACATTCGTTGGATAGTAAGCTATTAATCCACAGATGTGAGCTGGAGAGTTCTTGAGGTAGGGGAGGTAGCTATGGGAAAACATGTTAGCTGGAGAGCACTGGGCAGCATAATGGGGAAAGAGCAATTTTAATCGGCTGAGTGGGTGACTTCTGCAGACCCTTTCCTTTGCATTTTTTCATATGCCTCCTCTCCTTTCTCACTGGGGCTAAGTTCAGCTGTGTGTCTAGGCAGTCAGGTCTTTTCCTACTCTCCCAGGCCTGCTTTTGAGAAATTTGTTCTGTGCGGGTTTCTATCTCCATGCTCAGCCTGCTGAGAGACAAGTACCCCACCCAAAAACTGCAAAAGGAACACCGGTTCTGCCTATATCATAAACCAAATGTTCAGAATAGATACTCACTTGAAGAGAAAGAGTTAGCATCACAGTCTATTAAATCACCAACTAAACTTGTGAAACACTGAGAATGACTGTATAAGTCAGGAATCTCCATAGAAACATGATCAAGAGTGAGAGCAAGAGAGAGAGATTGATTCTAAGGAACTGGCTCACGTGATTGTGATTAAGAAGCCTGGTAAATCCAAAATCTGCAGGACAGTTGGCAGCCTAAAGACCCAAGGAAGAGTTGATGTTTCAGTTCAAGTCCAAAGGCTGCCTGCCAATAGAATTCCTTTTTGTAGGGAAGCTCAATCATTGTTCTATTGTGACTCTCAACTGATTGAATGAGGCCTCCACTAGTGGCCTGGCCCTGCTGCCTACCATGGGTCCCCAAACAGTCTTTTCATTCATGGAGATTTTTTCCCAGAGGCCCACTGTTTCTCCCTGCAGTCCCTCATACCAGTGTCTATGTTCCCAAGTCCCAATTGCAGGCAGGGTTCAAGGTCATCTCGGGAGGTTCTCAGTCCCACTTAAGTTAGAGGATGTGGTTCAGCACCTGTTTAAGACTTCTGAACATTTTAAGACAGTCAGCAAGTCCCCAGTATTCTGCGACCATCCTAAGTTTGTTTGTTTTGTGCACTCTGAGAAGCCACAGCAGGTGGTTCCACCTAACACCACCAGCCAGAGTTTCAGCTTCATAAATAACCACTAAATAACCAGAGTTAATTTCAGAAATGTAATAATGGGGTGGGCAGTGTGTAGAGTGCTTTGGGACTGAGGGCCAAAGAAAAGAAGATGAAACTGTAAGCAGGTGATGCTGAGAAAGGAGAAACATTGGCTATAATTTCTTAAGCACTTTCTCTGTGCCAGGCACTGCACTATATTCTTACATGCACTCACGGAATTCTCAAATCTGCCCTTTGAGGTAAGTATGACTATTATCACGTTTCACAGATGGGGGAAAGTGAGGCACACAGAAATATAAGAACTTACTTGAGGTCACAAAGCTTTTAAATGCTGAGGAAGGATATGAATCCAGGCAGCCTGCTTTCCCACACCCTTAATTAACCCTTATATTCTCTTGCAAAGGAACTAGGCGTGTGATTATTTAGGAAAGGATATCCTCTCTGGAGCTCTGCTGGGGACACACTGAACAATTTTGCATCTCTAAGCTCCACGTTTTTTCTGTTTTCATTTATAACCATTCTTCTTCTCTTGATGCCTTTAAAAAATATATATATGCTAATGTCTCCACTTAGGTCACAATTAATTTGTCCTCCCTCTTTTGGCCCGAGTGATGGTATTGGCCTTATTATATCTTGATTTTTAATAAGCAAGTTCCTTTATAGATACAGGGAACAGTTTGGTGACTGATGGAGGTCAGGGGTAGTGGGTAGACAAAATAGATAAAGGGGTCAAAAGCTACAAACTTCTAGTTTAAAATGAATAAATCATTGGGATGTAGTATGCAGCGTGGTGACTACAGTTAATAACAGTGCACTGCATCTTTGCAATTGCTAAGAGAGTAGATCTTAAAAGTTCTATCAAAAGAAAAAACTTTGTAACTGTATGAGGATGAGTATTAACTAGATTTATTGTGATAAGTTCACAATGTATACAAATGTTGAATCATTATGTTGTACACTTGAAACTAATAGTGTTATATATTAATTATATCTCAATTTTTTAAAAAAGCAAGCTCTTGTTATGGTCTTCCACAAGACTGTTGCTGTACTTAAACTTGACATGAATGACTAAGAAATGAGGGGTGGTAGAGATGCAGAGTTGGTGGGTCTGTACATGCAGGAGCTATAAAAGGCAAAAATTGGGGAATACAAGCTGCTGATGATGACAGATTTGTTACTTGCAATCATCGAAATCTATGGTAGTAAGCATTTTTTGGTCAAAGATATAGTCATTTCTTTTTTTATCTATAAGAAAATACATGCTATTAAATTTTTTATTTTATTATCTTCACCACTATTTGGTAATTGCTGGGAGCCCAAGGTGAGAGTAGAAATTGGTTTCAAGGTATAGTTCTAAGGTCCTCTCCTCTTGTAAAGAATTTCCTGATTACTCTTCACCTGTCTCAGTAGAACTGACCACTCCCTGCTGTGTTCTTACCCAAGCTGACACATCTAATGCAAGTCAGATAAAGCTGTAATGTCATTTTTAGTTTCTCTCTCTCTCTTAGAATAAATTCCTTCAGAGAAAGAATGATAGCTTATTTTTTTCTTTAAATCAGTGTGGCAAGGGGTATCTAGCAAATAATGATACAAAGCTAACTTTTATCTACTTACCTGTCAGGCATGGGGCTAGGCACTGTTCACAATTATCTCGTTTAACCCTCATAATGATTCTATGTGGTATACATTATTCTATCTCTACTTTATAGGTAATGAAACTAAGGTACAGAGAAGTTAGGTAACTTGCCCAAGATCACATGGCTAGTTGATGGTGATGGAAGCATTAAAGCCCAGCAGTCCAGCTTCAGAAGTTTCATGCTTGATTATTATACTATCCTGTCTCTCTCATAAAAGGTCTGATGACAGACTGACTAAAAAAGAGTCTTGCTCTATCCTAATCACTAGTTAGAATTCTATGACAAGATAAATGTCCACGTAGGTAAAATTTCTCTCTACATAACTTGGAGTAGTAACTTTGTTCACTGCTATAATAGGATACTGTTATAATATGATTTTTTGGACTAGAAATCAAATCAAAAAGGAAAGATAATTCTTACTACTTGCTATAGACTGAATATCTGCATCCCTCAAATCCATACATTAAATCCTAACTCCCAATATGGTGTGGGGCCTTCGAGAGGTGACTGGGTCATGAGAACGGAACCTTCATGAATGGGATCAACATCCTTCTCAAAAAGGCCCCAGAGAGCTTCCTCGACTCTGTGACTTATAAACAACAGAAATTTACTTCTCACAATTCTGGATGCTGAAAAGTCCAAGCTCACAGTGCCAGCAGGTTCAGGGTCTGGTGAGGGCCTGATTCCTGGTTCTTAGACAGCCATCTTCTCCCTGTGTCCTCACATGGTGAAGAGGCATGGGCGCTTGCTGGGCTCTCTTTTATAAGGGTTTTAATCTCATTCAGGAGAGCTCCACTTTCACGACCCAATCACCTCTCAAAGACTCCACCCCTAAATTCCATCATATTGGGAGTTACGATTTAATGTGTGGATTTGGGGGGATACAGATTTTCAGTCGATAGCGATTAGTAAGAAATTATCTTTCCATTTTGATTTGATTTCTAGTCCAAAAAATCATTTTATAAATGCTTCATTCACACAAACTTAATATATTTAAATTCTCCTTTTAGAGATGTGGATAGTAGCACATATACATTCTTTGATCACAGTATTGATTGTGGTAGCATTGATTGTGGCAAGCCGTCTTTAAAAGTTAATTTTAATGAAAGAATGATGTGAGGTAGAGCTCTCAAACTCAAATGCCTATAGGAACCAAGAAAGTAACATAAATCGAGCAGTGTGTGAGGTGATTAAGGCAGTGGCCTTGTAGAGAAAATATTTGTTTCTATAGAATTAAATTTTCTAAGCAAATTTTACTGACATTTGGGATCTAAGCTAAAAGAACAAGCCTGGAGGTAAATTTATGAGTCATTACCTAATGAGAATTCCAGAGAGATTTATTTCCCCAGAGCTGTGTGTTTTGTCCTGTCAAGGAGTAGTGAACTCCATCTTCCCCACTCCCAGGACAATGGAGACATCTCCTGGAATGTAAGGCTGGATACTCTAGTCTTGCCTGCCCTGTGGAGAAATTTATTCACAGCCCAAAGGTTAAGAACCCAGATCCATCTCTTTTTGCATCTGCCTACAAATTATAGAACCGTTTACCTAAATGTTGATCGAAGATTAAAGTGGAGAGAAGCCTTAAGCTGAAGCCTTGTGAAGTGGGACAGTTCTAGGTTCTCAAAGCAGGGGGTCTCTGAGTATCTGAAAAAGCAGCAAGAAGGCACTGGGCATTGGAGTGGTAAAGGAAAACACCTGCAGAGGAAGAAGCCTTGCAAAAGGAAGTGCAAAGCACTGAGGACAAATTGCATGCTTCTTCATGTTGTGCGATTCTTTTTCGGCAACAGTTATCTAGATTAGTGTTTTGTGTGATGTCGAGAAATATTTTCTAAAAGAACATGGTGGCTGTCCTTTATGAAACTGACCACACATGCTAGAAATTAATGTTAGGTGAGTTTTTTAGTTGCCAAGGATAGAGACACTCAGATTATCTTTAGTGACAAGTGATCAGTGAAGGTGTTTGGGAAAGTCAGAAGAGGAAACAGCCACCAGTGAGCTGGATTTCAGGGGCCACAGTGCGGGAGCACTGGTCAGGTACACATAGTGCTTCCAAGCCTCTGGTCGCTGCTGCAACTCCAAGACCTGGGACCTCTTCTTCTTCCCTCAACTGGGATCTTCTCTGCTTAATATTCTAGTGTTCTACTCTCTGTCCTTGAGTTTGTTGTTTCTTCTTTTTGCCTTGCCCCTTTCCCCTTCAGCCATCCACTCTTCATTGTGGTTTACATTCCGGCTCTCTGAAAGGATATTTAGGTTGGCCTGGCATTGGATTAAAAAAAAAAAAAATTCAGCTCAATTAACAGAAAATTAAACTAGCTGTGTTTTAAATCAATATGGCTTTACTTTTTGTCCTATAACAAGAGTCCAGACATAGGTGGTTGTATCAGCTGCTTAGTGCTAATAACTACATCTCAGGCTTTCTTTCTATTCTTCTACTTAGCTATTGGTTTCTCATCATCAACCATGTGGTCTCTTGGTTGCAAGATGGCTGCTGCAGATCCAGGCAGCATATTTCTTCATTTAAAGCAAGAAGCCTGGAGAAGGGTCAAGGCCAGCAAGCTCTCCTGTTGTATCTGTTGCATGCACATACACATGTAGACTTCTGCTTATGTCTTATTGACTGGAACTGTGTCATATGACTACACTTAGCTGCCATGAAGGTTGGGAAAGTGAGTATTATGCTTTTATAGCCTCTGTAGACAGGCAACATGGAAGAAAGATATTGAGAAAGTTTATTAGTAGTTAGCTAAGGAAAAGTGTCTATCACAGTCACCATCTTGCATGTGGCATATACTCATATCTTAAGCAGTACTCTGAGATGCCATCTACTAGAATACTTTGCAAAATATTGAATACTTATTTAACATTAATGGAATGATCGGCACTCGTCCAAGTGTAGTTGTTCTCTTTGGGTAATGCTTACCACAATTCCATTGACATACTAATGAATGGTAATAAGTGTTAATGGCAAAAGCAAAGTTAAGTAAAGGGCACTGTGGCAGTATGCGTAGAGAGGGTAGGGAAGTATTGGCTATAACTTACAGAATAGTCAGAATTCCGGACTAAATGTTTTAGCCAAAAGCTTTTCAATCTTCCTCCTTTAAAAGGAAACTAGCAGGCATTTTTGCTCTAGAGAAAAGGGAAGTAAATGCACAGTCCAGGAGACAAAAAATGTAGTTTATGCTGCACACCCTGTCTCCGTTCTCATTCAATCATAATTCTAACTTCTTAAATTATTTCATTTGGCACATTGACTTCCTTCCTCTGAGCTGTGTTCAGTGTAGCTGACAAACTGTACTCTTGTTCTAGAGAAGCACTCCAGTTGGCTCTTAGCTCTGGAATTCTCCACCCCTCACATGGTTTTAAAATTCACCAGAGGGTATAGTGGGACCAACATATACTTGGATATTCTCAAGCCATTAGGCATTGGAAACTAGCACTGCTCGTTTGCCTTTTGTGTGGCTATATAAGATCTATATATTGAATTTTACAATACATTATACTGATATTTCTCCTACCTTTCTTACTAGCCTATAACCCCTCACCCCCAAAGTCTTATGGAAGTTAATTCTCCCTTATCCTTCACTTCATAACATAATTATAACTGTCTTAAGGAAAAATTTCTTTAAAACTTAGACTAAGTTTCTCTTTATGCTCTTGTAAATCCATTGCTCTCTTTGATAACAGTGACCACAGTTTTGGTACTTATTTGTGTAATAGCTTGATTAATGCTTGTTTAATCCCTCAGTAAACTCCACAAAGGCAGGGGCCAATCTGTCTTGCTCAGATCTATATCTCAGTGCATAGCAGTGCTGGGCACACAGTGGCACTCAAAAACATTTCATGAATTAATAGATATCTTTAGTTACCAAGTTACTAACACAGTGCCTCAAACGGATTGTCCACTGTGGTGGGCGCCGATTGTGAAGCTCTGCCCAGATTCCTCCTTCAGGAATGGAAGACTTAGCCCCATGCCCTCCCCACTACTGGGAGTACTGTTGGCAGAAACCCTCAGCTCTCATCACTCTTTGGAGAATGCCTCAGTTAAATAAATGGACAGATTCATGTCCCTTTCCAAGAATGGTTTGCATCCAATGATTACTCAATGCTGGCAGCTGAAGGCTGAGACATTCATACTAACTCAAGACACCTCTAAAAGTTCATCCCAGTCCTAAGGGGTCATTGAAGACGTCGTTGCAATGGCAGTACAGATCAACTTCTCCCTCTGCTCACCAGACTGTAGCCTTTAGAATCGTGAGAAGTAAAATTGTTTTTCATAAGCCATCCGATTCATGACACATTATTATAGAAGCCTGAATGTACTAGTATAGTGGGCATCTACAGTCATCAAACAAAACAGTCTCCAAAACTTGGTCTAGATGGAGCTAAAGCTTTCCTATTCAAAGTGTGGTCCTAGAGCCAGTCCTAGTTGGCATTCTTTGTGCATCTCGTTAGAAATGTAGCATCTCAAGCCCCAATCTGAATCATACCTACTGATTCTGAATCTGAATTTTAACAAGATGCCCAGGTGGTTCACCTGTACATTTAAGGCAGAGAAGTACTAGCTAAGGGATTTATGAATATAAATAAAACGATCCAGCTAATAATTTCACTCAAGTTTGTGCAGGATTTTCATAAGGTTTTTCTCTCTAAAATTTTGCTTAACTCTAGTGTAACCATGCATTCTTTCATCAACAAATACTAATTGAGTGCCAAAGATTTCAGCTTGCATTCTAGAGGGAGGAGAAAATAAACATCAATATGCCGGTAGTAGGGTGTGAAGGAAGGTGATAAGCGCCATGAAAAAATAGTAAGCAAGTTAAAGAGAATGAGGTGGGTTGCAGTTTCAAATGCAAAAGACCATGATAAGCAGGGACTTGAAGCAGGTGACGTATTTGCATATCCAAAGTAGCTCAAGTGGAATAGGAGAGACGCAAAATAATAGATTGGGTCACAAAGAAAGCAGGTAGATCTCATGATGAGGCTGCTTAATAAACACAAATGCAGGAATTAGAGAAGGCACTTAACAGTTATTTCTGTTCTAAACTCTCAGGTTTCCAAATGCCTGGATGGCGAAGTCTAACAGGGTAAAATAATTGTGGCTGGGCTGTTGCCTAGGGCGGAGTTGTGAAATCAGAAACACTGAAAAAAATAGGAAGAAAAATCCCGGAAGGTGGAGCCAAGCCGAAAGGACGTAACCTTTGGATCCAAGTTCCTCACAAACCGGTGAGCCCAGGTCACATCCCCAGATTGTCATGCCCGTAACGCCATGCTTCCTCGAAACTGGCCTCTCCAGGCCTTCTGGTCCTAGTCGGGAGCCCGCCTCCCGCCTCACGCAGGGTCCCCACCCTGGCTGGGTCCCACCACCGGCCCCGCCTCCCCGCCCTGGCCCCGCCCCCGCCCTGGCCCCGCCCTTTCTGGCTCCGCCTCCCCGTTCTGGCTCCGTCTCCTGGGCGTGTCGCGTCTCCCGGTCTTGGTCTTGGGCTTCACTACCCATGCCCCACATCTGCTTCGGATCTGCGGTGGCGGAAGTGACGCGAGGCCCAGGCCCGAGGGCCGCGCTGGTCAGGACGCTCGCTGCTGTTCAGGGTCGCACCCCGAAAATATGCAGCGCAGAATGGCTCTCCTCCTCCTTCTCGTTGTCATCACGCAGGCCGCGAGCAGGGCTGAGATGAGCGCCACGGATTCGGAGCTGTCCTCGGGTACTGTCGCTGGCGGCAAGGTCGCGGCGGTGTGGGGACGGGGGGCAGGAGGGGCGGTGGGGGGGAGGAGACCGTCCGGGCCAGGAAGCCCCGCCCGGCGGGGCCTCACCCGCTTTCGCCCTGGATGTCCGGTTTCTCGGACGCTCAGGAGCGGCAAGCCCTGTGCAGTTGGCCCCCGGGAAGGCGACTCCGAGTCTCCGCGGTTTGCACCCATCAAGTTCCCTTTCCTTCTCCTCTTTCGTTGCTGCCAAAACAACAAATCAAGCCTCTCGGTTCTTCAGTTCTTTTAATGTTTAATTTTTAAATAAGCAAGTTTTCTCCGCATTTATACACTGTGGCCACAGCTCAAGATTTAAATACTAAACTCCTGGGGACGGGGTGCGGCAAATCCGTAGGATGGAAGAGAAATTGTTCTTTCGCCATCTGAGAATTAAGTGGCAGTAATTGGCCATGTTACGTATGTCTGGAAGCGGTGCTTGTGCACTTACGAGCCAGTTTGTCAGATGGTAGGTCTCTTTACATAGCTTGGTTCCTGGAAGCATTTTATTTCTGACTGCTGATTGAAATTTCCCAGAAAACAGATGCTGAGATTACGCTTTTCTAAAGTTCGGTGTAATGGTGATTCGGAGCTCCAATAAAATCAGTAAATCTCTTCTGCAAGAGGGATAAACCTAAGTTATCAGAAACCCCTTCAATCTTGAGTGTCTCCTCAGTATCCATAGCTAGCAATCGCCTGGAATGGATCAGGGAGGACCAACTTCCATCATCCTTGACAAACAGTCTGAAGCTCTGTATTATGTCTTCCTCCAGTGAGCTTCTGCTAGGTGTGTTCCATTCATATCCAGCTCTCTGGCTTGTTCTTTAAAAGTCAAGCAAACACTCATTTCCTGGGACAGACATTGTACCAGGTGTTGGATATAGAAAAATTGGAGTTACTTGGTTTCTGCTTTTAAGGATCATAATTATATAGCTAACAGTTATTAAGTGCTGGGCACTGCTGTAAGTTCTGATCACATCTCATTTCCACAACAACCCTATAAACTAGATGCTATTGGTATCTCCATTTGTGGATGAAAAAGTGAGGCATATGAGGTCTGCCCAATTTGTAGAGAAGTCTCTGGGTACTTAGTGGGCAGTTCGCGAGTTGGTCTCCAGAATCCCAAGTTCTTAACTACTCTGCAAACGGCTATTCCCTAGGAAAAGTTAGTCACCCACAAGGGCAGTTGTAGTACATTGTGATAGCTTGAATTTAATGCACAGGCTGCTTACTGGAAAGCAAGATAGGGGTACCTGGTTCTGACCAGGGGAGTCAGAAAGATGAGAAGGTGACCCCAGAGTTGGAACTGGAGGTGCAGAGAGACTTGTGTGTGAATAGGAAGAGATGTGTAACAGCATGTTGAATGAATGGAATATTAAGCATTTTACTGTAGAATGTGTGTGTGAGGATGCAGGGGCAGATAGAAAGGGCGGAGAGGTAGGAACCAATTAATCAATTAATGAAGTGCCTTGTTATGGTCATGTGTAACAGCAAAGGATAGAAACACAGCTTTGGCTGACTTAGGCAAAAAGAAGAATTGATCAGTCAGCTCAGAGAGTCTAAGCAAGAGTTAAACAGAAAGGTAGAGATGCCAGCTGGGCCTCAGGAAGCTCAACTAGGAAGTCAAACTGCCAAGACTCTCTATTTTTTAGTACTAACTCTGAGCACTGACAGCTTTCTCTAGTTGGCAGGAATTGTGGATGTTGACAGCTTTGATTTTGACATCTTGCAGCTTCTGTCTTAATCCCAGAGGAAAGCTCTGATTTGTCCAGCTTGAGTCAGGTGCCAGCTCACATGGGAAGGACATTGTTGTAGGGGATGATGGTAGGAGAGTTCCTAGAAGAGAAATAATGTACCTGAAAGTACAGGTGCTGTGTCAACAAAATAATATGCTCACTGTACCTTGCTCAAATCAATGGCAGCCACTGGATTATTTTAAGAAGAGAAATGATTTTGTGTAGGGTCAGAATTGCTATTTAGAAAAACCATTCATCTTATAAAATAATTTGCGGGTAGAATCAACTAGAGAGGTTAATCAGGTCACTGTTTAAGACTGGGAGGAGTTGATGAGTGACTTGATGTGGAAGAGAGGAAGAGGATGACTCAGGTTCCTCATTCAGGCAGAACATTAAACCAAGTGCCAGGCTCTTCCTTTTGAGTACAGGGCCCTCCTAAGCATGGCACCTCTTGTGACTGCACAATTTGCTGCTCATTCTTGAAGCAGGTCTTGGAAGTAGAATTGCCTGCTTGTTCCCTGTGGAAAGATCTGCTGTGACCTCAGTATGCCAGTATTTTGTAAACCCAAGTGTTGGCAACATTCTTCCCTTTTCAGTACAGTTACCTAGTTTTTTCAGTACTTTTCTCTAGCTTTTGTTATGTTCCCTATGCTTTTAAAGTTACGCTTTTAAAAGTTATTCTAAAACGCATACTCTCCAGCGAGTAGGAGGAAAACCCACAAGAACAGTCTGCTTCTGGCTCTTGGTTAGCTTTCCTTTCTCTCCTGCCTGGCACTTAATACACAGTCAGTGTGTTAACTCTTACTAGTGCTCGGTTTGACTGTTTATTTGGAAGTTCATCTTAGATGAGGGGACCTGGTAGGAACAGGGAAACAGGCCAGGGAATATAGCCAGCCTCTGAAAATTCCAGGTGGTTGGGAATGTATTATATTACAGTTGGAGGCTTTCACTAATATTTAAGTAAATTGATATGGAAAATAAGTCCATGTGCGCCATCTAATAAGTAATGTTTCACTCTTCATACACTTTACATATAAAAGTTATATATATCTTTCAGTGAATCAGTGGCTGCCTTCTCCCAGTTTGCTTTCCCACTCTGTAATATCTGAAGAGCAAACTACCCTTGAGCACAGACGTGGGGCTCTTACTTCACCTTCTCTACTTTTTCAATGGTGCTTTTATTCATGCTCTGACTTTAGGATAATGCTCTGGGTGTGTTTAAATTTTTCATTATTTTCTTAAGATTCTATTTTTATTTATTATAGTGGTTCCAAATATTTAAGATAATGATTTTAATTGTATTTATTGGACAGGTATTGTTTTCTTTTTAAATTTATTCTGATGCATGATTCATATGGACTTTGAAAGTTCCATATTTCATTTCTATATAAAAGAATATCTAAAGAATTGAAGCAAAATGTAACCTATTTAAAGAGCTATCTTATAAATTTGTTAGCACACAGCAATAGTGCAGTTGTTGTATGAACTAGATGAATAATTATTGTTCCATTTTAATTAGACAATCAGAATAAGAGTTGAATCAGAATTAAATGAATTCCTGACAAGAAGGAATCAGTTTACTTGTCATTTTCTTATTAAGGGAATGCCTTTATTTTGGATTATCATAATACGTGGTAACCTTAATATGAGATATTCATTTTAGTCTTGTCCATTCTAAAGAAATGATTTACTTGAATGCATTGTTCATATTTTGCAGTGGCCATCATTTAATTGTGACAGTATAATAAATCAGGTGAGATTACTTGAAGCTCACCTGATTTATTATACTGTCACAATTAAATGAAATCATCAGGTGCTATGAAATCATCAGAAAACAATTATCTCCAATTCCTATTTACATATGGAGTTGTTTTCCCCATATTTTATTAAACTATCCCCAAAATGACAGTTTTTCTTAATTAAAACCAACGAAACTTTACATATTGTCCAGTCTTCCAGTCTTTAGATAACTTTTCTAAGCCTTTGTTCTCATCAGTAAAAATACGTATAATAATATCACATCCCTCATGGGATGGTTGTGGTACTTAACTGAGATAATGCATAAAAAAGTTGAGCACATTCCTCGTCCTGTAATAAATGTGTAATATATGCTAGTGATTGTCATTCAATTATGTGTATCATTATTTTAACAAATATGTTTTATAATATTAAATTATTTTACTATAGATGAGAAATTTGTGTTGGCTTAAAAAAAACTCATCTATTTGAGAAATTTAAATAGACTTAGCACCTAACATGTTCTTTCACCTTTTTCCTTCCACGGACTGAAAAGGCCTTTTTAATTTTTTCAGTTCCTAAAGTATTTCTCAACTTAGAATGACTCAGTCCAAAGGAGTGTTAATCTTGAGAAATGACTACTGGTCCAGTTAGAATTTATTGACATGCCAAGCAAACCCAACTAGATGAAATTGGATAAACAGGAGCAAGAATAAAATCCTGCATTTTATGTCAGGAAATTGGTAGAGCAGGTATTTATTGGATAAGCCCTAGTTTGGTGGTGGTTTGAGTGAAAGATCTGAGGAATTTTGTTCATTATAAATTCAGTATAAGCCACTATTCCATATGCCCATTTCTTAAAATAAGAGAAGAAAGAAAGAATTTCATTCACATCTGTTGCATTGCTTCTGGGCTCCACATTTTAAGAGAGTGAGTGATAAACCAGAATAGGTCCCAAAGACAGACAGGGATGAGAGAAGACTGCGGGCACACTAGGGGTCTTGACCCAGCTGAGGAACTATTATATAGAAGGTAAAATAGACTTGAAGCATTTTAGGTGTCCTCACTCAAACCCTTAGTTTTGAAACTATCTTTTTCTGCAAGTGTAAGAACATAGTATGGGTATGTAATGTACACTGTGATGACTATAATACTGCTAGATGGTATATTCACAGGATGCTAAGAAGGTAGATCCCAGAAGTTCTCATCACAAGGAAAAAGATATTTGTTTTCTCTTTTTTTTCTTATATATATATGAAATGATGGATGGTAACTAAACTTATTTTGGTTATTTTGCAGTGTATATAAGTCAAGCAATTATGCTATACACCTTAAACTTATACCATGCTGTAAATGATATGCCAATAAAATGAAATAAAAAAAATTTTAAAGGAAAATAATGAAGTAGAAAATAGACCGTTTTTCTATTACTTTCATAAAGCAATGGATATGTGATTCCTGAATTTCAAAACCCCGAAATATAGGAAAGTTTCAATGAAAAAACTTTTATGAACACTTGAAACATCATGTGTAAGAATTCTCTTAAATCTATAGTACACTACTACTTGCTAAGAGAAAAAGTTGGAAAACATTAAGAAAAATAGCCATTTTGTCTATATTATGAGACTTCAAGAGGTAGAGATCGTGACCATAAATATATTCTGAAAAAAAATGCAAAAGTCTTGATATGATATTTTTCACTTTATCTGTCTGGATTTCTTGTGATATTTCTCAGTTTGCAGTGTAAGAAGAAACCTTTGTGAAAATATCCATGGCCTTTCATCTTTAACGTGAAGAGGGTGTTAGATCTCTTTTAAGAGTCCTTCATTCAGGAAAGGGTCTGTATACTTTAACTTGGAGCATTTGTTTTGGGGTTGTTGGGTGGGTGACTTGAAATCCACAGCAACAACTTAATTCCTGGCCCCTTTCTTCTTTTTGCTCCTCAGTTTGCCCTTCTCATAGAGAGATTGATAGGCAGATTGTCCAGTGGTGTCTACAGAGTATGCGCTCTGTTCTGCCATAGATGGACACATATTCCAGACAGTCTTTTTGTGCTATCGTGTTAAAATCAGTGAAGAACTCCTGTGGCTGTCACTCTTTCAGTAGAGGCACAGGTGCTTTTGACAGTTGCAAGATGGAGCACAGGTCATAGCCCTTACTCTTTCACCATCCATGCAGAGGAAATCTGAAAGTGTCTGTAGTTGTGTGTGTCTCCCTTCACTCTCCCGTCTCCAGGTAGTATTACAGAGCTGTTCTTGCTGCTGTGTTTTGATCTTTTGTGACATCCTCATTCTCCCGTCGAGTGTACTGCTTCAGTACTTGCTGATCTTCATGGGTATTTTTTGTCCCATCCTTTGTTCTTTTTTTATATTCTGTGTCTTCTAGTTTATCACCAGGAAATAGTTGGCTGTAACCAGAAACTCTTTTTTTTTTCCTGCATTGTAATGGAATGTTATAAAAAACTGATTTTTTTTCTCCTGTGTTTAGTTTTGTTAAATCCTCAGCTATTCTGAGGAGTTCTGGGAAGCAGATCTTAAAATAGCTAAAGTTTTCTCTGGGTAGTATGCAAATATAATGCACCAAATAACTCTGAACTCATTTCCAAAGACAACATGAATTACAGAAAACTATCTGGGCATTTTAAAGAGATGGGGAGATCTGTAAGTTTATTTTATTTTGTGAGATACTCTAGTAGGATCTTTTTTAAAACTCCATACATAGTACTCTCTTACTGTTTATACATATGTTTTCATTTATATAAGGTAAATTTATTATGAATGTATGTTTGCTGTAAGCCCTAGTTATTTAAATCTGAATATGTAACAATTTAAACTTAGGTTACAAAATTCTGACATTCAATGAGAAACTACTCATGTCTATTATGTCATTTTGGTAAGATGACAAAGGCAGTTGTCTAATAACCGCATGGTTTCTCATCTGGTGGCATGAAAACCACAAGTTATATCCTTTGGTATAAATATTTAAAAGTTTCTCTTTTAATCTCGTAGTAATTTCTGTCTGCAATAATCCATCAAAACCTCTTCCTCCTGACACCCTTCTGTCTGGATTACTTTGAAAGCTATGATTTAAGTCTTTGTGTTAGTTTAACCATGTCAAGTTTTTACTTAAATTATGGGAAATATGGTTTGATTTACATTAAAAACTAATCTAATGTTGTGCAAATCTTCTGTTGTTTGATATTCCAGTATTTAGATTGACTTCTATATGCCATTTCCTCAAATACAGGAATTTCAGATTGAGTATATACAGTTAAAATGTCCATCCTATTGGGAATCATTTTTTAAAAGGAAGGGAAGCACTTGTCATTATTGGAAATTGGAGGAAGGAGGATCCTTGTCATGTAGTGGCAGAAAGCATGGCTACACTAAGAAATGTACCTAGTGACCTGTGTGACCTAGCTAAGGAGGTTTCCATGCTAAGTGTTGAAGGTGTTCTGTCGTTTCTTATTACTCCCAGTAAATGCAAGACTAGAGAGAGTAATCAAGGGAAGGATTGTTAAAAAGAAACCAGGACCTATTGGTTTGAAAATTCTCAGCCTCTGGAAAAGCAAAAAATACTAAAATTAAGAAGTGGCTTCTGAAGGAAGTTCAGATTCATTATATGAGTTTTCTATGCATCAATTACCACTCTTATCTGGTTGTAAAAATCTGTTTATATGCGTGATCGTTATTTGATACTAAGGTTGAATCAACCTGGGGAGGGGTGCCTTTTAGTTCCACCTCAACCATAGACTTTAAGCTATTCGAGACTACGTTGTTTCAGGTAGTCCAAGTACAAACCTACCATAGAAAAAGGAACCCTAATAAGCAAGCCTCAGTCTACCCCGCTATACCCTGTGTAGTAGGTGTTTCCTTTAACAGTAAGCAAAAATCTTATGTGTGTGAAATTAACACCTCACTTGACAGATGAGGAAATCTGAAGTAAATATTTAATAGTATAGCCAAGAAAGAACCCATATTTTAAAATGTCCAACCCAGGGAATATTTTTCTTTTCTTCTTTTTTATGTTTTTTTTAAATAGTTTTTTACATTTTTTATTTTTATTTATTTATTTATTTGTTTTTAGGCAAGGCAACTCTTGGTTGACCTCACAGATTGCATGGACCTTGTTAGCTTACAAACCCTTATTTTTTAATTTTTATGCCTACAGTACCTGGTCTTTCTAGGTGGGCTCCCATCCAACCACACCTGACCCTACTTAGCTTCCGAATCAGACAGGATCGGGCTTGTTCAGGGTAGCATGGCCATAGATGGGATATTTTTCTTATTAGAACAATCTACTTGATAAAATCCTGAGTGATCATCATTATCATCTGGGGTGCTTTAAAAAATATACCTTGGGCTCTCTCAGAATTTTTGAGGAGGATGGTAAGTTATGTTTGGAAGCCACTGAACCGTAGCCACATTGCCATTCATTTATTTATTTTAACTGTATAAGGAAATCATATTTAACGGAGTTTTTCATTTTCAGTCTTATAATTATCTCTACCTTCATGTTCATTCATAAAGAAGGGAAGGAAGATGGGGAGGAGAGAGGGAGAAGAAAAGAGGAAGGGAGGAGATGTACGTGTGTGTTCAGTTTTCCAAGGGGTGATGGACAACAGCTTTTTACACTGCATGGGGGGAGGTGAGAGATGGCTACTTTTAATTAGATTACGGTTTTGGTAATGTCTGATGACAAGATGTTAAAGTGACTTCTGCCTGTTCTCTCATGTGGCTCACATCAACAGACGTTTTTCTGAAATGGTTTAAAAGAACAAAGGCAAGAAGAAATATTGGGTATGTTTTATAAAAAGTCCTGCATACGCCGGCAAAATGTTGATGTAACTGGTCAGTGGTTCCTTCAGTCAATCATTAGGTATCTATTTCTGTGCAATAGAAAAGGTTTTAAAAGATGTGTAGTTCTGCGGGGTGTAGGATTGAGAGCCTGGCTAGTATTTTAGAGTGAAATTGGCTACCCCTTTTTTAGCCAGTTCTTCTCTAGACATTGAATACAGTTGGTGTTATCAAATATGGAAAATCCTAGTGATTAAATGAATTGAGGATTATTGTAACAGGCAGTGCATTTATTTCAGAAAGTCCTAAAACCTTGTCGGAATTTATTGCCTCATATTTGTGTTTCCTCTCTATCACAGTGTTGTTGCACTAATTTAAAATGAATCAGAACTCTTCTACACATTTTTCAATAAAATTAATTTTTAGAAATCTCCTAAATAATTTTATTATCTAGTCTGGTGAATTTTTGTTTTTCCTTCAAAATATGTGTTTGGTTAACATGGTTTCTTAAAATAAGGTTTTCTAGTGTTATTGTTAATTTCTTACTATTGTCCATTATACTTTTGGAATCTCTTACAGTGCCTCTACCAACCAATGTTAAAGTTAAGGCCCTCAACTTGGATACTGTCCTATCTTGGGATTACCCATTAATGCCGCAGACGCCTGTTTTTATTGTCCAGGTAAAGATCTACGGGTGAGTGTTACTCTCTTATATTTTTTATTCTGTTTTTGTCTAGGTCTTCGCACATTCCATAATGCTCATTGTTTCCTTCTGTCATCCTTCCTTCCCATGTGGCAAAGCTTCCTGAACTGCTTGTAGACGTCTAGAAGCACTAAGGATACAAATTAGTTCTTTTCAGAATTATTTCCTGCCATTTAGTTTTTTCCTGTCAAAATTGAAGTAGACAAGTATCACTAACTTCCAAGATATTAAGGCACAGCTAATAAAGCTTACAGTTCTGTATTAAATAAGTAGTTGTGTCTTCTTATAGTGTATATGTAATATGTTGGATTCTCTAATTAAGTAATGATCGTGTTAATGGAATCTGAAATTGCTTAAAAAGCAGATGTGGAATGTGGTTTGTATAGGTCTTATCATTTGAATTGAACCTCCTTATTATAAAGGAATTTGTAGTACTTCTCACCAAAGAGTAAACGCTGCCTACTTATTCTAGCTTCTCCATCCTATTCTTATTCAGCTCTTTCTACCAGCTCCAAAAGCAAAGCACAGACAGAGATGGTTGAAGTTTATATATTAGTAAAAGTTACCTTTATGTTTCTTTATTCCTCCTCATTTTAGGGAGACAATGTGGAATGATTCCTGCAATACCTCTGATCATTACTGTAATATCTTTCACATGATTAAAGATCCATCAAGTCCTTTATGGGCCAGAGTTAAAGCTAGGCTTGGACAAAAAGAATCAGCCTATGTGGAGTCCAAAGAATTTATTTTGTGCAAACAAGGTGAGTAGAATATATGCATGTCTAAATTTGAAACTCGAAATACTTAGATACATCTTTTGTATATATTTGCTTTTATTAACAGTTCCTAAAAATTATTACAATATCCAAGAAACATTTGCAGGAATATAGGGAGTTTATGTCTTCCTTGTCTCCCAAGCCCCACAAAGTAGGAGTAAGAGGTGCCCGTCGCTTTGCCCCTACTAAACCATTACACTTTTACTTCATACAAATATGGATCAGTGCTGTCCAACTAGACTCTGCAGCACCCTTCTTCTCCTTGTCTTCTCTGTTATTCCTTTCTGAGTTACATTCAGTGAGGACTTTGGCAGCTGCTCTCATTCTTCCTCTCTGCCCTAAATCTTCAAGACCTGTGGGAATTTTAATACCAACTTCATACATTAAAATGATTCTAGAATTCTGTAATCTCTTCAGCCCCAGCTCTGCGTACTTCCAGCATCCCCTTCCCATCCCATTGTTATTACTTCAAGCTGTACGATCTTCAGTGCCAATCCCTCTTTTCTGACTAACATCCTACCTTGTAACTCTCAAACCCTCACTCCTGGGTAAAAGAATCCTTTAGTCACCTGACTCCTCCCTAGTCTTCTAGTCCTTCTGTGCTTTGTCTTCCAGCTTCATTTCTTTCCTTATTCAGCTTCATGCTTCATTACTTCAACCACTGGCTTGTTCTCCTCCTGCTTTCAGATTGTGCCTGCTTGGTCACTTCCATAGCCCTTTCTCTACTTGCCTTTGAAATAGTTTTATGCCCTAGAGTTCATGAAGCCTTTGTCATCTGATACTTATACCATCTATATGTCAGATTTTTCCCACATAGATTTGTCAGAGGCATACTATGTGCCAGAAAGTATGTTAGCCCCTTAGGATACATTGATGAGTAAAAGCAGACCTGCCTGGCACTTGGTAGGTGTGCAATAAATATGTGAAGAGTAGATAAATGGTTCATCAGCAAAATGCCAAACATCAGACACATAATAAATATTTGTTGACTGAATGAATATTTAGTTCTGATTTTCACAATAAAAAATGAATATATTTAGCAAGCTTTTATGTAGCTTTCATGCCAGACATCCATAGGTGTTGAAGATATAAAAAGTTTCAATGAGGGTTTAAATATAAATGACTTTCCTGAAATGGTTTTTTTAGAAAACCATTTTTAAAAAATCTACAGAACCAAAGATAAAATAATAAAATAATGTGAGGTTTTTTACATGATGGACTATTTTTTTTTTAGCACTAGAAATGAATTTAAACTGTTAAAAGGAGTTTAGATAAGAATAATTTTTTCCTGAAGAGATTTATTAAACATCTCTTTATTAAGGACACAGAATGTCTTCTAAATCCTTTTGAAATGGTTTAAATGTGGTTCTTCTTTAGAACAAAATCAAAAATAGTAGGTTGATTGATTCCGGTAATTTTATATAGTGTATCTAAAGTTCCAGGGCTAGTACTGATTTTACTTCTTTTTTGTCTTCACCACCAACCCAGGGGAAGTTGGACCACCTAAACTGAATATCAGACAGAAGGAAGACCATATCATTATTGATATATATCATCCTTTGGTTATTGTAAATGGGGAAGAGCTGGATGTCATATATGATGAAGAAGATACTTGTTACACATTCATGTACAACGTGTATGTGAGAATAAATGGAAGTGAGGTATGTGTTTTTATTTTATCTTTTCCAAAATGGAAATTTTTCTTTCACTAGCGTAAGTTGTTTGTGTGCATGCTATAAGAAAGTAGAATGCTTCTGACTATTCAGGCAAGACTTGTGGATCCTAGGTTTTGCTAAGAAAAAAGAAATATATGAATGCTTTTGAAGGGAATTGGTGTTGGAGTTGATCGCTAACACTGGCCACGTGAACACATTTAAATTTTTTCTTTTCCTTGTTTAACAGCACAGCCCTAATTTAGGATTTTAACCTATAATGTTTTCATTTTTCTACCAGTAAGATAAGGATAATTTTAATCTTTTCCTCATTGGTATAATGATAAATAATATGAAGCTCTAATTGGAGTCATTGTTTTTGAAAGAAAAAGCTTAACTAGTACTATGGAGATATAATTAAATAGGCACTGGTATGCAGACCACACTCTGGAATTATTCTGTTCCATCCATTCTCCGCAGTGCTTGCATTCCTTTATTTAACATTATTTGTCAAGCATGTGCTCTGTGCCTTTTGGCACCAGGAGAAAGCAGTGGACAGACAAATCTCCAGTGATATTTGCTGTAGAGAAAAACAAAGCAGGGCAAAGGTATGGGCAGCAGGGTAGGAGGCAGCAATGATTTTCAGTATGGTGGTCAGAGCAGGCCTCATGGGGAAGGTGTTACTGAAGCCAGGGCTGGAGGAAGTGAGCTCTGTGGGTAATGATGGGGAGTGTTTCAGGGAAAGACCCTGGCAAAAGGACACTGAGCAGGTAAAGGGAGCAGCAAGGCTGCACAGAGTGTGGAAGCAACTGAGGTCAGAGGGGTCATTGGGGACCATGTGTCTTTGGGCATTGGAGCGATTTGACTTTTATTCCAAGTGAGATGTTGCACATCTGGAAAGATTTAAGCAGAAGAGTGACATCTGATTTAGATTTTAAAAATTCATGTTGATTGCTAGCAGAGTTGTCGTTCTAAAGTGCAAATCTAACCATATTACTTCACTGCTTAAAACCCTGTAACAAATCCCCATCAACTACAAAATAATATCTAAATTCTCTTTCATGGCATGGCCTACAAGGCCTTCATGGTTTGGCCTTTGCATCCTTCCCAGCTACCTGTCTGCCCATTCTTTTCAATCTTATTTTCATTCATTCTTTGGTGAACTTGTAGTTTCCTGCAAGTAACGAATGCCCTCCTCCTTCACCTTTTTCCTTTGTCAAATTTCTGCTCATTCTTCAGTATTCAATTGGTGTATTATCTCCCCTTTGATATCTTCTCTGACACTGTAGACTATTTCCTCATCTACAGTCTGGTGATTCCTAGTACCATATAGTAGTGCTTTTGCCATACTCATCACTCCCTTAAATTTCTTTCATATCTCCCTTCTATACCCTGTGGTCAGTTATTTAAGGTCAGGCACCACTGTCCTGCCTTTACGATCTTCAGGCCCTAACACAGGTGATCCATGAACTTGGCTGGTTGAATGAATGATAAACTCTCAGAGACTGCTTCAATCCTATCCTTTCTGTGTATTACCGCCAAGAGATTCTATGTAATACCCTTGTTAGTCTTCATAAAAGATGTTTTTATCTCTCACCAGTTAAGTTTCTAGCACTATAGAAATAGGACTAATGAACATTTGTTGACTTCACAACTAACAGTGAACATTCCTGCTCTTTGAGTTTTTAAATTTATAACTTCTATAAAGAACATTTTAACGGATACATAGCATCATGCTGTGTCAGAGTAACAAACTGACTTGTTATTTGATATTAATACTATTTTTAGACTTGTTCAACATCCATCATATATGTGTTTTCTCCAGGTGTTTGACTGGTATAAGCATGGTGATTTGGGGGAGGGGGCAGATTAAAAGGAGTCATGCATTTTCATTGTTTTGTGTTTTTTTTTTTTCCATGCAGACCGCAAACAGAATGTACATACAGAAGGAAGATGATTGCAATGAGACTCTGTGCCACTTAAGTATTCCAGTGCCCTCACTGAATTCTAGGTACTGTATTGCAGCAGAAGGAGTCTCAGATACATGGCCTGTGACAACTGAAAAATCCGAAGAAATTTGTATCACCGTTTTCGACCATAAGAGCAAAGAAAGTAAGTTCATGCTTTCTCCTAAATATAAGAAATGATAACTAACATAGGTTAATGTGAAAAGAGGCAGTTTGCAATTTCAGTAACTCTCTGCTCTTTTAAAAATACATCCACTTCTCAGGCATTAAAAGATACAAAACAACCAATTTTGGAAGCCATGACATAGGAAAGAAAGAAGTATAATAAACACATGAGTATAAAATTATGTGTATAAACGTCTGCATTTCAAGATTATGCTCAACAATCTAAGTCAATTTATTTAATATAGCAAGACGTTATATATTCATTAAGGTATTCTTTATGGGGACAGTAAAAACTGAATAGCAAGACTGTTGGTTAAAATTATGTAATGTGAACTGGATAAGCCCTAGAAATTAATATTCAAAAACAAATATAGGTTCATTTAAATAATGGATTATGGGTCACATAACATTTTAAAATAATTTTTGTTTCATCTTTTCATTGTGTATGGGTGATATATATAATAGAACTTTCGAACTGGCATTCTCAAGTGTCAGGTATGGTAACAAAAATTTGGGCCTTTGAAGTTTTGAAATTTAAATGTTCATTATAGATAATTTAAAAAATATAAAAAGCAAAAAAGAAAAAAACAAAATATCTGTAGTTCTACCATCTAAACAAATTCTTGGTTACTCACAGTTCAGTGGGTTTTTCCCCGTCCTCTTTTTCTAATAGCATGACCATATCATATAGTATAGATAATTTTCTATACTGCATATATTATAAATATTTAAGCGTGTATTATAAATATTTTCCATATTATTTCACATAATTTATTAATATTGTTTTTAATGTATATAGAATATTTCATCATGTAGATTGTATTATATTTAATGTTCCCCAATTTTTGGACTTTTAGATTTTTTTATAGATTTTCTCTATGATAAATCATGCTTTGATGACTGTCTTTGTGTGTATGTGTTTATATATTTATATATTGTTTATATATTTATTTTTTTATATGTTTATATATATTTATTATATATGTTTATTTACATATATATATATACACACACACATATTTTTTCAATTGATAGTATGTTTTTAGAATATATTTCCTAGGTTAAAAATGTACACAAATTTTATGATACAAATATCTTTTTGAAGAATGAAAATTAGGCTGAAAAAATCAAACCAAACACTTAAAATTTAATACTAATAACTTTTAGGCCATATAGTAGAGCTTCAAATAGATGATATAAAATAATCCAATTCATTTTATTCCAATTTTCTTTATGCAATTTGAAAAATAAAATCTTATTTACAAAATTGAAAAATAATGCAAATACCCCAAATTTAATTTTAAAAAACATCCCGAATTATAAACTGGACCGATATTGTGGCCACATGGTGGCAGCACAGTGACTCCTAGCAGCCTTCCCCACCTGCCTGCCTGAGGAGCGCTCCTAACCCAGTGCTGGCCTAGTTCAGTTATGTAGTTATTTTTATCTTTTACTATTATAATTTGTTTTCACATCCTGTAATAGGTGTGATACAAGCATTCATTTAGTAGTAACTTCCAGAATTACTATTCCAAGGAAGTAACTGGAATAGAGATTAAAGGTAATGAAATGGCATGAAGGAAGCCAAACACCACCATAACATGTAGAGTACTGTTGACTTGGAAAAGAGTATTGTGAAAAAGTATACTGAAGATTGTGTTGTGAAAATAAAAACAGCATTAGAGAAAAATGCACAACAGCGCTTATAAATGTATGTACTCTGAAACAAATCTTCTCTATTTTATATTCTTTCTATCCGGTTTGGGACTTTATTCCTGTGCAACTTCCCTCTATATGTGTGTGCATATGTGTACATCTGTATATCTTTGTAAGTGTTTGTATTCTTGAAATATAAAATGTAACAAAATTCTGAGAGTGAGACTAACTTATTTTAAGAGTTCTGGACGTTACCAGAATTTATTCCTAATGAGCTGTATTTTTTAAATTTCTCTTTTCCCTCTTTAAATGAGAAAAAACGCAGAACTCTCAAAACACCTTATTTTTGGGTCCACAAGGAAATTGTTGTGAAAAAGCTATTTTAAACATACTGTGTCATGAAAGTATAGTTGCAGAAAATTTAGAATTGTGGAATTGCAAAGAGTCATGTTGCTATCTATGACAGGGACCCAATTTTTTGCTCTTCTCTCTTGACTTCTGTGTCAGTGTTCCTTAACACCATTTCCTTATTAATTACCTGATGTGCAAATCTATTAAAGAATAGTTCTAAGACTTTATAACTAATTAATGGATATAGCAGTATTTCATCTTAATTCTAATTTGTGATTCTTTTCCCCTTTGTTTAGATTCATTTTGGATTCCGGTTGCTGCTGCTTTCCTAGTCTTTGTAGTAGTTATCCTGCTAGCTGTATGTTTTTACATTAAAAAGATAAATCCATGTAAGAAAGAAAGCATCATGTTACCCAAGTCCTTGGTAATGTATTTAAATATTTTTCTTTAATTATATATACTAAAATGTTAATTTGAACCTTTTTGATAGTTTTTTAAAAATCTTTGTAAAAGTAGAATGATATTCAGCAGTATGTCACCTACCATAAATCACTCAGTCTACCACACATCCAAAACCATCTCTTTTTCACTACGCACCAGGTACTTTTTGATACATATGACAAAAATTAGACAAGTCTGTTAAAGAACTTAAAGTCTAGTGGGAGAAAAGGATGAGTATTCAGTGGGTGTACGGGTGTACAGTGTGATAGGTTCAAAAATAGAAGTTTATATACATGTGAGTGAAGACTTTGTTGACTTTTTGGGGTTGGGGGTTAATTGTGGCTTTTCCAGAGGCGGTGATGCCTGAGCAGTCTTGAGGGACAAATAGGAGTTTATTCAGGTACTAAGAGACAGTATGTGCTAAGGCCCAGGGTCAGGAAAGCCTGGGTTTTGAAAAACTGCAAATATAAAAACATTTCATTATGATTGGAGTGTAGTAGGAAAGATGACCAAAAGTGAGACTAAGCTAGAAGTTTGACATTTTAATGTCTATATTTAAAATTCTTTATATGCTGAAAAGAATAGTTAAACGGTAATAGAATGGTAACTTTTTTAATCAAATAGGGCAGGAATAATATCTGATATGCAAAGGGCACATTTAAATTTATTATGAATCTGCTACATTTCAGTCAAGATAAGAACTGTCAACAAAGGGCAATTCACATATGTATTATAATACTCATCCTTATTAGTAATTAAGCAGAAAGCAAGTTTGTATCATGCCATTTTACACCAACTAGAGAAAGAAAGATAAACCTGAATACCCAGGAGTACTGGTAGTAGTAGAACTGGTAAAGACTGATAAAAGTCTTAAAGCCCTGGCGGGAAGGTAAGCATACAATGGATATACAGTGTCATAGTTCCATAAACATGCCACACCTTTGGACTTAGTAATTCTACCCTTCAGAATTTATTCTAAAGTACTTTCATAAATAAAAAAATCTGTAAGAATGTTTACTTGGGCATGTTCTGTAAATAGTAAAAATAGAAACACTTTTAACATCTACTGTTAGAGAAATATTTAATCATCAGTGTAAGAAATTATATGAGCCCATGAAAATTATAATGAAAATGATAATTATGAAGGCATATGGTAAAAATATAAGTAGCCATACTCCCATTATAAGTGTAACGTGCATACATGTGAAAAGCAATTCACAAAAAGCAACATATATTAGTGAGATAGTAACTTTTTAAAAATCCTTGTTTTTAATCTTAACATAGTATACTTTCATTTGAAAGAAAGAAAAGGCAACCACCAGATTTTATTATGCTGTTATTCTAAATATGCCAGTTGGTGGTAAATTTTATTATCCATTACCCTTAGACTTCTTTTTTTGAGGATAGGCACTTAAGTTTAGTAATTTATTATTTTCAACCATTGATTTCTCTTCCCTTAGCTGTCTGTGGTAAAAAATGCCTCTTCTGAGGCAAAATCGGAATCAAAATATATATCACCCATCATCTACGAACCCATTGTTCCTGAACATGAGAAAGTGGAAGAGCAGTTGTTTCCAGCAACAATTTCAAGTTCACATACCAAGGATGATCCAGCAAAAGCAGAGCACACAGAAGATTTTTCTAGTGAAACGGAAGTGGTGACCATCGAAGAGAATACCCCCGACACGGCCCCTGGTAGCCCTCTGACCGCAGTAAAGAGAGACGATTCTGTTCATTCAAGTAGCAACCAGTCTGAACCCTGCATCGTTGCTTTAAACTCTTATCACTCCAGAAGTGGTTCTGATAGTGGCGGTATAGAATCGGTCACTTTCTTATCTGACTCAGAATTTCTTCCAAATAGTAAAACTGAAATAAAGACAGGAAGACAGGAGTCCACAATGCTCAGAAACACTACCACCTCCTTTGGTTACGATAAACCACACGTGTTAGTGGATCTGCTTGTAGACGAAGGTGGTAAAGAGTCCTTGATTGGTTATAGAGTCACAGCAGATTCCAAAGAGTTTTCATAAGATCAGCCAGCATGTACCAACATGGAAGAATCTTGTCCTGAATAGTTTTTCTGCTTTGATTTCATGAAAAGATCATGATTTCAGATATTGTACTTTTATGGATAATAATCAAATGAAGGACCTTAATTTAGATGGAAGGGTAAAGAGCCACCTTGGCATTGTCACATGTGGTCTGAAAACCTCAAAGACTTTTTTGAAAAATGAACTTGTCACATCTGAACCTTTCCATATGGATAGGTTAGCAGTAATAGTGAACACTCTCTAATAACTCTGCTTCCAATGATAGTAGATGACACCCTGGGTCCTTTCTAACCATATCCAGAGATATAATGGACTTGCTTTCTTTTCTGTGCTTCCATGTTTTTTTGTTTTCTGGATTTTTTTTTTTTTTTGGTAAACTTAGAGTATTTTTAAGTGCTTACTTTCAGAAGGAATTCTGAAATCTTTTCAAGTTGAATTTAAAATCAAATTTAAACTAATAGAATTAATTAAAAAATATGTAAATAGAAACATGTATATATGTATATATTTTTATGGAACATTGCATTAAGAAATTTTTAAATAAAAAATTTTAAAAATTATTTTTATATTCATTTATTCAAGCAGTTAACTAGAATATGTTTCATCCATTTGCTTGTTTCCATACATTAATGCTATAGAATCATTCTCTAATTATTCATATCTAGTTTTTAAAAGTTTTAAAAGCAATCTAATCTTTAAAAATGGTCCTTTTATGTGTATATTTTAATATATAGCACTCAGTGTGTAGAGAAAAGAGCAAATTTATGCAGAGCGTGTGGACTGAGGAGTCTCTAGCCTGAGCGGTGCTCAAAGTCACAGGAGTGGGTGAAGAGACCCTGAGAAGCATGTGGCAGAAGAGAGAATCCCCAGTTAACATCTACATCACACAAGGAGTTCTGGGAATTACTAAGAGGATAGAAAATTTAAGGTTCAAATTAATTGAGAAAAAAATTTAAATATCAGATGAGTAAATTAACAAACCATAAAAAAATATTGCTCCTGATACAAATTAAAATGAGGTGCTACTCTATTAGTGGGGAAGAAATTATCAAATACTGGTGAGGTTTCAGTGAAACTAGTATATTCACTTGTTTGGAGGACAATGTCTTAATGAATTGCTTTTTTAACTGATGTACCAATACATATCACATTCCATAAAAATACACATACAGAATTTAATCTTTTGTGGAAAAATTATTAAAAATAAATCCTTAATACTAATGAAAAATACATTAGAATGGGAAAAAAACAAAAACATGAAATTAATAATAAGCCAAGTTACTGCTCTCTAAAAGGATTGTACTCAGGCGTACTGCCAGATGTGAATGAAGCACCTGCTTTTTTACACTAGCTGATTCTTACAGATAACCGTCTTTTAATCTCTTCCAGTCTTATGAGTAAACCATTTTAATGCTTTCGCATTTCTTTAATAATTAGTAAAGCTGAGCATATTTTACATATTAGGTATTTTCTGTGACTTGACTAATCTTCTCCTTTGCCTCTTTCTGGGCTGTTTATATCTTATTTGATTGCATCTTTTGTCATCATTTCTTGCCTGGGACTAAGTCTCTTATCACACAGTTTAAAATGGTTATAAAGTCAAATTTATTCATCTTTTCCTTTCATTCTTAATCCTTTCCCAAGAAAATACAAAATTTCATCCATGTTTTTTTCTGTTTTATTTTTACATTAATTCTTTTATTCACCTAGATTTTTTTCACATAAGGAGTGAGATAGGGATCCAGCTTTATTATATTGATTTCTAAGCTACCAAATATTACCACAAACTTGGGTGGCTAAAAACAACAGAAGTTTATTCTCTCACATTTCAAAATCAGGGCCAGATTCTGTGTGAAGGCTGTAGGTGAGGATCCTTTGCCTCTTCCTAGCTTCTGGTGGTTGCTTGACTTGTAGCTGCATCATTCCAATCTCTGTCTTTTTTGTCACATAGCATTCTTCCCTGTGTGTCTCTGTGTCCAAGTCTCTCTCTGTAAAGACACTAGTCATTGGATTAGGGCCCCCTCATCATTTGATCAAATCTGCAAAGACACTATTTCCAAATAGGAACACGTTTATCGATACCAGGGGTTAGGACCCCAACATACCTTCTTAGAGGACACAGTTCAACTCAAATTTTGCCTGATAAATGAGTTGTCCCAATACTATTAAATTATCCCACTTTTCTGTGCTGATTTCAAATGACACATCATATGCTAAATTCTCAGTACTCCTGGGACTTGTGTTGTTCTGTCTTTTCTTGTATCTGTATCATACTTTTAACTATTATGGATTTATACTGCAACATAATTTAACTTTTGAAGCTTTCTATTTCCCTAGAGCAATATACCTACTTAATTGGTCAAAAACTGGTGACTGGGGGTAACCCAGCCTCATGGGAATCAGATTAAACTACGTTTTGGCTGTAAGAGTCAGTGTTTCAACTTAAGTTAACTAATAAGGGGATTCTCTTCTTGATACAGTTCTGCTTCTTAAATTTTTTTCCTAAATTATTACTGGTTATCAAAATTAGTGTTAATTGCATCACCATTTCATGCCAAATTAAATTGTCTAAGATTACTGGCTGTGTCAGAGTTAAGATACTGGTGTTTAGGTCTAAGAAGAATATAAATGGGTGACTTAAACAATAAACTCCAGCTCCATCTGTAGGGTGATTAGTTAGCTTCATCTATGTGGTCCAATATTTGCTCTGCATTCCCCCCTGTATGCCTCTACATTCCGGAGCCTGGACTTTTTTGGCCACATTCTAGGAGAGCTACCAATCAGGAATGAATGAATGAACAAAAGAACAAATGTATAATTATTCAACTGTTTTCAAAAATAACCCAATCTCATTTCATCTTTACAACATGTTATGAGGAGGAATCGCAATTCTCATTTAAAATGATGAAACTATGACTGAGCAAGTTAAATGGCTTGCCCAGGGCGGTGGAGGGAAGAGGATTCTGCCTCCCACACTTTTTCCCACTCTGCTGCCTGCTGGTGGTTATTTGCATGTTTGGTGGTAGAGAGATCTTACAGAATGTTTTCTGGGATGTTTAAGCTGTATTAAAAGACTGTAAAAATAGAAACATTTTAGTGATAGTTAAAAATCTAAAGGGGAATGGGAGGAATTGAGTGCTTAGAAGAAGATAAATCTATAGATAGATATTGATGAGTATGCCAACAATGGGATGAAAGAAAGATAGCAGGTTTGCAATGAGTTCCTCATTAAGGATTTGTACTTAGATTTCAGGGATACTTTGAGATTCTTTAGAAAGCTCTGTAACCCCAGAGCTGGAGTATAAGCACTAACATTTATTGAGTTTTTACTCTGTGCCAGGCACTAGGCTGAGTGCTTGACTTGTGCTATCTCATTGCTAAAACTCCACATTACCTGTTTTTTTTTTTTTCTAAGTGAAGAAACGAAGGCTTAGAGAAGAAGAGTAACTTCCATCTTGACAAGTAGCTGGTCAATACAAAGGTACTTTTTCAAAATTAGGAGAATGATCAGGGATTGCTGGATGAGAAACTCCAGGAAGGAGAGAATCCAGAGCACTGAGAATAGAGGGTAGACTTGGCCCTTTTCTCCTCCTGGTCAAAGGTCAAAAATGTCATATTGCACACATGGGCAGGGTGAAGTGTGTGGGCCTGAATAACAAGTTGTCACTGATACTAACACACCGCAGCTTAGAAATTATGGCTGCAGAAATGGATTTAATTCAAAATCTCAAAAATGAATTAATTTCAAATGACTGTGTGGTCTAAGAAATCTTTTCTTTCAGTCAACATTTATTCAGCACCTACTCAGAGCCAAGAACACACTGCTGCACACACTGCCGGTCCCTAGTCCTAAATATGTGTAAAGTAGTAGTTAATTAAAAGCAAGAACTCTGAAGTCAGATCCTTGAGTTAGAACCCCAACTGAATGATTTGGAGCTAGTTACTTTATTTCTCTTTGCCTCAGTTTACTATGAAGCAGGGATAATAACAGTAGTTCACACATAGTATGATTATAAAATAATCTCATAGAGCCCTCAGCACAATACTTGGCCTATGGCAATCACTTAAAAAAAAATTAGTTACCATGAAAAGGAATCAATGAAATCATCAAATTTGTCATTACAAAACTGACAAATGTAATAAAAAGCACAGGATGCAGCTGGAGCATTACAAGGGGACTTAATTGAGATTGGGGATCAGGTCTCAGAGACTCTTGAGGAAGTGGCATTTAAGCACAAATTGAATGGTGGGTGCAGAGAGAGTGAGTTGCAAAGGAATTTCTAAAGTTAAGGAACAATGAATGTAGGATCCTGAGCTGCAAAAAACTTTTTCATATTTTAATATATGTAAGGATATTTTTAATTTCACTGCTTTCTCTTCCATTTCAAACTGTTCTTTCATTCTCACAGCTCAGCAGTTTCATAAAGCAGAGTCATTCCAGAAAATATTGCCACGTATAGGCCGGGATCTGTGTCTGGCTTTGGGTAGGACATGGGGTGGGAAGAAGGTAGGTAGAAGTTAAGGTACAGACTGTACTTAAAAAAATATGGGATTTTTAAAAATTAAAATATAATTGGCATGTACATTAGTTTCTTGTATACAACATAATAATTTAATATTTGTATGTATTGCAATATGGTCACCAAAATAAGTTTACCTAACGTTTGTCACCACACATAGTCAGAATTTTTTTTCTTCTGATGAGAACTTGTAAGATCTACTCTCTCAGGAACTTTCAAATCTACAACACAGTTGTATTAACTCTAGTCACCATGCTGTACATTACATCCCCACAACTTACTTGTTTTACAGCTAAAAGTTTATACCTTTTGAATATGAGATGTTTAAATGGGTTCAGGTAAAGAGTCCAGAGACCCCAAAAATCAAATGAACTTAGTGATCTGGGTTTGTCTGGGCATTTGAGAGTGGCGGTGAGGGAGAAGAAGTGGCATCCTGCGGGCCTTGAGTCCCAGGATAGGGACCTCATTGCAAGTGAATGAAGCTCAGAGAAGTGTATTTTGAGAAATTTGAACTCAGGCTTTACCTATCACCAAAGTACAGACATTTTTCCACATTGGTCTGATGCCTCTAGCTTTCTATATAAAAAGGGTCATTAAACCTTCTAATGCTTCACTATTTGGCATGTTTTCAGTTGGACAACCTAGCAGCTACCTCCAGAAATAGCCTTGTGTGAAGCTAGAAATATACTCTAATAAGTCACATATAGTGTTTACATATGATGCTACAGTAAAATAAGACAGAAAGTTATTACTTTAAAATGAAAAAGGCATTTTCCTTATTCTGAATTTTATGAGGATTTTAAATTTTTGCTTGGAAGCTCAGTATACTATTGGACTGATGACATCGAAACAATTGTCTGGCCATGTTTATCTTTGTTCATAAATAATAAATTAATACCAATCCATCTCTTTGGCCCTTCGCCTCCCACAAAGCAAAGCAAGGAGAGCGAGTTTCCAAATTGTGCATGGTTGCGAAAGTCAGCCTATTTTTCTTCTCTGAAAATCATGCAAAAGCAACAATGAGAATTAAAATTAAAAAGCTTTTCTACTTGTAAATTTTATTTTTAATTATTTTTCTAAAATCCTTGGACCAGAAAAAGTAATCTAAATTGCAAATTGTTAAGGAAAAAAAATAAGAAAAAAATCTCACTTCAGAGCCAAAGGGGGAGCCTATGGATACATTTCAGAGTAAATTCACGGTATTGGTACTTGTATTGATATGAAATAATGAATAAAACAAATGAAATAAACATCTGACTCAAAGATTTCTTATCAAAGTAAACAATGAATTAAATAGAAGACAAAAGGAAGGAATTTTAAAAAGTAAAAAGATATGAATGAGAGACATAAAAATTTTTTAAAGTTGAAAATTAACTAATTACAAAATCTGATTTTTGAAAAAATTTAAAGATAAATAACTAACTGAACTTAGAAAAAATAAGAAAACAAAAAAAAACATTAGAAAATAGAAAACTATAAAAAGGAAACCACAGAAACAGGAAATTGAATACCTCACAAGGGAATAATTTTCTCAACTCTGTGCAAATGAATTTAAAAATGTGAATGAAATAGACACTCTTCTAAAGACAATATAATTTGTTTAAAAAACCTAGAAGAGAAAGCTTAAATCTTGTAAATTCATCTCCACAGCTAATGTCATATTCCTTTTCACCAATTCACTACACATATATTAAGTGTTTACTATGTGCCCAGCACCATCCTCAGTGGTGAACAAAACATACAACATCCCTGACGTCACGGAGCTTATAATCTAGTGGGAGAAATAGACAGTAAGGATAAAATTAAATGTAGTCTAGCAAATGATGAGAATTATTATGGAGAAAAATTAAGCAGATAAAGGGATAGGGATGGATGGTAGAGATGGAGTATTTAGTGGTCATGGAAGAATTCACTAAGAAGATAATATCTGAGCCAAGACACGAAGGAGGTAAGGGAGCAACCCTGTACATCTCAAGAAGAGCATTCAAGAAGAGAGGACAACTAGTAAAAGGTCATAGCGTGGGGGTGTGCACTTGCTTGAGAAACAGCGAAAAGAACGTCCGAGCTAGAGCACGTGTGTTAGAAAAGTTGTAGGAGATGATTTAGAGTTAATGGGGCTGGATTATATAGGGCCTCATAGGCGGCTGTTAAAAATTTGACCTTCATTCTGAGAGAGATGGGAAGACATTGGAGGGTTCTGAGCAAGGGTTCCGGTCTGAATTTGAAAGGAATACTTCATCTGATGCAGAGGACAGTGACAATGGCAGGGAAAGCAGAAAGGAGGCTGTGCCACAAACCAGGCAAAAGATGATAGTAGCAGGAACCCAAGTAGTTGCAGTTGAGGAGGTGACAGCTGGTTGGATTCTGATTATGCCGTGAAAGTCCTTCTAGAGTGGAAACAGTATACAGGCATATGCTAGCGTATGGGCATACTGATTAACCATAGCCAGCAAGGCTTTCAAGGTCAGTCAAAGACCTTGGTCCAGCACAACAAAGCAATATTTATAGTATCTTTTATCCAAAATAACATGAGTCAAGAGCAGAAAAAGTTATCTTAGTGAAGCCCTAAGTCTTATGAATGGAGATTTTAAATAATGTATTGGTGTTCACAGCCCAAAAAATAGTCAAAATTAAACTCAATCACATTTCTCATTGTGCTCATTGCCTGTATTTAACAATGAAGTTCCCTTTTTTTTTCTAAGTTCAAGTCCATAAACTATTTTGAAATGCATGACAATTATTTCCAGAATGCAGAACTGCTTAAAGGTCATAGGTATTACTCAGCAGTTACTGAGGTTCCAGCAGATGAAAAAGAACAGATAGTTTCCCAGTTATTGGTACTAGCGGTATATGGTTCTCTGTAGGTCTGAGGGGGAGAAGGGTGGTGTTCAACTTATAATTCATTACAGAACTTTATAAAGTTATATCCCGCTGCTTACTGAATTACAGAATAAGGGAAAGGGCCCAGAGCAGAAGCCTAAGGAAGCCAGCTGACCACTTGAATAAACCACAGTGGAAAAGTCCGGGACACGAGTTTTTAAACACTTTTCTGAAGGAGAAAAAGGAACATGTGGCTTTTCGCTACCAAGACCTGGCTGAAGAAAATGATGCTGGCTCATAAGCACCAGCTCTGCCATCTTGCTCATTACTGCGTGGTGCCTGGCATACAGCTCATGCTCAGTAAATGTTTGCTTGAGTGAATGTGCAATGAAAAAAATGAATGACCAAATCTTTGACATCGTTCTATCCCTTTATGAAATGAATATTACAAGTGAAGAAAAACGCATAGTGATTATATAACAGGCCTCAGGTCGAGGTCAGCCAGACCTGATTTCACCCCTCGCTTTGTCACAACATGTGCTATAGAGCTGGTCAGGTTTTCTTGGCCTCCCTCTGTCTCAATTTCTTTATTTGTGATATCAGGATAATAATACCAACCTCCTGGGATTGTCGTGAGGAGTAACTAAGATAATACATGAGCATAAATTAACCCGGTGCCCCTATTATTAGATCTTACCATTGGTACCAAAATGGCATTAAAATTCCCAAAAGAAGTTTTATAAAGATGGCATCTTTATAAACTTTAAAATGTCTTTCTTTTGTTATAAAAAGTTTCCAGTATATATACAAAAGTAGAAAGCACCCTGAACTTCCATGTACTCAATATCCAGCTCCTGGCTCGCTTCCCCAGCTCCTTGGATTATTTTGAAGCAAATTCAAGACATCATGTTTATGTCAGCTGTTAATTCTTCAATATGTATCTCTAAAATAATAATAATTAATAATAATAATAATAACCAAAAGCTCATATTACATTTAAAAATAATTAATAATAATTCATTAATTAGATGAATTATTGGCCTTCTGGAAGCCACCAGGAGAAAAGAAGAGAATCAAGTCTGTCCAAAGCAGAGGCTTAGGAAAATTCTCTCCAGACCCAACACAAGGGAGACATCCACTTTCACTGTCAAGGTGGACCCTTTCTGCTGAGGTTTGGGGTGGGCCAGGAGATACGTGGGGGAGAAGGAAGGGAATGAGTCTGAAGTCATTATTTCATGGCTGAGGCAAAGCAGAGCAGAAGTCCCCATTATCTTTAATCTTTCTACTTTCCAAAGCCAATGTCATTTCATTTGAAAAAATTCTGTACAAATTCTTCTGCTTCCAAATTGGTGGAATTTTAGAATTTAATTTTATCTTTTCATCTACCTTGAAGCACTGTTGGCAGTATTGGCTTTTAATTCACATTGAAGTATCACACAATTAGAGAGCTCATTGAATGGTTAGAGGACTGGGCTGGTTTTTGAAATTTAACATAACGCAAAAGCTCACATGTCTTTGAGAGAATTCAGTTTTTAGTATATTCTAAGCTCTTCTCCTTTTCCCCACTAATTTTTTCTTATTTGTTCTACAAAGTAGGTAAACTAGTGGAAACCCAATTTCATTCTCTGCTGTTCTACTTATTAAGCCTTGACTTAAAATTTTTTTTTTTTCTTAACTGGAATTTGGAGTAGTTTGATTGCTTCAAAACAAGAGCTATCAGTATTGAAGATATTAAACATCAATTGTTAAAACCCATATTATCATCTCCCCTTTTAAAACCAAGATTAATGCAAAGCCCAGAGTTCAGTGGGTAAGATCAGCAAGGAAGGGAAGGACGATGCTGAGAAGGCAGGAAGACAAGGGACGACAAGATAGTGCAAAGAGAACCTAAGATATACTGCATGTTTCTTCTTCAAAAACCTAAGTTAATTTATAAGCAATGGAAACTTCACTTGGAAGAGATAAGGAGCCTGGAATCAGAAGTATGGTACAGCATGGAGGCATCAGAAAACTCGGTGTTATTTTCACAAGCCCCTCCATCCTGCTCTGGCAGTATGTTGACTTGCCCTTTGAGAAGTAGGCATTGAGAAGGTAAGGGCAGTGTCTGTTTTATTTGCTGCTGTGTATCCTTGCTGCAGAGAACAGTGCCTAGTACACGGTAGTGCAGCAAATGTTGAATATGAATGAATGAATGAATGAATGAGTACTGCTCAGCAGCCATTACTGTTCCTTACTAAAGGGGCTATTCTACCAAGAACCTGAGAGAGACTACACAAGAAGCCAAAGAAGCCAGAATATATTTCCTCTTTTGACCTAAAGAGCCTCCTTTAAAAAAGAAAAAATCTTTATGACTTTTTTGTACTTTAATGTATGTATCATTTTAGCACCTCTAAAAACATGTGGTAATTTTTTTTTTTTTTTGGTGAGAAAGATGATATGAATCATGGGCAAAGAACAGATGACCTAATTTGATCAGATTTCCAAGAAGATATGCAAAAAATCTAATGTAGCTCAAAATGATCTCTGTACATTCATCCTTTTAAGGACTCATTTGGTTTGACACACTCCAAATCCTTATCAGATTGCTGGGAACTGAAGGTGGGAATGCAAAAGAAAGAGGCATTAGCGGAGTGGGGCTCCGGGCTCCCGTGACTGGAAAGAAAGAAGAGTGTGGCAGGGAGCAGTGTGGAGATCCAGAGGGTGTGGAGGGTATGAGGTGTACCAGGGAGGTTAGTCAAGAGTTTCCAAGAAGGGAGGAAAAGAAAAAATTAATCAGAGACCCCACCTGCTTTGAACCACTGCCAGGAGCCCTGATAATTAAAACTACTAAACATATATCACTCAGTACCGCCCAATCAGCCAAATTCTGGTCACTGGCAGGCTCTTTGGCTCCAGGGTCCAGATTCCCTTAAGATCTCATGAGTTGCTCCATTCACTCACCTGTGAGCACCTTGCACAATTCCTGCCCTACCCTGCCCTCCAGTCCACCAGCCCTCAGTGTTTTTGCCTTTTCATAGCTAAGGATGCCCCAGTCCCAACAAATTCGAGCTTCCACATCAAAGTAACTTACAGCAAATGGTTTTTGAAGCAATTCTACTTTCATAATCTTCCGAAAATAATAAAATGTATTAGCAAATGAAATTGTATTTCCTTTAAGGAACTGTCGTAAAACTCAAGAGGATGCTCAATGTGAGGATTCTAGCTTCCTTTTCTGTCCAGAGAAGCGTTCTCATTGAGGGGAACATTGGTTGCCTGACCAGTCACACTTGCAACCATGATGCCTAAACACTGCTTTCTAGGCTTCCTCATCAGTTTCTTCCTGACTGGTGTAGTAGGTAAGTGCTTCATTTCTTTTTAATGGCTTACATTTTTGTAATCTGAGTGTGCTCAAGGGACTGTTAGAAATGGCACTGGTACTTTTCTGGGCTTTGTAAAAATTTCATCTTTCTTCTGTCATGAAATGGTCAAAACAGATATGCAGTCAGTTTCCATCTGTCGTGTGAATAACTCCACGTGGACACATTGAGAAGCTACCAAAGAGGAGGCACTCTAGTAGATGCAAAAAACTTTGTATAGGACAAGTGTATATCCATCTCTCTGTCTCCTTAGCACTTCTTTTGCCTGCAGGAGGCTGATAGCACAGTGCGTACAAGCAGTCTCCTAAGCCAGACTGAGTCTGGATCTCAGTTCTCCCATTTACTTTTCAGGAAAACTTGGGTAATTGACTTAACTGTGCCTCAATTTTCTCATCTATAGAAATGGGAATTGTACATATTGTGAGGATTAAATGAATTAACATATGCTGAGTGGTTCGAGTGATGCCTGGCACAGAAATGAGACTGTAAAAATCATGTGAGAATTTGCTCTGGGTATTCATAGAGAGCTCTTCAAGAGCAGAGAGCACCTTGTCACTCCAGCATACCTCCAAGCAAGGTTATTAGAACCCCCAGTTAACAGATGGGTATCTCTCAATGTAAGTGGCTCAAGTAACTTTCCCAAGACTGTATAGTTGCCCAGTGACTGATAACATAAAAATAATTCAAGTCTCCATCTCTCAGAAATGTGTGGATTTGTATAGACTATGCTTTAGGTCCTTGGTGATACCAAGGACTCAATTAGCAAAATATGGCAGGAATTCACATGCTACCAAAATGATCCTGGCTCTGTCCCTTGCCAGGCCTATAAACTTGGGCAAGATATGCAACTTATTTAAGTCTCAGCTTCTCTGAGTAATAATAATTAGTAATTATTATTACTAATACAGTTGTAAACTGTATTAGTAATAATAAATAATAATAATCATTCCTGCCTTATTTGGTGGTCGCAGGAATGAAATAAGATGTAAAGCATCTAGTACTGTGCCTGATAGATGTTTAATGTTCAGTGAATGCCTGTGGGAGGAGGAGAAAAGGGAGGATATCTCCAGCCTCCAATTGTTCTGTTTCCTCCATAAGCTCTACTCTTCCAAGGCTTCGCTCTTAGTTTTCTGCAGTAGGTGACAGGCAAGGTCTGGAGTAAGAGTGCCCAGATACAAAATCAGCTTCACCATTTGCTTCTGTGAAAGTTCCTTCAGCTCTCCAGGGCTTAATTTTTTAGTATGTAAGGGAAAGAACTCAATAATACCCTTTTCGTAGAAGAGCTGGGCACAGTAAATGAGTGAACACAGGTAAAAGTCCCTCAGTGTCTGGTACAGAGTGATTTGCTATTATCTGTGATGACAGTAGCAGTGGTGGTGTTATAAAAACAAGAGAAGAAATTCATAGACAGATGAGATGAGGGTCATTGAGCCATCTCTCCTCACAGCAGCAAGTCAGCTCTAGGGAGGGGCTTAGAAAATTGTGCTTGTTATCTCCTGAAAACCTCTGGAATTTTTATGTCCCAAAACTTTATGATTGATTAGGTAGTAATTTTGGTGAGCAAAATCAACAGTGGCAATAGACTTTTACAAGTACATACTACTATTTGATGCACTGAAGGAGGTTCAGAATATAAAAACAAAAGCAAACAAAAAAAAAACAAACAAAAATATTAACACTACTTGGTAAATATAAACACCTAAGAAAACAGCCTTATTCATTAAAAAATAACAAATCTTGAATGTTTAGAGCTGACATCAAGAGTCAAAGTTTATTAATGCTTGCAGTGCACCTAAACGAAGAGTAACTCAAATGGCAAGTTAGAGTCCCAGCTTGCATAGCATCTTCGGCAAAGAACAATACATTTGTAGAGACATAACAGGACAAATTAAAGCAATTTTATGCTTCCAAGGGTGGCAAACTCTGGAAAAGTAAGTATGTGAAAAAATTAATGGAGCAAGTTTTGTTTGCAAATTTTTCTGATGCCATCTCTGGGTTGATAAGACTCTGTTTTCAATAAAAAAGAAATTTATATCCTGCCTTTAGCCAGAAAAGGGAAGGGAGAGAGACAGAGCTTTTTCTGCATTTGCTGCTTTATTGTCTTCTGCTCAAAATAATTTTTATGTCAATGAGGCATATTTTGGAGTGATATATTCTGGTTTTCTTTAGACTCTAGAATAAAATTTTGTCAAAAGTCTCTTGCCTCCATGGGACTAAGTGTAGGTGACATTGTGCCACCTGTGTTACATGACGTGAGGAAAAATGCAGAAGCCATGCCAGTGCAATATCATCCCTTTTCCTGCCGTGATTGCTATTGAGACCCTTTTCAAGAACAGCAGGCCCAATGGCAAGGTCTTGGGCAGTCTCCCTAGATAGCATGGACCGGTTTATCTGAGCAATTATGTTTGAGTACTGGGAGCCAGGATGCAGGCAGGTAAGTGTAGCCATTCGGGAGTGGGAAAGCAAAGGTCGACCTACCTGAAATAAAGTCAGATCAGCTGGGAAAGGTGGAGGACCCTGAGACAGGACCCAGAGGTCATGCAAGAAGCTGAGAAGGGAGAAATTGAATGTTGGGTTGACGTCCTGGAGCCAAAACTGATCCCAGGCAAAATTTTGCCTCAGAGTAGCAGTAACATGCGGCTCCCAGGAAGGTGAGTCATGGCCTTGCTATGGGTTTTTCATCTCAGTCATTACCTCCCATCATCATCAGGGAAAGGACTAAGGACGCTATTTTTTCAGTGCTATTTCTTTCCTGTATGGTTTGGGAATGAGATGCGAGGACATCTCTTACATGTTTATAATCTGGAACCCAATTGTTCTGAAACTTTAGCCTGCATAAAAATCATCACATTGAAGATGCAAAATGCTTGTTTCTGGGCTCCGCTTCTACCATCTGTGCTTATAGCAATCATTTTAGGGAAGTCTGGCGAAGGTATTACATTGAAACATATTGCTAATGACAATGGTGCTCGTATCATGTTTGGTGTTTTTTCCTTTTCTTATTATTTTAGAAACTCAGCCTGCCCATGAGTCTCTGAAGCCTCAGACAGTACATTTTCAATCACGAAATTTTTATAACATTTTGCACTGGCAGCCTGGGAGGGCTTGTGCCAACAACAGCAGTATCTACTTTGTGCAGTATAAAGTGTAAGTAATTTAAGCTTCCTCTGGCTGGTAGGGACAGTAGTGTCTCATCTCTCCCAAAGGCTGCCTGATGACACAAAATGCATGATGATGTACAGTCTGTTGGGGACATATTGTCATCCCAGGGAGACCCAGCACCAAGATCTTACAGGCTCAGCCTTTGGCATCACAACAAAGCCTGGCACATGGTGGGCTCTCAACACATATTTGCCAAGCGAAGGTTGGGAGCAAATTGCTTAGCACATAGTAGGTACTCAGTTAAGTTGACACTATTGATACGAACAAGTTGTGGGACACCTGGAGGTTGATGTGTAAAATATATATTTTTAACTTAGAAGTCATTTTTTAAGAGTAGGTATACTATTTGGAAAGTTATTTTAAAAAATTAATGACTCCTGTAAGTATGAACACAAATTGGAACATGCTGCTGCGTGTTCCTCTCATGTCATCATCCAGCCAGCTCTGGTAGATTGCAGCCAAAACTCACATACAGTCAACACCTTTCCTGGACCAAGGCCTGGAAACAGAAGCTCCTGATTTGCAAATGGCAGGTTTTCCCACTTACACATTTCCTGGGGGTTTTTTGAGGCTTTTCCTATTCTCACATAGTCTGAAACTGGATGAGCATAAGACAGGAGATATTACAGTTTACCTTTCACTGTTTTTCATTAGAAATTCAGAAAATCAGTTGCAGCTATGGACCAAAATAGCCATTTGTATTCCATAAATTCATCGATGTCTCTCCAGCATGGGGTCAGATTTTTCCCATGAATTAACCTCTCACTAACTTCAGAAGGAATATTTCTAGACGTTTATCTGTCTTTAATTGATGCTGATTTTCTCAACATACTTTGTATAGCAATTGCAGAATTTACAAATCTTTAAAATAAAGATTTCTCCAGTCCAAAAATATATTTGTGCATAGTTGAAGATGCTTCCAGCACATAGGAAGTAGGATTGGGCCTCTTTTTGTCCCCCACCCCACCCCATTAGGTAATGTAGATAGGTCCAAAGTGGTCTTATTTGTGGTCCAACATAAAAGGTAGATAGAAGTTGCTTTACCATGATACTAATGAAGATTAAACTTTAGGGCAACATGGAAGCATTTTATATTTGTAATTCTTTTTCTTAAAGAGGGTTCCCAAATGTGTATAAAATTCAGAATACCTGGATCTATTCTTAGCTATGTGGTATTTTTGACAACACAATGCAAATTTATATTTTTGAAATCTTTCATTTTCATTCTATTAATGAGTCTAAAGTTAATGTTAGTTCTATTTGGGATAGGACAAAATATGAGGTACCATATTATAGCTAAATTCAGTCAGCAAAGACAATGTCTCATCAATAAATAATGATTAAAAAAAACATTAAGTTGTGCTTCACATATGTTGTTGGTTCTGCTTTAATGGTATCTTCTGGTATAATGAAACTGTTGTCATATAGTTTACAAAGTACAGACACCAGTAATAGATTTCAAGTCCTTCATCAAATATTTTGGAAGCCTTTCTCCCCAGCCTCTAATTCCTGCTCTGTCCCCGCCATCTTCTTATTGCATTTTCTCTGATCTGTGACTCGTAAGAAAATAAGCATTAATCTTCCCTTGTTCTGTTACACCATACCATAGTCTTAAGATGAATCAACCTGTCAGACTCTGTTTCACTACCTTTTGTTTTTTTTATGTGGTTCTCTCCCTCTCTTCCAGCCCCTTATTATAGGACTCCTTATATTGGCATCACTACAACCCCCAACTTAATTTTCAATAAAGAAATTGACCATATGTGTTGGGTAAGCATCCCTTGGGATGAAAAGTGGTAGCCACTTCTCAGAATCAGCCATATTACTCAATGGCAAAATGATGAGAAGTGAAGAAAACCACAAAGAGTTGAAACCTCCAAAGCATTAAGGATGTAGGGAACTAGTACTTAAAAATGGAAGTTGGTCCATACACCAGAAGAAAAACTTCACTAAGTATTTAAAAAATCAAAAATCCCTATGCTAGTTATACAAAAGATGTCACGCTTCAGTTTATCATTCAGCAAGACAGCATTTTGGATAACAGGAAGCAGTCTTTCTAAGGATTCTTAAGAGTAGCCATAAGCTTTCACAGTGGTACTAAAATTGGAGGACAATATTCAACCATTAATAGACTAAAAACATTAATAGACTGAAAAAACTGCAGATTCCTTCAATGGAAAAAAGAAACTCAGATATTTGTATTTCTCTTTCTATAGGTATGGACAGAGACACTGGAGAAATAAAGAGGACTGTTGGGGTATTCAAGAATTCTTTTGCGACCTTACCAATGAAACCTCAGAAGCACAGGAGGCTTATTACGGAAGGGTGAGGACAGCCTCAGCTGGGATCCACTCAGGCTGGACCATGACGCAGCGTTTCTCTCCCTGGTGGGAAAGTGAGTTCCATGGAGTTTCTTTTCATTTGCTTTTCTTGCTTTTACATAGCCCTCATAGAGTGTGGCTAGCTACCAGGCCCTGTGCTTTGCTGTGGTCCACACCATCATCTCACTTGACCTCATGCTCAGAACAACCCTAGAAGATGGTTTTTACCATCTTTACTTTACACCCCAGGAAATCAAGGCACAGAGCCTTTAGCAGTGGCCCAGGTCTCACACCCTTTAACCCTCATCGAGTTTCAAATTCTGCTGCATCTGACCGCAGAGCTGAAACTCTATCCCGCTGCAAATTGTTATCTTCCAGGGGAAAATTTTTTTAAAATTAGTTTTAGATAGCAAGAAAGGAATTGTACTGCCATATACCCCTCTTAAGCATAGGGGTTAAGATCTTGAAAATACTCATTAGAAAAATTTTCTGTTGAGGAAATTAACACTTTTTATTATCTCCTCTGGGGGAGACCAAAAGTTTACTCTCTATCAATTTCTCCATGATGTTTACTCTTTTTCTAATTTAGTTGAAATCCAAGGATAATAATATTATAATCTAAGATGTAAATTATAAAGTAAACCATTACCAACAGACCTTAAATAAAATAGTATAAAAAAGACAAAGAAAAAAAAAGGGTGCTTAATGTCTATGTACAAAGATAAGTGTGACAAAACTTAAGAAAAATATAGATATTTCTTACAATCTTAATTGCAACAGTCATGAAGCTATAGTCAATATTTATAACTTCTATCATTCTTAACTCGACATTCATTTTTTTTCCCAGCCAGCAAACTCTGCTCTTCATTCTTGAGGAGTTTGAGTCCTTTTGGTCTTCCCCATATAAAGCTGACATAATCTTACATCAATTTTTATTACCGAATATATAGTTCTAAGAGGATACCAAGCATATGTCTACCCAACCTTATTGTATATATAACAATTCTATGTCTCCTTGATAATCAGAATCAATCATCCTAGACAACACAAAGACTTAATTTTCGTCTTGTTGGCTAAATGGCACCAAGGGCTTCAAACAGGAGGCAGCCTCAACTTCTAATTCTTTGAAACCATTGTTGTTATAAACCAGAAGAATTAAGGATCACATGTATGGGAAACAAACCATTTCATTAGTCATTCACTATATTTAACAGTGAGAATTCCCCCTCCTACTCTTACTTTTTGTATCCTAGACCAATGAGTTCTGTCCATCAAAGAAGTAGAACTACATGTTAGTCATAAGATTAGAGCATATATTAATACTTCACAAGGTGTTGTCTCTCAAACTGAGCCTGTAATTATCCACTTCACCTTCCTATTAAGCCAGGGGTTTCTGAGTGATGGAATATATGGTAAGGCTTCACTTCTTCCACATTAACTTAGTTCTTCTGTCATAAGCAGTATATTATAGAGTGTTATACTCATGAATAAGGCATCTACTATATCCATATTATGGGGTAGTCAGGAGGATTGCTGATTCAATCATAAAGCAGGGAAGACAGATCTATAATTGAAAAGTATCCATTCCAGTGTCATTTGTCCTCTCCCTGTTGAAAGTGATCAAAAAAATTTACTACATAAAATGAACTATACTAGAAGTTCAGCATTGGTTCTTCTTACTGGGAAACTGGACACTCAGCAGTATCAGTCCAGCCTTAGTATGAAGAAATTCATATAGTTGAGTCTACATATAGCCTCCATCCCTTTCACTCAACCATTTTGTGCATAACTAATCAAGCAAGTATGGGACACTGGGGAAATAAGTTTTCACTGTCTCCACCTAGATTTTTTTAAACAGTTTTACTGAGATATGATTCACACACCTTATAGTTACCCACATAATGTATACAACTCAATTTTTTTTAGTATATTCATACATATGCATAACCATCACCCACTATCAATTTTCAAACATTTTCATCACCTCAAAAAGAAACTCCATACCATTTGGCTATCACTCTCCTATTCTGTCACTTCCCCAGCCCCTCAGTCCTAGGCAACCACTAATCTACCTTCTGTATTTATAAAATTCCCTGTTCTTGACATTTTATATAAATGGAATCATATCATATAATATGTGGTCTTTTGTGACTGGCCTCTTTCACTTAGCATGATGTTTTCAAGGTTCATCCATGTTGTAGCATGTATGAGTACTTCCTTTCTTTTTGTGGCTGAATAATATTCCATTATATACATATATCACATTTTATCCATTTCTCAGTTGATAGACATTTGAGTTGTTTTTACCTTTTGTCTACTATGAATAGTGCTCCTATAAACATTTGTGTACAAGTTTTTGTGTAGACATATGTTTTTATTTCCCTTGGGTATATACCTCAACTTAATGTTGACAAGTTTCTATGCATTTTATGACTTACTGTATTGGAACTTGATTTATCACCCAGTTCATGATAAGAAGCTCAGGTCACATGGTTCCCTAATATCCAAAGGTCAGGTGTTCAGTTTCTATCAGGGCCAAGTTACAAGGAAGTCTGGAGCCTTTCTCTTCTCTTCTCTTCTCTTCTCTTCTCTTCTCTTCTCTTCTCTTCTCTTCTCTTCTCTTCTCTTCTCTTCTTTTTCCTTTCCTTTCCTTTTCTTTTATTTTCTTTTCTTTCCTTTTTATTTCTTTTCTTTTCTTTTAAAGAAAATTAGTCATTTGCTAAATCAGATATAACTCTTTTCCAAAAATTCAGGGGTCTGAAATTGTCTAAATAAGATATAACTTTTTCCCCAAAATTCAGGGGTCTGGAATTGTCATAGTCTCTATATAGCATCCTGATCTGACACAGATGTTTTGAAAATCGTTGGATCTTCTTGATCATAAAGGATAAGTGGCAGGGCTGCCTGATTGCAACATGGACTAGCTGAGAAGTCTGCCTCTTAGTCTGGGTCCCTCTAAAAGCTCAAAATCGTATGTGATACTTTGCAAATGGATAACACTACTAAATGTGATATGTGTTCCTTCCAAAATTCAAAGAGGCCTAACAAGCCCAGGGAATGTTTCTTAGTAATAGTGGATGCAAAATAAAGCCACATATCTTTAGCTTGAGAGGAAACATCTCAACTAACCCCAGAGAAAAATTAACACCAACATTCTGCTTCCATGTATCTTACTAAAGCATCTATAGTGACTAGTACTTTAGATACACCAAATTCAATGAGTATTGTGTTATCAATTTAGTGGTTCAACATGATATCCTGTGAAAGGATTAAAGATTCTGTAGGCAATATATGACAGAGACTCAGGACGATAATGAAAACCAAGTGAAATAAAACTGTTCTGATGCTTTCTAATCATTGGATAATGTTATTCTCTAAATTATATCTAAGGCTGTGTTGATTGGAATGTAGAACACAGACACTATAATGAATAGTTTTTATACCAAGATCACCATCTGAGTTGTCTCGTTTCTCATTTTAATATTTAAGACCCATCTTTTCTGGAGGGAGGGTATAAATCAAATGAATGAGTTAAATGGGTAAGTGATATATCTTACTACATCTGCATCATTCAAGGAGATTTCATACACTAATCTCAGTAGTTTCCCAGGGATACAGTAGTATCCATTTATACTACTATCTTGATTTTCTATTTTGTCCAAAGGAGAAATTCCAGTGGCTTCAACTTGGCCTTTCATCCCATAATAACTTTGATGCCACAGCTCAGAAAACCAAAATGGAAATGGATTCTGACAATTGTGTATATATCACTTAATTTGCTTTTATTACCTAACACTTAAAAGAACCCACAGCACATTCTGAGTCACCACAGATTATCATCAGCTCAGAATCAGGGTTCATTATTGGCCAAAGGGTCTGTATTTACCTTTCTCAAGCTTGTAATCACCCTATGGGGAAGGATAAAAGAAGATTTTTCTTAAACTTGTAGCTTTATTACTTCACTTGCCTTCAAAATCTCACTCTAATGATCTAACTAATACAATGTTCAGTTAGATCCAAACAAATTGAATCATGTCCAAAAGGCTAGATGCAATAGAATTGACAAAAAAAAAAAACATTTTTAATTTTCTAACTCTTCAACAAGCAGGAGAGTGGAATGAGAATTGAGCAAACCAGCACATTGTTTCTTGGAATAACTTGAAATTCAAGCTCAATCCACTTGAACAACAATTCTCTAGGTGAGGAAAAGGAGATTGAATAATTAAATTGGTACATAACAGTAAGGAGAATTTTTAAAGTAATATAATTATTATATTCAAACCTATAAATGGGGTCAAGTTTAAATTTATTAATCAAACAAAGCCTTCTTGATCATGGCTCATTAGGACTGTTGGTAAGATTAGCCAAAGACATTGGCCGAGATGAAGTGAGGCTTTGCCTCAATTTAAATTGAAACAGTATTGAGTTAAGAATAGTTTGTGTTATTTATATATGACCATCTCATTAAGAAAAACAACAACAACTAAAAAAGCCTTATGTCAGGACCTTTTAGGTAAAAGAGTGAGAAACACAGTGTACAAAACAGTAAAATTGAAACTACTCTAATGGAAGCAGTAGTGAGGAACCCTGCCCTCACCCTCCAGCTTTATCCTCTCCTGCCATAGATCCTGAGCCTTTCTGAAGAATATGTTTGGGGATGGCATGTTCTTAAAGTTTGTGATATGGGCCTAATGAGCCAACTGAATACATTGACTCACCTAGGAACTATTTCTGAGCAGCAGGTGTTATTTCAAGTAAAAAGATTTTGGTTCCTGGTGTCTCTCTAGAAACAAAGCAAGATTTTTTTAAAAGCCTAGGTCAAAAGCAGCATTGAGGTTCAATAAGATTTCAACATTTTCTAACCCCACAATTTCTTGGATTAAAAATAGTTGTGATGTTTTGGAGTAGGCCTGATTTTCTAATGAAGTGGGCTAAGTTCAGATTAAGTCATTGCTTTGTCTCTTTATTTATTCAGTAAGTATTTGTAAGGCACTTACTATGTTCCAGGTATTATACAAAACCCTAGGAAACAAATAGCAAGCACAACAGACACAGATAAATCTTTTTCCTCTTAGAGCTTTCTGTTTAATGAGGAAGCCAGCATTAAAAAAACAATAAAATAATACCAATGACAGGTGGTACAAAAGATATGCACAGTGCTATTAAAGCCTAGTCTAGCAATGACCTAATCAGGGACATCTGGAAAAGCATTTCTGGGGAAATGATGCTTGAGCTGATACTTAAAGATGAATAGAGGTTAACTAGGTAAAGATAGTACAGTAGAGCATTTCAGGCAAAGGGAAGAACATTGGTGAAGCCCCTCTAGCAGAAGGAAGCATGGCAAATACAAGAGGTTGAAAGAACACTGGTATAGTGAAGAAAAGCAGGCAGGAAAAAATCTGAAATGGGTTGGGAATGGGAGATTGGTTACGAATGGGAATTTTCCATTATGGAGTTATGACTACTTCAAAGAAAGTGTGCAGGATTAAAGTGTTAAAAAAGGGGAATTCCTTTTCATTTAAACAATTAGGCAAAAATTCCAACACAGTTGAAAAATAAATTAACAACTTCTGGTTCCAGATTAAATAGCCAGGGGAAAGATGGGGTGGGGTCGGAGCTCCTTTTCTAAAATGCTTAGAAATTCTGGATAAAATATAACACATTCTCTTAACACGACAGAGGAGCATAAAAGAAAATAAAGGAAATCTCTAGGGGCAAAACAAAGTAGCTGGGGAAACCAGAAAATAAGCAGAATAAAGTTCCACTGCCTGAGGATGTTTGCCCAATTTGGTAACCAGACCCTGGCTGGAGCAGAGGACAGGGTACTAAGCCAGCACAAGTTGGGGAGTTACAACTAGTACCCCATAAAATCTTGGCCCTCAAAGGGCTACACTCTCATTTAAAGAGCAGTCTCAGGAAAGCCTTTTCGTGAAAGAGAAGAAATGAAAAAGGGCTTATGCTTCTTTCAGTCTTGACTCTGTTAAGAATTATTTCCTAAATTCATAAAGGTCTGAGATTCAGATATATACAACTTTTATGTTTTTAGAAAATACCAACTTGACGTTGTACCAAACTGATTGTGCCACAGGACACCTTGCAGATGCAAAGTGAAATACTTAACCCAGCATTCAGAAGCAACACAACACATAAATGGTCATTTGATCTATATCCAGCATAGTAACTATGGTCTTTTAAATATATGAGACTGGATCAATGGGGAAACAATAAATCTTGGGTCCCCATATCATCCATTTACAAAACCAAGTCTGGATGGATAAAAACAATAAAACTTGGCAACTATAGCCAAGGATCAAATTTGACCTACATTTGTTTTATAAATGAAATTTTATTGGAGCATAGTCACACCCATTCTTTTACATTTTGTCTATGATAGTTTTAGCATGCACTATAATGGCCAAGTCTTAGTGTAGTTAAAACAGAAATATATGGTCCACAAAGCCTAAAATATTTATCTACCCTTTACAGAAAAATGTTTGCAGACTACTATTCTATGATGTAAAATGGGAAAATATTTGCATGGCTTTGTAGTAGATAGACTCCCAAAAGTACTATTGATGAAGGAAATAACTGATAAACTGGACTTCACTAAAATTAAGAACTTCTATTTATCAAAATATACCATCAAAATAATGAAAATGTAAGCCACAGAGAGAAGATATTTTCAATGCATATATTTGACGAAGGACTATATCTAGAATGTACAACAAACCCTTACAAATCAATAATAATAAAAAAAGACAACCAGTTAAAAAATGGGCAAAAGTTGTGAATAGGCTCTTTACAAAAGAGACTATCCACATAAGCAATTAACAAATGAAATTACAGTAGTCATCAGGGAAAAGTAATTTAAAAATATAATGAATTGCTATACACATTTATCAGAATGGCTAAAATTAAAATATTTTGAAATAATAATGACAGTGTTAGAATATGAAAAATGGGAACTTTCATATACTGCTGAAGAGAATATAAATTGATGTATCCACTGTGGAAAACTGGCAATATCTATTTATCACCCAGCAATTCCATTCTTATATTCTCAACAGAATGCATATGTCCCAAATGACATATGTATGAGGATGTTCACAGCAACTTTACTCATAATATTTCCAAACTAGAAACAATCTAAAAGTCTATGAATAACACAGTAGATAAAGTGTGATGCTCACACAATTAAATAGTAATCAAGAGGACAAACTATTGATCACACAACAACATGAATGTATACATACACACACACATATACATTAGTTTATAGGGCTACCATAGCAAATTACTACAGATCAGGTGTCTTAAAGAACAGAAATTTACTTTACCATAGTTTTGAAGGCTAGAAGTCCAAGATCAAGGCATCAGCAGTGTTGGTTTCTTCTGAGGTCTCTCTCCTTGGCTTATAGATGGCTGCCTTCTTGCTGGTCACATGGTCTTCCCTCTGTGCTCACATATGTCCACATCTTCTTGTAATGACACCAGTCATTCTGGATTATGGCCCATTTATACCATCCATATGACTTCATTTTAGCTTAATTATCTCTTTAAAAGCCCTCTTTCCAAAATACAGTCACATGCTGAGGTACATGGGGTTAGGAATTCAACTTATGAATTTGGGGGTGACACAATTTAGCCCATATTTATATATAAAAATAAAAGTGAAAGAAGCTAGACACAAAAGAGTGTACATTATAAATTCTAAAAACTAATGTATATGGCAATAGAAGTAAGAACAATTATGGTTATCTTCCAGGATTAAGTAATTGGAGGGGACATGAAGGAAGTTTCTGGGTGCTGGTAATGTCCTATTTCTTGATTTGGGTGGTAGCTATACAAGAGCATCTATTTGTAAAGATTGGTTGAGTTGTACCTTTAGGATTTATTTATTTGTCTCTATCTATCTTAAAGGTCAATAAAAAGTTTATTTAAAATAAAATATCAAACCAGAGCAACAAAATAGAAAATATCAACTTTTAAATATGTGCTCACAATAAAAACATAAGGAAGCAGACTGACATAAGCAAGTTTAGAAAAAACAAGCACTGACCAGATTAGCACTTCAAGTATTATAATGTTAAAAGTAGATAATAAAATAAATAAGTTTATAGATATAACAGAATGAAAACATAATCAAAGGACAATAATTTTTTTAAAGAACAGGTAGATTGAAAAATACCTAAATAGATCTCTTAGAATAAAAAATATATAATCATTGAGCTTAAAATAAAAATTGGGGGAGAGTGTAAAACCAGTTTATATATGACTAAATAGTAAATTGCTAGACTGGAAGACAAGTCTGAAGAAACCATTCAGAATACTCTGTTGCGAAAAAAAAGAAAAATATAAGAGAAGTTAATACATGGAGAATCAAATAAGAAATTCTAACAGATGTTGATCAAAATTTCAGAATAAAAGCATCTATCTATCATTCATCTATCTATTATCCATTTCTCTCTCTCTCTCTCTCTCTCTCTCTCTCTCTCTCTCTCTCTCTCTCTCTCTCTCTTTCTCTCTCTTTCCCTCTGTCAGTGATCTACCTATCTATGCATCGATTGATCATGGCTAATTTTCAAGAATTATAAAAGATATGAATCTGCAAACTAAAAAATATACAATGAATACAAACAAGAAAAGAACAACAAATTCATAAAAGAATTAAATCCACCTAGAATTAGTATAGTTAAGCTGGGGAAAATTAAAGTGACTATTAATTTATACAATTTTCTTTCCTAGTTCATAGTGATCTGATTACTGATACTAAAATGCAAGAACCAAAAATTCTCTCTTGATCTTTCCTGTGCTATCTCACAGTATATAATGTAAACCTGTTTAATTAATTTTATAGCAATAAGTATTCAAATGGTTTTATAGCTGCTTTGAAATTTTACATGTTTAAGAACCTACAAAATATTTGCCTTACCCTAAGATCTCTCTCAAATAACTTTTTAAACTTTATTTTCCAAAATAAACACTGCAGGCTATGGAAATGATTGATAAATGTCCTCTTAAAACTGAAACAGAATTTATTAGTTTTTGCAAATAAAAAATTATGTTCGAAGAAACTTCTTAAATATTTACGTTTTAGGTGTCAGCAGTATCTCTTCATAATGATTTTTGCCAGATCTCTGATTTAATGACTTGTTGTTATGCATAATGTGTCCATGTGAAATATATTTTTTGAATTATTTGTCAAAATTTCCTATTCTTTCTCCAGCAAAAATAGATCCTCCAGTCATGAATATAACCCAGGTTAATGGCTCTTTGCTGGTGATTCTCCATGCTCCAAACATGCCATATAAAAACGAGAAAGGAAAAAATGTATCAATGGAAAATTACTATGAGCTGGTATACCGAGTCTTTATAATTAACAATTCCCTAAAAAAGGTAAGTTCAGATAAGAATATATTTTTATATTGTTCATTTCATATATTTTTATTTTGTTCATTTGACTAACATTTTAGCCATATATGAGTAGCTTCTTTCTTGCTACTCTATCTCTTATTTTTTCTTTTCTTTTTAAAGTTCCTTCTCACTTTCACCCTTGCTGATAAGCAATTAGTACTTGGCATTACCATTGGAGTGTGTGTGTGTGTGTGTGTGTTTACATCTGTTCAGTCACTCAATCTATCTTCACTCAATCTTCCCTGTGTAAAGATTGGTATTAACTATGTTTAATTTCATTTGACTGCCACAAATATTCATTTTTGTAGACTTTTCACACCTTATTTTAAAGTGGCTTTTGGATCAGAGCATTATATATTTGTGCCAGTTTTGCTACGTTATTCTAATTCATTGTCAGGGCCTTTTATATTATTTTGGTAGTTAAGGAAATATTTCTTTTTGGATGTCCATCTAAGACAGGGTTCCTTTGGCTATAAGAAACAGAACCCCATTCATATTGGTTCAAAAAGGAAAGAAGAGGAGAGAGGGGAGTTTTATCAGGAGATAACAAGCAATCTTATGGACAGCCAAAAGCAAGAAATAAAGTGCTCAGGCTTTTATAGTGACTGGGAAGGAGAAATGGAGAAGCATGTCTTAAAAAATCCCGCTCTGCCTCTCTGTGACCACATGTTGCATGTCTACAGCTGTCTCCAAAGTTACTCCATTCTCATCACTGCAGAGTTCAAATTCTTAAACAAGTCACTGACCACTGACTGAGTCAATCAATCAGCAGCCCTCATGTAGTACCTACAAAGCCACACAACCTGCCTCTTTCTCAGTCTGCGTTCCAGGACTCTGGAGAAGAAAGATGTGAGAAGAAGCCATACAGCCCATCAACTACTGTGACCAGAAATAAATTATAGGTTTTATCAAAAATAGAACAAATCAGTGACTTACTAAAAACCATTTATCATCTCTTTTATTTTCCCCTGTTCACAGGAGCGAAAGGTATATGAAGGAGCTCATGGACTTGTTGAACTTGAAGCTCTAACACCTCACACTAGTTACTGTGTAGTAGCTGAAATATATCGGCCCATGCTAGACAGAAGAAGCCAGAAAAGCAAAGAAAGATGTGTGGAAACTCCTTGAAATGGCGTGGAGCTGTCCATGACATGGAAATCAAAAGCTCCAAGAATGGGATGGCTCGTGTTTGAAGGGTCTCATTGAAAATTGTTTTTATATTTTCTTAAAGCAATGTCACACATTGTGAACTTCTTTGTCCATTCTTTCTTCCGTTTATAACTAAATTTGTAAACTAAATTTAAGCAGTACCCATCCCTCTCCAAAAAACACATTAGAATTTAAAGAAGAGGCAGAGAATAAGGGCTCTATGATATACAGAACTTTATTTCTGAATGTAGCATCCTTAACAACAATCTCCATTCTTCTAAAAAAAAAAATTAAGAGCCAAGGAATAATAGGCATTTAACAAACTGTTGTTGAATGAATTTTTGCGAAAAGCATTATAAACAAGCAATCTGAAGCAATCTTTTTCACTCTCTATTGAGACAACTTGACATAAATGTGTCAACTTTTACATGAATAAAATTTTTACATGAATTAATATTTTCCCATATATTTCTATTTTATACAAATATACTTTTTCATACACTTATTTTCTATTATAAAATATTTCTACTTAATAGACCAATATTTTCTTTTAAATTCTATGTAAATAAAAAAAGTATTTGAAAAAAGCCTTATGATCTCTGAATGAATATCTAGGTTAGGATTGTCTACAAAGAATACCTACAATAACAAAGAATACCTACTCAATATAATTTCCCTCATTTAACATATACTCATATTAAGGTTTACTTTTGTTTTTGTTTCGTTTTGCTTTTTAATATTGCCTTAGAAGAATTTAATTTTATTCTCAAAATCAGGTATAATACTTTTCGACAACAAAGTAAAAAAAAAAAACCTTAACTCCAATTGATACCACAAACACTACTCTATCTTCCTGGAGAAGATTTTCTTGCCAGACACACGTTCATAATCTTTATGTATAAGGATTTTACGAATGACAGTTTGACTAGGACCATGGGGATAGTTGAGGATCGAGTAGAGAAATCACCTTGAAGCAGAAAGCACACAGTGGGTGATAGGTTGACTTGGGAGAGGGCCTGGTCCTGGCAGAGATTATGGGGCCAATTAAAGCTCATGAATAACCTCTTAAAGCATTACTGCCCCCTGAGTAAAGGTGGGTGGCCTAAAGCTCAGTGTAATCAACAAAAAGTTACCTTCTTCATTTTGGGCTTAGTCACATATGTGTTTAAGGTTGTCTTTCTTGTGAAGAGGTATATATTGGAGAACATTTGCACAATTCCTCATGGAAATTGCTCCAAAGTGTAATAAAAATATAATAAATGCTTCTAGTCACATACAATTATACACAATAATAAATGGATTAAAATTATTCAGAAATGCACACGTAAGAGATACAACAAAAGCTAGAGAATTGATTGCTTTCATTGCTTTCTCATTTGGTCAGAGAAAATAAATTAGGGGGTAGATCTAGGGACAAAAAATACTGTAATCTATGTTTTTAAATTATGTGTTTTTTGGTTTTTTTTTTGCTTAGTATCTTTTTTGTCTTTCTGTCCTTTAGAAGGCAAATTGAGAGCAATGGGAAGGGTGACGAATATGGATTTCTTGTGGTCAATAGCATTTAAGTTTATAAAATGCAATAGTTCTGAAGCCTGATTTAAAAAAAAGTTATGGTTGCCACATGAAAGTTAGTAGCACCAAATTTTAGTTTTATTTTGTTTGTCTTGTTTTGTTTTTACTTTCATGCTTAGGCAAATCACTTAGGCGTGCTTAGGCAAGAATAAACTACTTTGTAAAAATTAAGAATTGTCACATTTTTCATTGTGTTAGGAATATACTGTCATCTTATTTCAATAAATCTTTTAAATTTTTTTGCTTTAAAATTTGAAATATTTATTATTTAGGTTATGTCAAAGAAGAATCAAATCTTTAAATCTGTCAGATGAAACCATAATTAGACTTCTTAGACCCACATTAAGTTCCAGCCAGAAAGGAGCAAACAGTGTTTGTTTAGCAGGACTCCAGGAACTCGCTGATTTTATCGTGTGATCAAATGGCAATTTCACTGTTACAGTTTCTCAGGCCAAAAGCTTTGAGGCCATCTTTGCTTTCATCTTTTCCTTCACATTATATATTCATTCAATTAATACATTCTAATGAATCTAGTTCCAAAATATGACATTTCTCACAACTACCTTATTCCAGGCTGCCACCATTGCTGTGGACACCTTACTGGTCTCTTGCCTCCCTCCAATCTAGCTTCAACAGGGTGGAGAAGGCGATCCTTCGAGCATAGATCAGATCATGCTACTCTTTTGCTCCTAACTCTCCAATGGCTTCCCATCTCATAAGAGTAAAAACCCATCCTGCATGATATGATTCTTTTTCTCATAAGCTCTCAGACCTCTAATTCTGGCCATGCTCACTTGGCTGCAGGACACTGACCCTGTTGCTTGGCCCTTCAATACAAATGCTCTGGCCTCTGGGCTTTTGTATCAGCTGCTTCCTGGAAAGCTGTGCCCTCAGGTATCCATAGGCTTTTCTTTTCACCCACCAGGTCTCTTCTTTGCTAGAGAGTCACCTTATCAGTGAGGCTTGCTTCCCTCACCCTTTGATTTAAAATTACAAACTGCCTCTGCAACTCTCTCTAAAGTAAACCACCTGACACACTGTCATTTGTTTGTTTGTCTTCCCCTACTCCATTGAAACATAAAGGCAGGTCTGCCTTTTTTTTTTTTTCACAGCTGTATTTTCATTATCTAGAAAAGAACCTGTACATAGCAGACACTCACTATTTGTTGGATAGATTAATGGATCAATCGTGGAACCACAGAGGGTATGGGAGGAGTGGACGAGAAGGATTGGATGAGAGGCTTTTCTTGCAATTTTGTATAACCTGTTGCCATATCTTCCTCAACAAGTTATTGGTGGGGGGAGGAGGGGTGAGCCATTCTTTATAGAGATGTAGAGGTAGACATACGTAGAGACTAGGTCTCAGATACAATAAAAAGCTATTTTAAAATAATTGCTTCTCTCTTCAAGGGTCAATTCCTAGGCATTATTTGTACTCCTTGGATGGTATTCAAGTCCAGAAGTCCTGTTTCAGAAATTCATTAAAAGAAGAGAAGAAATGTAATTGAGAATGTTAAAAAGACATATGCACATTGATGAGAAGGAATTTTAGACAGTCTTCTTAAGACAGGGTAGGGGTGAGTGAGAAACTAAAATGGCCTATCAGCAGGTGAGATTTCAGGGATTGGATCAGTTGTTTGATGGAGTAGTCTACAGAAAGGAGCTAACTTCTATTGTGCTTCTAGATGTGCCAAGTATTTACTCATTGAAGGATTGTCCATATGATAGTAATGAGAATGAAGGAAAGAGTCCAATGGACAGACAAGGTATCAAGTTTTTTCAATGGCAAAAGATAAGGCATTTCAGGAGATTGTTAAACAACAAAGGATAACTCACATCTCTCAGATGGGCGTTAACTCCCCAGAGCCCTACATTTCCCCACAAAGACATAGAATTGTAGCTACTGCCAGGTGCTCAGGACCAGGTTCCCCCAGGTGAGAGGCCCTCTCTGCCATTCTCACAGGGAAATGATACCCTACTGCTCCCTTCTCATCTATTTTTTGAGAAGCCTGGCTGATGTTCTGCCTGATCACAAGGAGCAAGAAAATGGTGACCAACAATCTCAGCCAATCCTGAGAACCGGCCATGAGAGTGGATGAAGGGAAGGTCCTTTCTTCAGGTGCATCTCTCAGCAGGTCTAGCTTCAGCCTGTCTGAGGTCTACACTTGCACAGACATTATTTCTTCAGTCCTCACACTTGCCCACTAGGTGGTCATGATTATTATGAAAGTAGTCATCTGTTCTATAGGTGAGCCTCTGAGAGGTGATTGGCTAAGGCTGGAAACCACATCTGTCTAACGCCACAGCTTAAGCACTTTTTATCAGACCCTCTAGAAATCCCTCTGGGTTTCTACATTTATGTTTCCCTTTAGTCCCTTAGTTAAAGTTCCTTTCTTAAATGTCAGTTTTGCCTCGTTGAATTTCAGGACCTTCTTTTTTTCTCCTTTAATGTCAGTCAAGGGCAAGTGTTGACCTTTAGGACAGGAAAACATAGGGGCAGGAGATCTGCTAGGACAGCTGGACAGCTGGTGGGTGCCTACCTACTTTCAGGGACTAATAGGAGCAGTACCCAACATGTACTTGCCCTGTATGGTTGGAAGGTACATATTCACTGAAAGATCTCTTAAGTCCATACATTTATTGACAAACATTTACTGGTTGACTAGTTACTAGTTTACTAGTAACTTCCATTTCCAAGTGGTTTTGAAGGCTATTGTCAATCATTTCTATTGTATTTTGATTTTCAAGCAAAACTTCAGAAATCCATTCTGTAACTAAAGCTCCAATATTTTCAAGGAAAACAACAAAAACGGCAACAATAAAACAACCCGATGACTTGAAATCTGATTTAGAATAAACTCTAGACAAGCCTTTTAAAACTACAACCATTTTGAAATTCTTACACCAAACTGTATTGTTCTATATACCTAGAAACATAAGTAAACTTAGAGAATAGAAGTTTTCTCATTGTTTTAGTGAATTTTCTTTTGTTTGTTTTATCCTACTGATTGGAACTATGTTCCCTAAAAAGGAAAGTAGGTCTTTGTGTCTAAACAATGACAAAACTTACTACACAGCCAAGTGCTTGACGTAGTTTATACTGGACCACTAAAGCTGATCTCTACAGAACAGGGATGGTCTAAGAAAAATGACCTTGGCTCTAAATGACCTTGACCTCAAAGATTTTTTTTTTAAATCTAAGACCTCAATTTCTTTCAGTACTTCTTCAACAATAGCTAGTCTCCCTTTACCCAAAGCTCCTGGGCTAGATTTGGGCAGGACCTGGTCCATTGGACAGTCCTTCCTAAGGAGCCCTAGGCCTTCTTCCTTTCTTAACCCCGAAATATTACAGAAAGCAGCCAGTTATGCTTGACTGACGCTCTCATGAATGAGACAGTTCTGCCAGATACTTTCATTTGAGGCTTTTTTTACCTGTAAAAGATTCGTGTAGAATTTCTTTACCCTGAGTGAAACTAATTCCAGACACACTGTGCCACTGAAAATATATATTTTAGACAGAAAAGCTTTTCATCTTATCCTCAAAATCATACTGTGCCCAAGGCTGATGATCCTGGAGATGGGTCTGTTTAATCTTTTTAGAAGTTTAGGAAAGCAGGAGATGGGTGAGAAGAGGCAATATGGCAACAAGTATGGCCTATGCACAGTTTATCCTTCCTTCACACTTACCCATCATTTTAGCCACCAACCCCAGGATTTCCACATGACATCCCCCAGAGCTCTGCTCACTATTTCCCCTTTCCTGTCCCTGATGTCGTCTTATCAAAGGGATCCTTTTCACCTCCCTCATGCACATGCACAACACAATCTGACTCAGGTAGGTCAATCAGTGTTCTGATCAAATATTGGTACCAAGAGTGGAAGAGAGAAGCCTGCTCTCTCTTCTAGGATTATACACTGTAAGGGTCAATTAAGCTTAGAGCTACCATGGGTCAACATTCCCACCAGATCAAAAAAGCCCATTAGAGAATAAAATTAACAAAAAGGAAAACACAGCAGAGATGGAAACAGAGAGATTTCTGATAGTATTCAAGCAAATTCAGCTGTGCTGAAAACTAGTCTAGCTTCTGAAATTTGAATTTGAGTGAGCAAATAAATTGCTTTCCTCCTTATTTTACTTTGACTAGAATTTCTATCATTTTCAACCAAAAGATCTTTGATTAACAGAATAAAATAAGAAGTGTGTATGGCATGAATTGTGTGCTATATTAACAAAAGTAAACTTTTTCCATGTCTACTATATCCTCTAAATAGTGAGAAAAACATTGCTAGAAAGCCTGTATATCTCGGTTATACTGTTAATGAATTATGAGCTCAGGGAAGCCCTATAGAAATGTGTGTGTGACTCTGGTCAGAGCTTTTTCAGAGATGGTGTCAGCCAAGGTCTTGCACCTTCAGCAAATTCTCATCTTGGTTATATCCCTTGGTTTGATTCACAGTTACCTTGGTGCTAACTACATGTGAAATTTTATTTTTATTCATTTTTATAATTGCAAATCAAAGTCGCATTGAATATTCTTCAGAAATTATAGTGCTGTGTGAATACTATAACCAAAGAGCTAATGTCTCCCTTTTGTTCTGTTCAAGGTCTAAAAGTCCTTTTAGAATGCTTCAAGTCCAGGCTACAACTATTTACTGACAACCTAATATATACCTAGTGCAGTGCTAGTGACTCGATTTCATATATATCTACAATGTCTTCAGTACTTGTTTCAAATGCTTTCAGCTCTCATGTTCTCTCTCTCTCTCACTCTCACACACACACACCTCTCCCCCATGCACATGCACCTGCACATGCACATGCACAGCACAATCACACACACAGCATCTGCAATTGTAGGCTCCTGGCAAGTCACTTCTACTCTTCTGAGAACAGGGCTTTATAACTGTCCAAATTCCAGCCAATACTCAACTTCAGCACTATCCTCCATCTTTCCATGGAGAATAATATTCTGTATGGTTTAAAATCAGTGTCATTTTTTGTTTTTGTTTTTGTTTTTCCAAAATAATCTTAGCAAAGAGGAATGTTTCTAGAAACAATTGCTTGTCTACTCCTCATCAGAATAACAGCCTGCAAGTTCATTTTGTTATTATTTTTGATGTTGTAGCTACACCCCATGGCACAGATCCTGGGTCATCAATAGTTTTGCAACAGTGGCAAGAATGTAGCTTTGAAGGTGAGACACTGACAGTCTGCCAAGACCAACACGAGCTGCGATCCATTGCCACTAATAAGCATAATATCCCGATGGTTCGAATTCATGATGTAAAGTAATAAATATCTTTATTTTAAGGAATAGGTAGTTGAGTTTATTGTTCTTGCTTTTCATAAAACTATAAAAGGAAAAGTGAACTTACATTGATCTAGAAAGAAAATAATTAATCTATAAGATCTGAACCTAATCTCTTGGCAACTTCACCCTGAATGGGCACAAATTCCTTTCCCTTCCTGAAAGTAAGTGAGAAAAAACAACTAGCCTGATAGAAAAGCAACCCAAGGATTTCCTTCACTAGCACAATAGCTAATATAGCATGGACATGCTTTAAGTATTTGTTGACAAACTGAATTATTTCCCACGTACAGACATTTGTTATTCTTTCAGGATGTTTTTTTTACTGGAACTCCTCTCTTATGTTTGAGAAATCCCCAGTTTATGCAATAGTAGAAGGTGTTCTCCAAATCTCCCTTGTAGCTAAGGGGCAAGTACTAAGGTTCTGTCAATCTGATACCTCCACCCCAGACTTTGAATTGCAACCTAGGTCCAAATGAGTAGTCTAGTGCATGATCCATTCTCACCAGGGGGGTGGGAAGGTGGCACAGAGACAGCTGTGGCTGTGATTTTGGTGACAGTATCTAATACCAAGTGTTAGAACTCTAAGGGGTGTAAGTTGTAGTGGCAGCACAAATCTTTCCTCTCATCCCAATGCGTGCGCGCGTGCACACACACACACACACACACACACACACACACAAACACACACACACACCTTGACTATATGACATAGTTAGCCTTACTGAGCTCTACTTTAACACTGTAAAAGGATACCTTAGTGGTCTATGAAATAATTTATTATAATAAAATTGAGGTATAATAACATGATAAATTTGAAAGATTAATGTGAAACTATACTTTAACATCTTTACTTCTTGTTCAACCAACAGTAGCCATAACGGTACTCTCTCTCTTCACAATTCTCATATGTGCCCCAGCCCACCTGGCCCTCAGTTTCTGGTGTCTAACATAAGCCTCCAACTCACAAATATAGGACTCTTTAAAGAGTTTTATCATTTATGACAGAAAAAGGTATATCAGGGTCAGACCTAGAAGGATGAAGTGGAAGGAGGCTTAAAGGGAGTTCTCAACAGCCAAGTTAATGCCTATTTGAGAATGAGTTCAAAACAAAGTTCAAAAGAGAAAAGTCAGTATAGAAAGCAATATAATAGTTGCAATAATAGTTGCAATATTAAAGAAAAATAAAGAAGTTTATTTTAACTTTATCGACTTTTTCATACAGGCGAATGTTGATATTCATGGAGTTTTTTTCTTCTATTAATATGTTTCAAAGTATACATATGCATTTGTTTCTAGCTATACAAACAGGAAGGGTGAACAAAAACATTGAGTGAGCCAAACATTCTGAGAGAAGCAGGAACTGCACCAAGAATAGGAAGGTCTGAAGGGCTCTCCTGATTTCACACAACAGGCAGGGAGACCAGGGGCCCAGCAGTTATTAGGTTACCCAGGAAGATAGATGACAAAGGTGGCTGGAGAGAAGCTTCCAAAAGGATAAATTCACCAAATGTTCTGAAGAGGAAAGCTATCTAGGCAAACTCAGTCTCTCATTTTCTATGAAGGAAAACTTCTATGAATTATAGTGGCTAATTTTAATAAAATACTATTGATAACTACATATATATGTTAAATCTCATTACTCCATGTCTATATACCAAAATGGACAGCTTAAAACTTAAAGGCTATGACATTTGACAAGTCTCAAAAACTGAGACTCTTCATAAGAGGCAGGGATCTGAGGGTCCCATGGTGAAATGAGTGAAAATGGTTTTATCAAGTGGTCTCTGCCTATGATCAAAACTTGGATTTGAATTGCATTGGACTGTACAACCCAAGAACTTGTGAGTTCAATCCAAGAACATGCAACATCCTTAATAGTGATTTTGTGCCAGAAAACATTATTCAGAGGATGTTGTGATTTTCTTTAAATTAATATTTGATTTATGAAAACTACAAATTCAAATTCCTTGTTATTTTTTAAGTATTTAAATTTAACTCATAAACCTTATTACTCTGTCTATAAGTCTGGCAACATTTAATGATTATTTTTAAGAGCTCTTTTATAACTTAATTGAATTATTGTAAGTATTTATTAATTCAGTATATTACATAACATCTTTGGATACTTCAGTGGTACAACAATCAAGCTGTCAAGAGCTGTAAGAGGTCTGGTATTTTACCCTACCTTAAAGCTAACCAGTTAGCCTGTCAAAGTTTTTTTGACACTGGCAGAAGACATGAAACTCCTGGATCGAAGACAAAGATCTTTAATACTCATAGCAATAACAGTAACAAGAGTATCATCATTTTGCTTTGGTTACTGTTCAATAGGTCTGGTTAAGACCCAAATATAATGTGATGATTGAATTTAATGTGGTATCCTGGATGGGATCCAGGAACAGAAGAAGAGTTTATTTTTTTCAGGTTGAATAAATGAAAAGTATTAAATAAATGATAGTATATATTGCACTTGAATGTTGAAAACATTGTGAAAATTGTAGTCAATGACTGGAGTTTGGGAACACTGGTTTTGAGAATAATAAAGAATGTCTGGACTAACAGCTGAATATTCATTCTTTCCCACCAGTGAGACAGCAGAAGACATGTGATCCAACCACAGTAACATCCACCTACGGGTTACAAATTCAGATGATCCTCTGTAGCACTAATTAGAAAAGTCTTTTTCATCAACCACCCTGAGAATGAGCAGAGACTAACCACCGAAAGCAGAGCTGAAACCTCTTCAAGAGTGAAATACGTCTTCCCCTGGAGGGAACTGGGGCTTCTTGGTCTCTGGGCTCTCAGGGGATTTCTTAGGTGGGGAGTCACTATTAACACCCAGGCTCTGGTTCACCACATGGGCGTGGCTCTTCAGAAGCCTGTGTCTTTTAGCAGTCTCCTGGGCAAGCTTGAGTCCTTATCTGTACAGACAAGACCCCTCACTCTGGGTGTAGGGAGAAGGGATTGAGGACCATATCTGCTGCTACCACATCTTTAATAGCCTTATACCATCTGTTTTCCCAGCCTGTTTCCAATCATCTAGGGATTATAGCACTTGTCCTCACCCCCACCCCGCCCCCAAATCTCAACATCCAAGGTCCCAAAATGAAAGAAGAGAGTGCCAATATTCTTCACCCATAATTTAAGGACAATAAAAAAGAATTAGTTTAAACCAGGGGTCTGAAATTTCAGCCTACATGATAATCATCTGGGTGGCTGGTTACAACACAGATCGTTGGGCTTCCTCTTGAGTTCCTGCTAAATATAGACCAATAATTTGTATTTCTAACAAGTCCCCAAATGATGTTGATGCTGCTGGTTGGAGAGCCACACTTTGAGAACCACTGGTTCTCGAGGGCATCTTTCTACTTTCATATTTATTAAATCCATGTATCTCATATTCATGTGATCATAAGAATCTCCTGGAAACTTGGTTAAATATACAGATCAGCAGGCTCCACCCCAAACTTACTGACTCAGAATCACCAGGAGAGCACCTCAGGTGAGTCTTATAATTAGGGGAATTTGGGAATCCTTACTATATCAAAACTCAGGGCATCATTAGTGAATATGGTCTAAGATTGGAGCAAGATATGGTGGGTAGATCACAGGTGTTCAGGAAGAGCATGCAAGCCCCAAGAGAAATGGGTAAAGTTGAAGAAGAGGGTAAAGAGATAACATCAGGGGCACGGTCTTGCCTTACCCCTTGCCCACTGTTTGTAAAGCACTGCAGATATCATCTCAGCCAATGGCATGTTTTTTAACTACTCTTTTAATACTATTTGATGAGAAGGCAGAAGACTCCAGTGAGTATAAATGGCCAAGATAATATTGGGTCAAAGGGCAATACTGAAAGTTCATCAAAAGTTAACATTCATTGAGTGTTCTGAATGTGCTTGATTTCTTCAAACACATAAAAACATATCCATGGAACACCTTTTACTCTTTATTTTTAGATCCTCTCTTATGTGTTCAGTGTTCAGAGACAAAGCTGGTCTTATGAGCAATTAGAGCATATGGCTTCTAGAGCTTCCTATGGCCAAGGAGACCATATGTCTACATTTCCTAGGACAATTTACTATTATCCCAGCTTCCTGTGCAGTCGTCACCCTAATTCTCTCTCAGAAGTATCCTAGTGTGGATGATAAATTATATAACTTATTTAAATTACTTATAGCTCCAATATTTCACATGTTATGGTTCTAATCTTAGTCACTTATATTTGTCTAATATCTTATATCATAGAAGTTTTTTGTAAAATTAGTTGGAAGTTTTATTATCCCCCACTGTGAAGTTTTGGAAACACAGGTTCAGGGAGGCTAAGTGACATGACCAGGATCACTCTTAGTGGCATAAGTCCTTAGTGAATAAGGACTGAAGCCTCTTCTAAGCCCTAGCTCAATGGGTTTCTTCCAAAATAGTATTGTTTGAAGATAATTGGTCCACCTCTTTAAACTATATTATCTATGTGTCCCAGAAAACAAAATTTTGTCATTAAGATATTCATTCCCTTGAATAAGTGGTAGAAGTTCCATTTAAAATAAAAATATTCTAAGCCTCCATCAACGAATACTTTTGGGGAGTTAAACAAAGGGCCTGGTCTAGTAGTTAATAAAGGACATGCCATCACCATAACCCACAACTTCCTGCCCTGGCAGGAAGTAGAAAGAAAAATGGCAACAGAAGAAAAGAGTAGTGAGTAGGGACACAGGCCGTCTCAAAGGTTTTTTGTTGTTGTTGTTATTGAAGGGAGTTGTAGGGCAAGGAGGGCATCATAGTTCCTGCCTCACAATTTTGCCTGTGTGGTCGCCAGTAATACTAGTTAGTCTGAATTAAACAGAAAGTAATACTAACTGATGAAAGCAAAGTGAGGCTTTAATTTGGCTTAAATTCTCCTCTTTTGTAATTTAAGGGGCAGAGAGAAACTTCTTATAAAGAGAGACCCAATCCAGGAATGGCAGCCCAAGATGCTCCATTTAAAAGAGTGTTTTCAAAATGGAACCATCTAACAATACGTCTTATTTAGAATGAGACCAAGAATGTTCCTGGAGATATTTCTCTCTTTCTTCTCTGAAAGGCAGGATTCTGAGCCATGTCATTTTTCCCTGGTGGTGACATCCCTTGTTTCCTACAGCATGAAGCAGGGCTGCTCAATTAAACAAGAGACTCAAGAAGAAGGCCATTAGAAAATTGAAAGAGTGGCAGCTAGACAGCAGATGCTCCTGCCTTATAAATTAGTAGAAGATTATGCATGGCCAGCTGTACCATATAAATGCCCAGTTTTATACCACACTATGACCCACTGTGTTTATCATATGGTCCAGCATCTGGTCAATTCTGTCCCCAACTCACATATATCTATTCAAATCAGGCATAGGCTAGAATTTATTTATGTATATGATTCAATCTCAATCAAGATACCCTTCTGAGGTCTTAACTCTCTGCAGCAGGGCAGAGAATTTAATCCAGCAAGTGCTTGTGTTGCAACAGTAAGTTCCTCATTTGCCTGGAGAATCATTTAATTTTCACAAGGTGTAGGAGGTGAGTAGTGGCCAAATGAGGAATGTATGCATATAGATAGATACAGATATCAATATATAATTTTTAGAGTTTTTATATACCAGAAGAACCAGGTATGGATACTCTAGATAAGGTAAAAGTAATATTTTGTATGCTTTAAATAACTAAGATAAAAAGAAAAGAGATTTCCCTGTGTTTTAATAATCTTGGATGAAACCTGAGGTTACATAAAAGTTTTCTAGTTTTTTTCCTTTGTCAAGACAGTTTTTCCAAGAAGAAAATCTATTAATTGATTTCATGGCTCTGGATGTTCTTCTTTAGATGTCTTTGTTCGTTTCTTTTTAATGGGACCCAAGTAATGTGGGTTTGTCTTTGTGGTACAGTCAAAAGGATACTCTGATTTTCCTCTCATCCCACATATGAAAACAAATTTTAGATTGACCAATAAATTTAATTGAAAAACTCAAATCAAAAATAAATTTTAGAAGAAAACACTTTAACAATTTTTTTTTCTGATCTCTAGGAGGTGAAAAGTTTTAGATGATAAAACCAACAGAAGAAGTTATAATAGAAAAAGACTGGCAGATTTTACTAAAACAAATTTTCTAAATCTTAAAGTTGAACATAAACTTAATTAAAAGACAAACAACAAGGTGTGATTTTTTGCAACAGATAATAAACAAAGAGTTAATAATTTTAATATATAAAGAGCTTTAGGGATCAACAAGAAAAACACCAAAGCAATAGATAAATAGAAAAGAGACAGAAATAAGCAGTTTTTTAAAAATACAAATTTTTAGTAAATGTTTAAATTTTCAATTCATTAGTACTATTAAAGTCTTAAATTAAAGCAAAGTACCATTCTACACTTACCAACCAGAAAAAGATTAAACTGTAGTAGCACAGATGGGATGAGATCGATAAATTAGAGCAACCAATTTGGAAAGCAAATTGGCTTAAAGTGTTCATATCTTTTGAATCAGTTAATTGTATTTCTGGGTCTGTATACTAAGGGTGAAAATTTCAAAATGCAGATATAAGTTTAGGCACACTGATATTTGTTGTAGTAAAGAGTAGAAACAAGCAAAATGCTCTTCAACTATAGGGAAATGGTAAAGTTCATTAGGCTACTGTGTTTTCATTAAAAATCATTCTTATAAGAATTTGTAATGACATAGGAAGGGGAAATAAATTCACATTTCTTTGGCCTAATTAATGTGGCACCTGATTCATACACTTGATCTGCATGAAATGTCTAGTCTATGTCAAGTTCTCAACACAGTACTGCAGGGATCAGGATATGGTACTTGGCACAAAGATTATTTTGAGTTAAAGACAATTAAGAATCAAAAGATACAAGAAGAGTTCTCTGCCCTCCCATTATCTGCCTAAAAGCATTTCCCCTTGTGAAGGTGGCATAGGTTTTTTCTACTCTCCTATACCAAGATGAGGAAAGCAACCTTCATCACCAGAGACAGTCAGTGCCTGCATTATGAATCTGCATAAACAAATCTTACTAAAGTAACCTTTATCTTCTATTAGTTCTTTCATATATTTTCTAGTTATTCCCCTACAATTTATAGTCCCTGGAAACCCAAACCCTCTTTCCTTGGTTAAAATGTTACATAAGCTCCCAAGTCTAACCACTCCTTTGAATTTCACTTATTTTCTGTGAACTCCTGTACACATAAAAATATTGATATATTTATATTCCTTCTTTCCTGTTAATCTATCTTTTGTTGGTTAAATTCGCAGGCCCCCTGACACTGAACATAAGAGGTTAGAGGAAAAGTTTTCCTCCCCAACAGTTTCTGGCACATAGACATTCCTTCATGAATCTTAGCTATTATTGTCATTCTCATTTAGTCCTTGAAACAACTCTGTAAAGTTGGCATTGTTTTACCCATTTCATCAAAGAATGAAGCAAATCTCAGCGAGGTCAAGCCCAGGGCATCTAACTAACCTGCTACTGGAACACAGATCAGTCAGGCTCCATAGACCATGTTCATCCCAACACTTTACACTTCAAAGACTGGAGAATTCAATAAGAGTCATCATAAACCTTAATATTCCACATTAAAAAGGTGTTTTTAATTGTTCAGAGGGTTGCCTTTTGAGCTTTAGAGTAGGTATGGAAAGAAACTACTATGTATGACTCTGACTGGTATGAGGGGAAGTTTAAGATCTTCAGATTATTTGAAATAAAGCAATATAATGAAGAATTGTCATATTAACAGTAATATTTACTTGCAAATAGAGAGTTTTAAAAAAGACCAAAATATTTGCAGTAGAATGATGTGCTGTCTTCTCCATGATTTTATCCAACTAAAAAGTCTTCTGCTATCTAGAGGCAAGTATGCCTGTAAATTGCAAATCTAAAATTCTAAACCTGAACTCTGAAGCATGTTATTGAGTGGAATGCTATACATGTGACTAGTTGTTAGCTTTGCCTGCTACAGAGGTATCTCAAAATGGTTCATCTAGTGATATACAAACTTCAGTG